>JACDJE010000055.1:0-112161 GCA_016647715.1 Pavo muticus
GGGTCAGAGCCAACTCCAAAGCTCCGCAGCCTTGCCAGCAGTGCTGGCAGCCACAGTCCTCCGCAGTCCAGGTTAATTGAGCCTCTCCTCCCAGTCTCCCGTCACCTTCCCATGGCTGCAGCCCTGTGCAGACAACCCCCCCTCCCCATCAGGCTGGGCAGGTACTCACCCCACAGAGTCCCCAAGAGAAACAGCAATGGCAGGATGGGGAAACTAAAGCATGCTGGAGCCACACGGCAGTGCCCGAGGTCTCAGAGCTGGAGAATTGAAGGGTTGTGGGGTACTGAGTTGGGTGGGCGGTAAGTGGTGGAGGAAGAACAGCTCATGCAGGGATGATGCTCGGGCTCCATGGAGTGGGGTCTTGGTGGTGCAACCAGCAGAGCTGAGGGGCTGCAGGTCTGTCCCAGGTGCCCAGGATGCTGGCGCTGTGCCTGCTGTCCCTGGCCTGGCTCAGTGAGGGCTCCCAGCGCAGTGAGCCCATGTTCGCCGCAGTCACCCACCGACTGCTCCCGCCTGACTATGACAGCAACCCCACACAGCTCAACTACGGCGTGGCTGTCACCGACCTGGATGCTGACGGCAACTTTGAGATCGTGGTGGCAGGGTGAGTAGGGACAGCCTTGGGGACAGTAAGACGTGGTGGCCCTGCTGTGCCAGGAGCTCCTCGCAGCCCTAAGTCCCAGGGCTGGCAGCCTTTCCAAACTCACTGTTTTCTCCAGAAATCACACGTGGTGTCCAGCTGAGCTCCCAGCTGCAGGCAGTTGGTCTCACTGCTCTGCTGGGGCACATCACTAATGTTCCCATCCCTCCATCTAGGGGGAGGTGTGCGGTGGCACTGCCAGCATGCCATCTGCCTGGGGATGCTGCTCTGGGGCTGGATCCCCTTGCTGTGGGATGGTGGCAGCTGCCCAGCGGTTGGGTCCCACCCCTCAGCACAGAGGCAGCTCAAGCCCGAGCCGGCTCGGCTCCGCTGACAGGACTCAGTGCTCTCCGGAGATTCACTTAATTGGCTGAAGGTTTTTTTATAGCCCTGTATGGGTGTGATGGCTCGGAAGGGCTGGCAGGAGCCAGTGATGCAGGAGCCGTGTGCTGCGCTGCCCCAGCGCCCGAGCAGGGCTGGACATGGAGCAGCTGCTGCTGGCAGGTCCTGCCCTGGCTGGGGACAGCAGAAACAGTGGCACAGGCTCCTGGCATGGCTGTGAGCCAGTGACATAGCATGCTCATCCATGAGGGAGGCTTGCACGTGTCCTCACCTGGAAGGGAGTATCTCACCCTGTGAGCCCAGCATGGTCTGGCACCGTGCTTGATGTATGGGGCATGGACATGGGGTGTCTGCCCAAAAGTGCAGGAAGCCTGGGCAGCCAGGGACACCCAGCAGGGCCCTGGTCACTGCGCTCAGCAGGGCTGAGCCAAGCAGCCAGGAGTGGTTTTGTAAGCAACACAGTGCCCGTTGTGTAACTTGTTTACCGGTGCATGGGGCAGGAACAGGCAGGGAGGCTGTGGGGCACAGTGTGCTGAGCGCATTTGCTTTGCATGCTGCCTTCCTTGCCCTGGGAAAGGGCTGCAAGCAGGGAACCTGCCCCATCCTGCCCTGACACTACCCAGGGTGCCCAGGCCAGGCTGATGTGCAATGCCAGGCTGAACCCTCCCCATGGCAGCCAGCCCCACAGCTGGGGGCAGAGGGAAACAGAAGATCCTTGGCCACCACACACGATGCATGTCTTTGCTGTGCCCCTAAAGCTGCTGGTGCCCAGATCCTTCTTGGCACGGTGCATGACCACCTGCATAAGGGGATAGGGCAGGGCTGTCATGCCATTCCTAACTCCAGGATCCATGTGTTCATGCCTACAGATACAACGGCCCCAACCTGGTTCTCAAGTACGACAAGGTGCGGGACCGGCTGGTCAACGTGGCAGAGGATGAGCACAGCTCCCCTTACTATGCGCTGCGGGACCGGCCGGGCAATGCCATAGGTGTGACAGCGTGTGACATCGACGGGGATGGCCGTGAGGAAATCTACTTCCTCAACACCAACAACGCCTTCTCTGGTGAGCTCCAGGCACGGGGGGGGCCCAGCACAGCTGCCCGCGACCTTCGGCGCGTGAGGGATGTGTGCGGGCTGGAGTTAATTTCCCAGTTGAGTGGCTCCATTGATTGATGGCAGCGCGGGCGGGACGCTGAGCCCAGCCAGATGCTGAGTCAGCACTACCAGCCGCCCTCCCCATGGCACCCCGAGGGGCATGGCAGTGTCCCATCACCATTGGGACTGCCGTGCCACCAGGACGTGTGCGTACCCATGCATGCTGACCCCCGTGATGGTGGCAGAACTGTGTCTCATTCTGCCTTACTGGTGCTGTCATAGCTCCTGGGCATACCAGCCCTGGGGAGGGGACACCTGTGCCCCGAGGCATCTCCAAAGCTCCCCGTGTCCCTGCTCCATCCCAGCTCTGCCCCGTCCAACTGCTGCAGATGTGTTTTCATTCTCCAATTACCAGGGCTGGCAGTGGCTGTCTGTGTGCCCGTCCCTAAATCAGGCTATGCCACTGGCACTGTCACAGCAGCGCGGCTCACCGCCTGTGCCTGGCACTGCATTGATTTTTGCCTCCACAGGCTGCTCCCCATTGGGACACATTTTAACTTAATGAGTTGATTCTTCCATGTGTCTCCTGGTGGCACTTGTGGGTTATGGGAACTCTGCTGGTGGCAACTGCTAGGGGGACAGAGCAAGGGTCATGTCCCATTGGGTTGAGCTTAGGGGGAGGATGGTTGCGGCAGCCCCTGACCACATCCCATAGGCATGGCCACCTACACGGATAAGCTCTTCAAGCTCCGCAACGGGCGCTGGGAGGACCTGCTGAGCGACGAAGTGAACCGTGACGTGGCCAGCCGCTTCGCCGGGCGCTCTGTCGCCTGTGTGGACCGCACGGTGAGCGGGCAAGGTGTGGGGCAGCCCCTCACCCAGACACCGGCCGCGTCCCACTCCACTGGGGCTGAGGGTGCCCCCAGCAGCCGGTTGGCGGCTGTCAGGGCTCGCAGCCCCCCCGGCCATCAGGACTCCGGGCATCCGTCCACACGGTTGCCGCTGGCTGATAAACGCGCCTGTCGAGGTGATTTATGTCCCTGTCACCTGCTCTTTCTTCTTCCTCCTCCCCCAGCAGTTTGTTTCCCAATGATTATCGCTAAATCAGGGCCCAGCTGCTGCACGGGACAAGGGGGGCGGTGGGGACGGGGGGGCACCTGTCACAGCGGGGAGCGTGGCATGAACCAAACACCAGCACTAAGCTTGGGGACGGTGCAGGTGATGGGACACATCCCAGTGAGATAGCATGGCCATCCCCAGTTCAGGGTGCTCTTGGCTGTGGGCACTAGGGTACCTGACAGCAGGGAGGATGGAGGCCAAACCCAACCCCACGGGCTGAGGTGGAGGCACAGGGAGCTGAGGCGATGCTGCCGGCCGCAGGGCTCGGGCAGGTACTCCATCTACATCGCCAACTACGCCAGTGGCAAGGTGGGCCCACACGCCCTGCTGGAGATGGACGTGGCTGCTAGTGACCCTGCCCGTGGCATCGTGGTGCTGGTGGATGTGGCTGCCCAGGCTGGTGTCAGCAAGTACACAGGTACGGAGAGGACATGAGCATCAGTGACCTGTGCCATGACCCACACCACATTGCCTGCCTGACTGCCCCACCTAGTGGCCACCCCACTGCGCGTGGCACCCACCCAGCAGGACCCCGCTGTCACCCTGCTGGTCCCCTGGCAGCATCCTTAGGGCCTGGAGATGCAGGGTGCATGCCAATCACCATGGGGGACCGCCGCGTGCCCCGTCTCTGTGGCGGTAAAATCCTGCTAATTAGGAGTGTTGTCACCATGGCGATGGCGGTGATTAGGTTGGATGTGACACAAGCGGCTGCCAGCCCCAATTAGCTCCTGATGAGAGGGAATGAAGGAGGAGGGAGGGAGAGGAGGGGGTCTTGGGAGCACTGCAACTGATGCAGGGACATGCAGCCCCCAGAGCAGGGGACAACCTTACCACTGGCTGCTGTCCCCAGGGGGCCGTGGTGTGGCTGTAGGCCCCATCCTGAGTGACAGTGCTTCTGATATCTTCTGCGGCAACGAGAACAGCCCCAACTTCCTCTTCCACAACCTTGGGGATGGGACATACCGGGATGTGGCAGCTGTGGTGGGTGAGTAGAGAGTGGAGGAGAATGACACCAAATGAGCTGAGCACAGTGCTGGGGGGGACCGTGGGGACTGATGGCTCCGTTGACCACAGGAGCGGCGTCACTGATGCAAGGATGCAGCATGGGGAGGTCCATGTGGGGACCAGGGGGCCGTGCCCCAGGAGGTGTCCTGGGGGAGGTGTCCCAGGATCGAGGGTCCCGTCTCCCTGTCCCCTTGCTGCTTGCAGGGCTGGATGACCCCTACCAGCATGGACGTGGCGTGGCATTGGCTGACTTCAACCGCGATGGCCGTGTGGACATTGTCTATGGCAACTGGAATGGGCCGCACCGCCTCTACCTGCAGGCAGGGGCCCCTGGGCGCGTCCGATTTCGGGTGAGGGCTGAGGCTGGGACATCCCCAACCACCAGCTTTGGTGCTGAGCTCCAGTTTGGCTTTGAGCTCTGGTTCCCAGTGAGGATGGGAACTGAGGAGCAGTGTCCTCACATCACCAGCCCATACCCATCTCTCACGCAGGACATCGCCACACCCAAGTTCTCCATGCCATCCCCTGTCCGCACTGTCATCGCTGCTGACTTTGACAATGACCAAGAGCTGGAGGTCTTCTTCAACAACATTGCCTACCGTGGCTCCTCCGCTAACCGTCTGTTCCGGTAGGGCTGGGGGGCCATGCCCCACAGCGGGAGCCAAGCAGCCCTCACCGCGCTCCTCTCCATTGGTGCCACATGCGAGGCCGGCGCTCCAACTCTGCTCATCAAGGAGCCATGCCTGAGCCCTTCCCTATGTCATTACCAGCCCTGTGTCTGTGCCTGCAGCAGCCCCTGGGGTCCCCATGCTGCTGATCACAGCTGTGTGGAAGCTTGTTCCCTGCTGCAGCTAATTGTGGGGATCAATTCCTCACCACTGCTCTGCGGCACCCCCTCACCGTGTCGGCACAGCAGGCGGGTGGAAGGCGGTGGTTTGGGGGAAGCTGGGAGCCCCCAGAGGTTGCGGCAGCGTTTGGAGATGGCACTGCTGCTCTGCAGCTCAGATCCATGCCCTTGTGACATCCCTGTCATTCCTCCATGGAGCAGGGATGAGATGTGCATGTCCAGTCACCAGCCACCCCACACGGCCCCTCTGGGTGTCACCTCTCTGCCAGGCTGCTCCAAGGTGGAGAGCTGCTGGGGGTCATGGGGACACAAGGGCTGGCACTAACACCCTGCCTGTGCTCAACAGGCTCATCCGCAGGGAGCACTCAGACCCCATCGTAGAAGAGCTGAACCCGGGGGATGCACTGGAGCCTGAGGGACGGGGCACTGGTGGGTGCTGCAGGGCAGGGCTGACCCATGCTGGGGGTGACACAGCATTGCCAAGATGCTGCCATCACCACGAGAGCCAGGCCCATGACCTGTTGCTGTGTGCACAGGGGGTGCGGTGACAGATTTTGATGGCGATGGGATGCTGGATCTAATCCTATCCCACGGCGAGTCCATGGCACAGCCACTCTCCATCTTCAAGAGCACCCAGGTGAGCAAAGGGGCTCCTCTAGGTGTCTCGGTCCCTGTGTCCCCCAGCTCAGCCTCCCTCCCCTCTGCTGCAGGGTGCTGGCAACAACTGGCTGCGGGTCGTGCCACGCACCCGCTTTGGGGCCTTTGCACGAGGGGCCAAGGTGGTGCTGTTCACACGGCACAGCGGTGCCCACCTGCGCATCATCGATGGCGGCTCAGGGTACCTGTGTGAGATGGAGCCCGTGGCACACTTCGGACTGGGTGAGCCCCGGGGTGGGGGCAAGAGGCTACCACCCCCCCCAACCCTCCCTGCACCCAGTGACAGGCTGCTTGCCCACAGGGCGTGATGAAGCCAGCAGCCTGGAGGTGACATGGCCCGATGGCCGCGTCCTGGTGCGAGCGGTGGCCAGCAGCGAGACCAACTCTGTCCTGGAGGTCCCCTATCCCCGAGACACAGAGAAGCCACCAGTGCCCACCCTGCTGGAGGTGAGGGCCCAAGGGGAGTGGTTAGGGGACAGAAATGCGGGGCTGAGCTCTGCTGCCTTGGGGCTGCCCCATCCCAGTGTCTGCTTCTCCCCAAACACAGTGCGGGCAGGGATTCTCCCAGCACGAGAACGGACGCTGCATAGGTGAGTGCAGACACAGGCATGGCTGAAACCCAGAGTATGGCTGTTGGGCATGTGCTCTGGAAGCATGGGCTCTGGAGGGGGCAGGGGATGCATGGCTGACACAAGTGACACAGCAGAAGTGGGGATGTGGTAGTGCTCAGCTGTGGTAGTGCACTGCTTGTGCATGGCCACATCCACGCTTAAGCACAGTGGGAGCAGGGGCGCACCACTGGCACTTCCTAGCCTGGCCACATCACCCCCCATCCCCTCTGCCCACAGACACCAATGAGTGTGCTGAGTTCCCCTTTGTCTGCCCCCGGGAGAAGCCCATCTGCATCAACACCTATGGCGGGTACCGCTGCCGCAGCAACAAGCGCTGCGCCCGTGGCTTTGAGCCCAATGAGGATGGCACGGCATGTGTGGGTGAGTGATGGTGGGGATACACTGGAGCAGCACCTTGGGATGGTGATGTACCCACCCAGGGACAGTCACCCATGCACCCTCCAGCGGTTGCCTATGCCCCAGCCCCACAGCCACGTGCCTCCATGCCTGCTGGTCCCGGGCCACCCACTTGCTGCTGACCACCCAACTATCTTTCTTTCCTGCTCCTTTTCTCGTTCTCCATGCAGCTCAGGTGGCCTTCTTTGGGGGATACCCTTCCACCGGGAGCTGGCCCTGGGCCCCCCAAAGCGTTCTCCTCTCTCTGGGCTTTGGACTCTGCCTTTGCCTCTATGCACTTTAACCCTGCCTGTAACACCCGAGCAGCCTTGGCGAAGGAGCAGCTAGCCTCTGCCTGTCTCTTTTTCTCTCTCCCCATGTGGAACTGCCCTGGACGGGCAAGGGACCACAGCACCGTGCCCACACTGCAGCCCGGGACTGAAGCCCCAGTGCTCCCCCCGCATCGCTGGCTCCATCGCCTCGATCCTGTGCCATGTGCCTGCTGGTTTGGCCTGAGCCACGTGTGCTTTGCAAGTCCCCTCTGCCCTGGGGGGGGTAACCCCAGCAGAGGAGGCTCCCCCCAGCCCAGCAGGGGAAAGTCCCCCTACTTTGTTTTTTAACTTCTTGACCCTGCTGTTTGGAGTTGGACCCTGCTCAGTCTTCCAGCCCATCTCCTGGAGAACCCTTCCAATAAACTATACACTGTCTATTTGCCGGCTGGGCTGAACTCAGGCTTTCAGCAGGGTGGGAGCCACTATTCTGCCCTGGATTCCCCCCCGGCCCTCCATTCCTCCCCCATGCACAGCCCCTGTGCCAGCTGTGCCATGTGAGTAAACCCATTCCTGTCCCACTTTCTCTGCATGTCCCACAGGGCATGCAGTGCACTATGCCTCCCCCTTATTACCCCATGCTCACTCTCCATATGGGGCCGGTCCTATGGCACCCATTGCACTGGGGAGCCCAGCCCCAACACAGCCCCAATGCAGGAGGAGGCAGAGCAGCTGGCAGGGCCGAAGCATGAGGTTTATTGAAGGTCTCCATCAGTCTCCATGCAGGGTGCCCCACAGGGAGCACCAGAGCTGGGGTCACTCCCCACCCTCCTGTGGGGCTGGGTCCTCCCTCCATGGCCCCGGTGCTCCCTCCCAGGTACTGGATATCACAGGGACCCACCTCTTGTCTCTTTCCCCCCGGTGGTCCCCCACCACAGGTTGTGAGTGTGGGTGCTGCAGCCAGGGGTGCTGCATCAGGGCAGCTCTGCAGAGCTGGTACCTTTGGGGTCATGGGCAGGGTGCAAGC
Source organism: Pavo muticus (assembly GCA_016647715.1). Classification (NCBI taxonomy): domain Eukaryota; kingdom Metazoa; phylum Chordata; class Aves; order Galliformes; family Phasianidae; genus Pavo; species Pavo muticus. Next base: position 8,012 of record JACDJE010000055.1, read on the forward strand.
AGGAGACTCACCCCCTGCAGCCTCCCAGCACCACAGGGCACTGTATGCTGCAGAGAGGGGGAGAATGCATGCGAGATGTGTGGGCAGGAGGAGCTGTGCCCCCTGCCCTGGCACAGAGAGCCGGCTGGGGATGGCACACGGGAGGGCAGGGAGCAGGATGCAGCCAGAACCTTCGGGGCAGCACATGGGGCGAACGCACAGCACCATCATGCAGATGAAGTAACACAGGGGCACGAGACCATGTCCCCCTGTCTTCAGTGCTGCTGGAGCACTGCAGGGTGAGCTCTTTCACTTGGGGTGAGGGGGGGCTGCGGGAGCCCTTTGGCACTGGTTTGGTTCAGTGGGAAGCACCTGGGACATCCCAGCAGCGGTCCCTGCCTGTGGGTCTGAGCAGGGGCAGAGCCACCGCAGAGGGCACGTGGCACAGAGGCCACATGGCCCCCAGGCCCCCTCCCACCCAACCTGGGCTCAGAAGCGGGTGCTCTGGTAGTGCAGCCTGCGGATCTCAGAGAGGCGGCTGTCCCGGCAGTATGTGTCCCTGCAGGGACCCCCCCCTGCCAGTCACCGCCCCCCCCCACCACTGCTGCTGCTGCTGGAGCTGCCACTGCTGGAGCTGCCGCTGCTGCACCGGTCCTCGTAGATGGAGATCTCGATCTGGGCACTGCTAAGGAGCAGCCGTGGGATGCATCAGCCACAGCCCCCCTGCTCACTGCCAGTGTCCCCCCACCCCTCGCCTTCCTCCCCCCTTATCCCAGAGGATACAACTCTCATGCCACGCTCCAGGGGGTCGGTGAGCAGCAGCCCTCGTGGTGCATAGACCTTCTCATTCTGCTCCTGGATGTATTTGGAGATCTTCATCAGGACCTGTGAGCACAAGGGAGGCACTGAGCACCCTCCAGCCCTGGTGCCCTCCCCAGCCCCCCCACTTCCTGTGCCCTCCCCAGGGCATCGGCACCTTCTCATAGTGTGTCTCCATGCAGAGGAAGATGAAGTAGGCGGTGGCACAGGCCAGGCACCCCTCCAGGTATGAGCTGCCCCCGATCTTCTCCGCTTCAGCATAGAACCCATTGAGAGTTTTCACAGTCTCCTCAAACAGCTGACGCTCAATCTGGGGCAGAAGCTGTCATGAAGAGATGCCTGGCCAGCAGCTATCCCCATCCCTGGGATGCCCCAGGGACCACCCAATCCTCTCCTTCCTTCTCACCTGCTCCCTGCCCATTGCCCACCTACACCAAGAGCTCTGTGCCTCCATCAGAGCCCCCAATCCCCAGGAGAGCAATCTCCTCTGCCCAGGGCAGCAATCCAGAGCTGGCTCAGGGCCATGCAGCCCCCCACGCCCTCTCCCTTTTGTTTAGACAAACCCCATAGGACTCTGAATATAGGGCACCCCCACGCACACTGTCAGGCATCCTACCCGGCTCTCCAGCTCCGGGGGGAACTTAGTCTGGAACTGGCACGTGGTCCCATCACTGTAGTCCCGTTGCACAAAGACCTTGGTGGCCAGGGATGCGCTGCGCCGCAGCTCCTGCAGGCTGTGTACCTGGGGGTGGCAGTGGGTTGAGCTGGGGGGATACAGCCTGGGGACTGGGGGGGAAGGTCCCCACTCATCCCACTGTGGGGCTATGGAAAGCGGTGCTATTCCCACAGACCCCAGCATGGCCACGTGTCCGTGGTGGGACGAGGCCTGACAATGGCAATGGGATGGTCCTTGGTACTCAGCAGGATGCTGGTAGGAAGAGGGAAACAAGGGACTGCTGCTGTGGGGCTGCAGCAGCTGTGCAGCCGGAAGAGCTGGAATGGCATAACCCTGGCACCCTGCGAGGCATCAGGAACCACTCCAGCCTCCAGGTGTTGGATCAGAGCCGGGATGGAGAGGAGGATGGAGAGGACAAAGGGAGGAAGTCAGACCCCTCATACTGCAGCCCCACATGGACCTCTCCATCAAGGACGCTCCACCCCAACACCAGCCCCACACCCCTCCAGCCCCACCGCGGGCACCCTGGATGCACAGGGGCCCTTCAGTGAGTGCAGACCCCGCAGGGCTCCAGCCCCACCCTACACAGCCCCGGGCACCCGCGCACCCACCTCCGTGGCCATGGCGCTCCGTGCGCCCCGGGCCGGGCCGTGCTGCGCTGGGTCGGGCCGCGCGAGGGAACCGGAGCCTGCGGCGGGGCCGGGCCGAGCCGAACCGAGCCGAACCGAGCCGGGCAGAACCGAGCGGGCGGCACCGGCGCTGTCCGCGGTGCTGCTGAGCCGCGCGGCGGAGGCGGAGGCGGGCCCGGCCGCAACGTGTGCGCAGCCGCCCGGCCCCGGGGATGGGCGCCCGCTGCTGCCTGCACCGAGCCCGGCGGGAACCGGACAGATCGGGGGCGGCTGTGGGGGTGGCTGGGAAGTGGCTGCCCGGGGGGTGCTGCGGCGTGGAGGGCACGGCGGTAATGGGGGGCTGCATGCCATGGGAAGAACACGGGGGTCCTGGGGGGACTGGCCGTGGGGCTGGCAGCCCGCCCCGACCGGGTACGCGGATGAGTGCTTCTCGTGCAGAATTTGCAGCTGCAGAGCGGGTGCCGCGAGCACAGCTCAGGCAGACATCAGAGAGGAGCTCTAACAGATTCCCTGTTATCTCTGCCCACTGACAGCTCAATTAGAGGCAGAGAAATGGCAAACGGGGAGAAAACAGACGTTCTACCTAGAGGAGGAGGGCAAAGCAGGGGAGGGGGTGATGTGTGGTGGCAGAGGGCCCGTGCAGGGTGGAAGGGCAACAAGCCCTTCCTCTGCACCTGCAGGGACACCGGCAAAAAAAAAGCAACAAGCAGTGGGTGCAGAGCCTCAGCAATGTGCACACACACGTTTGGGCATGCACAGATCTACATCTGGGGTTGCACGTATCCACACCTGGGGATATGTGCATCCCTGCAGGCATATGTGCATACCTAGGTGTGTCCCAGGATGCCCCCACACCCGTGTCCCTTTCCCACACTGCACGTCACACCGCGTCACTGCTCACCTCCTGCCTGGCAGTGGCCATGCCAGTTGCCATGGCAATGTCTCGCCTGTGGAGAGATGAAGTTCACTCTCCCAAGCAGTGGAGAGGGGCTGAGAGCGGCCATGGGGGGTACAGCTGTCCCTGACACCGCCCTGTGTGTCCCCTGGGCTGTGCCCACCTGTGTTCCCCCCATGGGAGCTGGGCTGAGTGGGAAGGGGCCAAAGCTGGTGGCTGTCCCCTTGGAGCTGTGACACTGGGTGTCCCCTTGGGGCTCAGTGCTGGGCCTTTCTTGTGGGCTCCCACGGTGCTCCCCACCCCCACACAGCCCCTGGCCCCACTGCTCTGCCCCCAGACCCCCAGGCCCTGCCAGACCCCCTGCCAGACTCCCCATCATGGGCTTCCCAGCTGTAACCAGATGGCCCTTCTCCATCTGCTGAGCCTGGGGGCCTATTTTTAGGTTCCCTGGCAGCAGAGGCACTGCTCACATGGCTGTGGCAGGAGCTGCCTTTATTCCCATTATTCCCTACACCTGAGTGAGCCATACCACAACCACGCCCCAGTCCCACTACCCTAATGCTGCTCCTGCTCCAATAGGAGCAAGAAACCCTCGCTCCGGGGTCAGCCCCACACAGCCCATGTTTGTCACTCCCTCAGCAACCCTGCCCCAACATGGGTCCAGCCTTCATGCAGCAGGAGGGGACCTGTCCCCCCTCCTCACAGGGACTGTCAGCAGCTCTGCTTCAAAGGGAGCATGGCAGTGCCAGCCCTGGCAGCCGCTTCACACAGTGCTGGGAGGGCTTTAATTAACGGCGGGGGGAGAATGAGCTCACTACCCCATTGAGGACAATGGTGATATTTGGGACATGGTGGGGAAGAGCTGATAACCTTTCTAGGGAGACAGCAGGTGTGCATGTGTCAGCATGGGAGGACGTTTCCCACACCAACTCCAGGCACCCCAGTACTGCCTCTGCCTCATGGGCATAGCAGGCCATGGGACACTGCCCCAGATTGCCCACAGCCTGAGGTGAGCATGCTGCCATCCTCATAGAACTGCTTGATGGGGTGCGGGGAGCAGCACTGCCAAGAGGTCCCCGTGTCCCCATGCATGATGCCATCCTCACACAGAGGAGTCCTCATATGGGCCATGCCCCATCCCTGCACTGCGTGGGGCTGGGGGCAGGCGGGCAGCACACAGTGGCTCTGTGTGCTCACAGGATTTATGAGCCAGGGCAGAGCTGCCGAGGGGCTGGGAGGAAGCCAGGGTGGCTGCGGCCCCACAGCTGTGCCCGGAGCACTGCCAGCTGCATTCCTGGGGCCGTGAGACAAGTGGGAGTGTGTATGGGTGCAGGGCAAGTGCGTGGTCACCACTGCCTTCTGCCCACCCTGGAGGTCTGCAATCCCAGTGTCTTGGCCCCATCGTGCCCCCCTCCTGCCCTCTCCTTCCTCCTGCACCTCACTGTGGGGCAAACTGGGTGCAAGGAATATACGGGCACTGCCACTGGAAATGCCATGGATAGGGTCTGAGAGACTGGGCACCACAGCACTGTGCCTGTGCTCCACTTCCCATGGCAGCAGGATTTCCTCTCCTGCAGCAAAGCCAGAGCCTTGCACCAGTGTTAGTCCTTGTGCCTTGCAGCCCCTTGCACAGCCCCTGCCAGTGCTTCTATGGGAAAGTGGAGGAGCCCCCCGCAGGGCATGTCCACTTACCGTGTCCCCAGGGCTGGCCATCCCCGAGGTCTCTGCTGCAGAGGGGGCAGCCCCCATGGTCCCAGTCCTGGTCTCAGTGCTGTGAAGTGTGACACAGGCGGTAGCAGGGCTGGTGGCCGGGCTGCACAGAGTGACAGGCACAAGTGTCTGTCCTCCAGCCCACTGCGTGGGTGCTGGATGGGGACATGGGAACAAGTGCAATATGAGTGCAGAAGGGACCCCAGGGGCAGAAACACAGCCTCAGAACACCTGGCAGGAGAAGGACGCGTGTACCACTCCCCCCAGCCCTGCTGCCAGGAAGTGACTCAGTGGCTCTAATGAAGATATCGTGACAGACAGGGGCCCAGCAGCTGGCAGGGAGCCCCTCACTCCCCTGACCCTACTCGCCAGGGCTCAGGGTGAGGCATATTCAGCATCACACCTGGGCACCTTATGAGTATCCCGCAGGCTTCCTCTGCCCCCACCACCCCTGCCCCTGGAGCTCCTGCTCCTTGGCCCCTTCCCAGCATAAGCCCATCGCAATTAGCTGAGCAGCCCTGCCCCAGCTCATCCATCATGGGTTAGCTATTTTCTATCAGCATTTTTCTCCAGGCAATTTCACTGCTCCTCTGACAGCCCAATGCCTCCCTCCTGCTACCGGGCAGTCCTGATAACGGGTGGCTCTATCTTATCGTGCTCCCCGGCAGTTATACATTAGCAGTGCCATCTCCGGGGCTTGGCCCAGGAGAGGTGAGATCAGATCCTGGGACAGCACTGAGCATCCCTGAGCACTGAGCATCCCTCAGCACCAAGTATCCCTGAGCTCTGAGCATCCTTTGGCACTGTGCATCCCTGGGCACAACACATCCAGGGCACAGGCAGGACAAAAAGGCTGCAGGCATGAGCTTGGTGTGTGAGGTTTTTGCACAGCCCCATGGCAGAAGGCTCCTGCTGTGTCTGGGGGGGTGGTCCCTGCCCCCTGCCTGGGGCAAAGGGCAGCTGCTATCACAACCCACACCAGGCTGTTTGCTCTGTCGCCCATTAACTGAGCCACCTTATCCGGCAGGCAGGAGCTGGGGGCAGCATGGGAGTGCTGACCAGGTCGGGACATCGATCGCCGCAATGGGAGGGGGTGCTCCAGATAACCCCTGCAGACAAATGGGTTTCTAATGGGGTCCTCATCCTGGCGCCCCTGGCCTGTCTCCAAGGGGAAGAGGGAATGTGGACTGGGCAGGTCTCAAGAAGGCTCTGGTTCTTCCCATGCTCCGGGCACCAGGGAAAGGGCCTGAATGTCCTCTCCCAGCTCTCTCATTCCATCTCAATGGTGAGCAACTAGTTGGGGTGCCCCAGGATGATGCAGGGCGACACAAATCTGAGGCAAGGGACAGAGTGGGGACTGCAGGTGGCACTGGACACATGAGTGCACCACGCAGCCTTGGGGCTATCCCCACACTCCTACTCCAAGGGGGGCACAGAGGTAGGAACCAGTGTCTCCTGTCCCCAGGCAGGAAGGGGGTGTTGGTGGGTAGTGAGGTGCACCGTCCCTTCCCAAGTGCACGGCACCAGAGCGATGCGGAGCAACCCCGTGCACCCACCCTGCAGTGCAAGGGAGGGAGGGAGGGCGGGAGCACAGCGGGCGGCCTGGCGTGGGGCCGGGGGGCCATGCCGGGGGGGCCAGCAGCCAGAGCAGATTGGCTGCCGGTGATGCCTGCGGGCTCCTTTGAAAGGGCAGCGTGGGAGGTGCCGGAGGAGCAGGCAGCGGCCGTGCGTCCCACTCGGCAGGCACGGCGATGCTGCGGGCGAGCAGCCCCACGGGCACGGTGACACTGGCACTGCTGGCGCTGGCATTGGCACCAGGCGAAGGGCAGCACTACGACTACTATGGCTGGCAGCCGGAGAGCGTGCCCCGCGGGCGCTTCTACGGGCGGGAGCCGCAGTGTGTCGACATCCCGGCAGACATGCAGCTGTGCCATGATGTGGGCTACAAGCGCATGCGGCTGCCCAACCTGCTGGAGCACGAGTCCATGGCTGAGGCCAAGCAGCAGGCCAGCAGCTGGGTGCCGCTTCTCGCCAAGCAGTGCCAAGCCGACACGCAGCTCTTCCTCTGCTCTCTTTTTGCCCCTGTCTGCCTCGACCGCCCCATCTACCCATGCCGCTCGCTCTGTGAGGTGGTGCGCGATGCCTGTGCACCTGTCATGGAGTCCTACGGCTTCCCCTGGCCCGAGATGCTGCACTGTGGCAAGTTCCCTTCCGACCACGACCTCTGCATCGCCGTGCAGTTTGGAAACAACCAGGCCACCCCGCCACAGGGTAAGTGGGACAAGCACCACAATGGGATGGGGTCGTGCACACATCCCTGCGCAGCCTGGGGCAACTGTAGGAGCCCCCATCCCTGCTCCTACAGCCCTAGGCACCCAGCTGCATGCACAGAGCTGCCCCAGGGCAAGGTGAGTGGTCAGCAGTGGGATGGGTGTTGGGGGTGAATGTGGGACCACGGGATTGTCACAGGGCCATCCCCTTCCTTTTACTACGTACCATCACAGCCAAGAGCATCCAGCTCTGAGCACTGCACCTGTGCCATGCCCACATCCCTGCAGGTCCCCTCGGGCTGGGGAAGGGATGTCATCTGAAGGCAGCCTTGGGTCAGGATCAGGTTGTGTCACCTTTCACCCTGCTGCCACCCTCACCCTAAAGCATCGGCAGCCAGGCAGGGTCCCCCATTTCTATCCCTCTTGGGAAGTGGGTGCTGGAACTCCTAAACATGTGGTGCTGAGTGTCGCTGCGTCACCTGGCACAGCTTCCCAGGGACAGAGGGGCTGCTTCCCTGCTGTGTCCCTACCAAGGTGATGCAGGTGACAGCCATCAGTGCCTGGTGACAGTGGCTGCTCTCACCCTGCAGTGCCCAAGATCTGCACCCAGTGCGAGATGGAGCACAAGGCGGATGGCATGATGCAGCAGATGTGCTCCAGTGATTTCGGTGAGTGCTCCCCTGACCCCCCAACCTCCCGACAGCCCCAGTGCCCCCAGAGCAGCCCAGGGAGGCTGGATAAAGGTCTCTGCTATGCAGGGACAGCCACATAGGACACTCGCCCTTGGACCCTATGTGCAGGGGATGGGATGCACCATGAAAGAGGACATCTCAGGGAACAGGCAGAACATGTGGGGGGTTCACTGGGTCCATACTAACTTCACAGTGGTGAAGATGCGCATCAAGGAGGTGATAGAGGAGAACGGGGAGAGGCGCCTGGTGGCTGCCCAGAAGAAGAAGGTGCTGAAGCTGGGTCCCCTCAAGCGCAAGGACACCAAGAAGATGGTGCTGCACATGAGGAACACGGGCTCCTGCCCCTGTCCCCAGCTCGACGACCTAAGCGGCAGCTTCCTTGTGCTGGGGCGCAAGGTGGGTGGCCGCCTGCTGCTCCTCGCCATCTACCCCTGGCAGAAGCACAACAAGGAGATGAAGTTCGCCGTCAAGTTCATGTTTTCCTACCCCTGTCCCCTATACCATCCCCTGCTCTACGGGGCTGGGCAGCACTAGGGCTCTGTCCCAGGATGCCTGCACTTGCCCTGCTCTGCATCCCCAGTTCTGCACCCAGGCTGCATTCAAGGAAGCCCTGATCTGCACCCAGGACCCCTGCAGCCTCCTACCTGTCCCCTACCTGCACATAAGACCCCTGCTTGACCTCAGCTGCACCCCAGACCCCAACCCCATGCCTCTGCCCAGCTCCCATACTCCCACCCTCTGTGCCCACAGACTGCCCGCCCCAGCTCCCGAAAGCCCTGAGCTGCATGGCCCCAGCTCTCCAGCTCCCCACACCCTGGCCTAACCACACTAGAGTAAATTATTTTGTCTGAGATAAGCCTGCATCCAGCTCCCTGTGGTTCTTGGGCTCCAAAACCTTTGGGCATCCTGGGGAACACATGGAAGGAGGGCACAGGGCAGCTCAACAGTCCCTACTTGATCCCTGCTTCCAGCACCTGGGAAGTAACCATGGAAGGGCAGGGAAAAAGGGAGAAAGAAAACTGAGGGCTGGAGGATGCATGGAGTGAGGGTGGCAACAAGTACAGCAGGGTGCAGAGCTGGACATCGCACCTCTCAGCCCTGGGTCCCAGGAGTTCCTGCCCTGCAGCATGGGAGTGGGGCAGCCCCAAGTCGACTTCTAGGGGGGTAGCAGGGTCCCCCTCAGCCCTGTTTGCCCAGTGTATTTTTGAGTCTGCTGGATTACAGGGCATACTGGCAGGACATCCAGACACCAGGATATTTACTCAGCACCAGGTGGCCTCACACCATAGCTTCTCAGGGGGAGGCGAGGGGAATTGCAGCTGCAGGACACCCCACGCCTGGCTTTTCCCCTTGCACTGCCCCACCAGCAAGGCATCGGGCACCTGCCCCATGCAGGAATGAGCCCTGTTCCTGTTGTACCACAGGGCACAGCCACAGCAGGCACTGATGCTGACAGTGGGATGTGCTCCTGCCCCACAGCCAGCACAGGAGGGGGACAGCAAGCCCCTGTGACAGCGTGGGGCAGGTGGTTCCTGCCCCCTCCCTTCTCCACAGCCAGCATGGAAAAAAACTGGGGAAGAAAGATTCAAATATTGGTAGAAGGCATTTTCCAATGAGGCTGCTAAGCAGACTGCCATTGGAATAAACACCATCAATTATACCATTTACTGCACAACTTGAAGTACACAAATAAAACCCCATCTCCCACAGCCCGTGTTTATCTGTAGCCCTCTGTATTCTGCGTCATTAGCATCTTTCTGAGGAGCACTTAGATGTACATGGACATCGCATCCATCTCACCAAGTGTTTTCTCAAGAAAGACAAGTAACTTCTCCCTGTCCCCCACCACAAGCTGAAATAACCTCCTGCCCCTCTGCACACTACCTCCCCCCCCTGCACTGCCTTTGGAGCACACCCAGCACAATGCGGGCATGCCCATCACTGCAGATTTCAGCTTTCCTCTCCCAAGGGCAGAGCTCACTCAAGAGGTGGGTCCAAGGGCCCACAGCCAAGAGGAGGTCTCAGGCTTGTGGGGAGCACTGAGACCTGTGCCCCCTTCCAGATCCTAGAGCAGTGGGTGTCCCAGCCCAAGGGCTCCAGCCCCCCCCCACCGAGGGAGCTGCAGCTGGCTGGCAGGGGGCCCAGCCACAGGCACTCCCAGCTGCATGGCAGCCAGGGTTGCATTCCTGGGATAGCTAGGAGCTTTGCTGTTCAGCAGGGAAAGGTCACCCTTGTGCGCGTGGGCAGCTGCCAGGACCACCACCTCGGCAGGGCAGGGAGAAAGCCCAGCTGAACCTCACCCCAGGCCCAGCAGGATCAGGTCCTGGCCCAGAGCAGCTCCACACAGCCCTGGGTACAGGGCAAACAAAACCACTGTGTGTCACAATGAAAACCACAGTAAGCGAGGGAACCAGGTGGCAGACATGGCCACATACGAGACAGAGGAACCAAGACCACAGAGGCATCAGGGAATGGAAAAGCATTCGCTAGGGAAGACGAGAGCCAGCTGTGGGCAGGAGGTTTATTGGCCATTCTCTATATATTAATCTGTAGTAGAAAGCAGCAGTCACTAAGTACACAGGGCAGCACCAACTCATGCCTCTTCTCTTGCTGCAGCTGCAGACCAATCACACAGCCCAGCCCAAACTTACCCTTTTGCCTCCTCTGCTACAGCTGAATATGGGGGATGGGGGGAACTAAACATGAACGCAGTGGGGCCACGGAGTGATGAGCAGGGTTTAGTTGAGCCAGGACCAAGGGCTACATCTCCTGGGAACGCAGGCAGAGCTCTGACTTGGTCCCAGAAACAGTCACCCCACACAGTGCTCATCAGGGAGGTTGGGAGAGAGCCCTGAGGCCGCTCTGCCCCTCCCAGGAGGTGGAGGTAGGAGCAGAAATAGGAAGGATGGCTCCTCCATCACAGAGCCAGGCCCTAGGTGAGCTCAGGGCAGGGTGCAGTCAGTGCAGGGAGTGCCTCCTGAGCAGCTGCCAGGCCTGCGGGGCAGCCGCAGCGGTGGGGCACAGCTGTGGGCAGCACTCTGCTGAAGGAAACAGCTGGTGCAGCACACTGCGTGGTAAGGAGCCTGGGTCTGCCCTAAGCTCAGCACTGGCAGGGGGAGCAGTGAGTGCTTGTGTCCTCTGGCAGGGTGGCACCACGCTGGGAACCAAGCAGCCTAGGATTCCCTGAGAAAGGGCAGGGCTCCCACAGTCCTTGGGCATGAGGCAGCACAGCCCCTGTATGCTGTTTCAGTCACTTGATGAGCATCTGGTTGCACTGAGCACACACGAACACAGTCTCTCTCTGAGCCTCTGGGGCTGGAAAGGAAAGTAGGTGTCAGATGTCTCCCCTTCCACTGCATCACCCACCAAGGACCAGGGATTTCAGCTGCGACCTGCTGAAAACCTATCAGGGCTCTGTTCTGAGCCAGACAGCACCTGCCCCCAACCACCAGGGCTGAGGCAAATCCCTGCAACACACACCACAGGTGGGAGGAGGTAGGCTCTGCTCTTCTCCCCCTTCCACTCACCCGTGGCTCCCATCACAGCCTTGGGAACTTTGAAGGAGCAACATCTGGAGCAGAAGCTGTTCCCACAGTTACTGCAGCTCCGCTATGGAAAGAATTGGAGGTGAGACATTAAGAGTACTGGCAGCTGCTGAGTCTACTCCAGCAAACTTCAGTACCAAGGCATTGCTGGCAGCACTCCCTGCTGAAGGGGAAAGGGGGTGCAAGCCCAAGTCCCCACGGTGACAAGAGAGCCATCCACAAGTGACACCAGGACTAAACACTAGATCTGCAGGCAGGTATGTTCTAACATCACAGGAAAGCACTGAAGCCACAGGCTGCAGGAGGTTTATAGACTGTCATTTCCTATGCTTTAACTCTGGAGGGACGCAATCTCCAGAGAATCCAAGACATGCATCAGACTAACTCAAGAGGAAAGGGGAGGGAGCCTCATGTCTGGAGATCAGGGGGCAGCAGGAGGACTGCAATGCACATCTGGGAAGGGCAAGAGATGCACCCTTCCCAGAACTACATGGTAAGTATTACGCAAAGGAGCTCAGACCACAGGGATGGCTTTGCTCCTCTAGTCACACACCCTGTGGTGGCTTTAAGTCATCTTCCCACTTCCTCATGAGCCCACAGGCCAACCCATGCTCTGCTTCGCAGGAAAGTGCTCAGGTAACAAGAATGGGCTAAACTAGGGCACAGGAGCAGGTGCCTTGTATGACAGCACGTTGAGGATTGGCTTGAGGCAGCTTCCAAAGAAGCAAAAGGCACAAAGGCTCCCTGCCACCATTTAGGTACGTGACAACACCCAGCACTTAGCTGAAGTCATTCACTGTTGGGTCATGACAGAGAACAGCCATCCTAGCTACAAGAAAAGCTAGAGCAAGCCAGACACAACACAAAACTTCTGCCCCAGTGCGGCTAGTGAGCTGGAGAAACTGAAGACTCACCCTCTTCTTCAGTACAGAAAAGGTGGCTCCACAGCCTGTACAGCTCCCTGGAAGAGACAGAGCAGAGGTCAGGCAGGGCTCTGCTACCTGGGATCCTGAGGCAATCCACATCTGTTGTAAAGACCCTCCCAGCCCGGATGTCCCCAGGAGAGCTACAAACACCCTTTCCACTGGGGGAAGTCACTAAGGTGCCTGCCCTAGCAGGTAACACGTCACTCTGTCCTCTCCCAGTTCAGTGGTCACCAACAGGAGCAGCACAGACCCCACACCGCTGAGGTTCCGCAGGCAGCGCCCACTCTCAGCCTTACCGAAGTTGTTGCTGGGGTAGCGCTTGCGCAGGCGCTCAGTCAGGCGCGACACCTTGCTGCGGATCACGTCGTTTTTGCTCATAAAACCATTGTCTGGGAGGCTGAGGTCAAAGTCTGCTGAACACTGAGAGCCCTCATCATCCTCCTGTAAGGAGCAAAGCCAGATAAGCAGAGAGCAGTGGGGGGCCGTAGGGCAGCCTGCCCCAGAGACGGGCATGAAAACAAGATGCTTCACCTGTCAGCATCACAAGCCACTGCCAAACCAGGCAAAGGCTACCAGGCTCCAGCTGGGAAGAGATGCCCTCTCGCACACCTCAGCACGGCAGTACTCACCATGACCAGCAGCTGGTTCTCCTTCTCCCGCAGCATGGGACAGAGAGGAGAGGCAGTAGAGATGGAGTCAGACTGCAGAGGTGCCCAGCCCCACTCCTGCCCTCCCCAAGCATCCGCTTTGTCACAGCAGTCCTCTGCCCCAATTGCCCGGCCTGCAGGCACAGCCCACTCCCACCAGGCTCAAACCTCAATAGCATCCTTGAACTCTTCGTCAGGCTCTGCCTCCTCTGCCTCCTCCACACTGCCAGGGGTAAGGTCCTGCAAAAGATTCAGAGCTAGTCCTGTCCTATTTCATCCTCCTTGAAAGTACAGACCACACTTTCAAGGCAGCTCTAGAATGAAGCACCAGCTCACTGGCAGACCCACAAAGTGAGCATCAAAAGGTAGGGCCTCCCCAAGGTAACTCCAAACACATAGCAGGGTGGAGTGAAGATCCCAGCAGAGCAAGGCATCACCTCAGCAATTTGAGATGGGCTCCCAAGCCAGGCACACAGGCTTCCAGCAAAGCTACTTTGTGTGCAGATAGACAGAAGCAAAACCAGACCCAAGAGCTGAAGCTGAAGCTCCCACTCCACATCTCCAGCCCTGCCACCCCTCACCTCTGTGCTGGTGGGTGTGGGGGTCCGGTCTGGTGGAGCATCAGTTGGTAGGGGCTTGGCAGGCTCTGGAGTGCTCTCAAGGGGTTTGGTGCCCAAACTCTGCTCGACGGAGGCCTTGAGCTCCTTTATCACTGGTAATGGGGGAACACAGCTGGATCAGGGTTGCACTCCCCTTCCTCCAGCCCCTCCACACACATGGCTCCAACCTCCAGAACCAACCTCCAGTACTCAAGATAGGTCAGCAGCTACTGCAAGCTTCCTCTGTCCAATGTCTTGAGCCCCCTGGCTCACACACAGACATTAGGGAAGCTACTGAGCTGGGGACAGGAAGGAATTCCCCACCTGCCCCAGCTCAGACCAGAAAACAGCAGGAACTCAGTCATACAGATGTTGTGCAGCTCTCCTCCCATCCAATAGGGCACTTGCAGGCTGGTGTCATACATTTGCCATGTGCACTGAGAGTATTTCAAGTCGTGCAGAATCAGGCCAGGGAAGGGAGGTGATGCTCACATACACACTGCATTGCCAGGTCCAAGTACATCACAGTACAAGGAAAAAGCCACCCAACAGAAGCCATGCGAGATGAGAATCTCACCTCTCAGATCCAAGCCCCAGGACCCCACCACCCACCCTGCGCTGCTGGGTACCGACCCCAGAACATTAAGCGCCCTCCAAGGTCCAGGTCCCATGGCAGACACACGACAGTGTGCTCACAGGAGGTCACTGACAAAAGATGGGCGCAGAGTCCACAGCTTCAAAGGGCCTTTGCACAACCCATCCCACACAGGCCACCTCCGGGAAAAGCCCCTACCTTGGTAGAACTGGCTGTTGCCCAGGAATAGGGTGCTGTTGAGGATGGCCATGACCCAGCAGAGTGGCAGCAGGTAAAGGATGCAGACAGAGCCCAGCAGCGCTCCATAAAACCTGGGAAAGAGCAGCAGGTCAAGAGAAATCAGATCTGCCCACAGCATAAACTTCATCATCCCTCTCCTTGTCCTTTGTCTGCTCTCTGTAAGCACCAAACACACCAAGAGCAGCTCTACTGGCCTGGTCCCTCTCCTTGCTAAGCCCAGCACAGGGCACCCAATGCAGTCCTACTCACTGAGAAGAGACAGCAGGGTTCTCCCAGTACAGCACTCGGTACACCGCCTCGCAGCTGTAACACAGCCCACTTAGGAACCCCTCCAGCTGGATCAGGCTGAAACAAGACCAGAGAGTCAAGAAATGGCCCCACGAACACACACCCTGGCTTGCTCCACTCACACAGCATGACTCAAGGAAGATGATGCCCCAGGACAGGAGAGTGCCGGACACTCACAAGCACTTAACCTGGGCAAGGGCCTCCTGGCGTGAGAGCTGCACTTTGCGCAGGTCCTCACGGCGCACGCTGTGGTACTTCCTGCGCAGCAGCTCCCGCTCCGAGGGCTGGACGCGGCATGTCTCCTGCAGGTAGCCCATCAGGGCTGGCAGCAGGACGAGCAGGGCCAGCACTGAGTACCAGGCAGCTGGGAGGAGTAGCATAGCATCAGCTGGCAGGGCAGCGGGCCGGAGCCCAGCACTGCCCGCACACACACACATGCACACACCTTGGTCAAGGGTGAGGAGAAGGAAATTGAGGCCGAGGCAGACGAGCAGAGAGCACAAGGGCCGCTGCCACCTGTGGGGACAGAACACAGTGAGGTGCGGGAGTCGCGGCTTCAACCCCAGCCCCGGCCCGCACCTACCGGAGGAGAGAGCGCACACCCTCAGCCGCATCCCGCAGCGGCTCCAGGTACAGCTCCAGCCGCCGGTAGCTCCGCACCAAGTCCAGCAGGTCGAAGGCAGCGGCTTTAGGAGGCGATGGCGGCTCCGACGAAGCCTCACCACACCCCGTTGCTGCTGCAGCTGCCGCCTCAGGGCCGCCAGTCCCGTCCCGCTCTGCCGCCTGCATACCGGACCCCCCAGGACCCGCACCGCACCCCACTTCCAGGAAGCGGCCAGGTGCGCCGTGACGTCACCCGGCGGCGCGGCACGCAGCCAATCAGAAGATCCGAGGTGGGAGGGGAGGACGGAAGCCCCGCCCAAGTGATGGAAAAAGGGCGGAAGTGGCGGCGGCCTGGTTGTAAGGGTCTGTGCTAGGCCTGACTGGTGGAGTACAGTGTGGGGTTGTGCTCTGAGCTGGGTCTGATTCCACTCTGGCCCCGCGCCGAGGTCCCAGCTCAGCTCAGAGGGCTTTGGAAGAGGCTGGGTTCATCTCTCACTCCCAGCCTTGGCTGTGTGGAGCTGTCCTGCAGAGCAGCCCGCGTTCCTGCTTCCACCTCACTGCGAGCAAGGCCCATCCCGTGGAACACGGCCCTTTGTCACCCCAGCACCAGGCAGAGAGCCGTGTCTGATCCTGGGCCTTAAAGCACCCAGCCCTGGGAGGTGTCAGTGTCCCCGGCCCTCCCAAGTCCTGGCAGTGTCCAGCCTAGGAAGAGACCTTTTCAGCCCTGCAGAAATAAAGCCTACAGGAGTGCAGCTCTATGTGGTTCTCATCATGTTCTCCTGCCGCACAGCCCTGGGCTGCAGGAGGAGCCCACATCCACATCCTTATCTCTAAATTGTAGAGAAATGGATTTGAAGGGTAGACTATTCTGTGGACTGGGGATTGGCTGTGTGATTGCAGCTGGGGGATTGTCATTAGTGCTTCTATGTCCAGGTAGAGGCTGGTGACACGTGGGGTTCCCCAGGGGTCCATCTTGGGACTGGTATGCTTTAACATCTTTATCAATGACATAGACAGTGGGATTGAATGTAACCTCAGCAAGTTTGCTGATTACACCGAGATGTGTGGTGCAGTTGATACAACAGAAGGAAGAAGGGATACCATCCAGAGGAGCCTGGACAGGCTTGCAAAGTGGGCCCACAGGAACCTAATAAGGTTCAACAAGCCTGGGTGTGAAGTGTTGTGATTGGGTCACAGCAATCCCAGATATGTGTATAGACTGGGAGAACTCCTTGAGAGCAGCCCTGCTGAGAATGACATGGGGGCCTGGATGAATGAAAAGCTGGACATGAGTCAGGAGTGTGTACTTGCAGCCTGGAAGGCCAACAGTATCCTGGGCTGCAACAACAGAGGGGTGGCAGCAGGGGGAGGGAGGAGATTGTCCCCCTCTGATTTTCCCTCGTGAGGCCCCATCTGGGGTACTGTGTCCAGGCCTGGGAACCTCAACACAAGAACGATGTGGTGCTGTTGAAATTGGTCCAGAGGAGGGCCATGAAGATAATCAGAGGGCTGGAGCACCTCTCCTATGGAGACAGGTGGAAGGAGCTGGGCTTGTTCAGCCTGGAGATGGAAAAGTTTCCAGGAGACCACATTGCAGCATTCTGGTATTTAAAGGAAGTTTATAATCAAGAGGGAGACAGACTTTTTGCGTGGTCTGGTAGTGACAGGACAAGGAGGAACAATTTTAAACAAAAAGAGGAAGTTTAGGTTAGACGTTAGGAGGCACTGGCACAAGTTGCCCAGAGAAGCTGTGGGTGCCACATCCCTGAGGGCATTCATGGCCAGGCAACCAGCCTGTGGCAGAGAAGTGGAACTGAGTAGGCTTTAAGGTCCCTTCCAACACAATCATTCTGTGATTCTATGATACACAAGCATCAAGTTCTGCCCCATCCCTGGAGCAAGTGGCAGGGCTGGGGCAGCCCATCCCCAGGGGAAGGGGTTTGAGCTCCTCTTCCAGAGACCAGTGGCTCAGCACCAGGAGTCTACCCATAGCCGCAGAGCACAGTGGGCCCCTGCAACCACTGCTCCAGGAGGGGTGACCCCAAGGCTGCAGAGCCAAGTGTAAGCTTGGTTCATCTCCTGTCCCCTGCAGGTCCCAATCCTGTTACAAAACCCCAGACACCAAGCAAGCGTCAGTGTTGCTTTATTTGGAATGTGAATCCAATGGCACCAGAGAAGGGGCTGCAGTGGGACAGTGGCAGGTACAACAGGCAGCGTGGGATTGTGGGGCAAGGCACTTATGGCAGCACTAGCCTCACTGTGTGCAGGCAGCCTGGGCCACAGGGCTGCATCAGAGCGTGCAGGGGCCAGCAGTGTCTGGGACCAGCCCTGACACAGGGTAGGGACAGCACATCCTGCCAGGGGGTGGCCCAGGGGCTGGCAGAGTGCGGGACCACACAGATATCTGCTGAGGCAGCCCTTGGTGATGGAAGCTGTGATCTAGTGCCAACCCAGCCCCTCCATGTCACTGCTGCTGCTACCCCCACAAAAAGGCACCAGGTGACAGCTGTGGGGGCCACAGTCTTCCAAACTGAGCTTACGCAGGGGCTGGGGCAGTCCTTTTCTACCCTGAAAGCAATGGGAGAATGTGTCTTCAAGCAGGGTGAGGACAGCTGGTGGCCAACGCAGCTCCGGCATGGTGCTCCTCCAACACTTCTCAGTCTCTGGCTGCCCAATGCTTCCACTGACCCCACACAGCCCCGGCCACCTGTGGGGCTGGTCCAAGCCTCACTACCAGAGCCCCTCCCCTCGCAGATAGGCACTGTTGCAATCACCCTTCCATTATCAGTCTGTGGGCAGCACAGGGATGGAGACAGAGACATGTAGTCCCACAACAAAAAGAGTTTTCCAGGATGACAATCCAAGTGCTGTGGAGTCAGGCAGGGCAAGCTGTGCCTGTTCTGGCTGGAGCAGACAGGCCTCGGGTAGGCTGAGGGGTCTCTGTGGTGGGATGGGAGCCCCACTCCCAGCGCAGAACCAGCCCGAAAGATGCGGCAGCAGCACCGAGCTCCAGACTGGGATGACAAAAGAGCCTTTCTCACCCCAGAGCAGCACAAACTGCAGGAATTTGTTGCCCCGCCTTGCTCACAGAGGCAGCCTGCAGCCCCCTCCCTGCCACGGGCTCCAACAGTGATGTGGGCTTTGCTGGGCTCAGCTCCAAGGTGGGATGGGGCATCTGGCGATGGGGCAGCAGTTGGTGAGGCTGTGCCCAGGGTGGGTAAGGTCTGTGCCCACAGGGTTCCGGGAAGACACCGGACGTGGAGGAGGGGCCCGAGCTGGGGAAGCTGAGAGCACAGCAGAGCCTCCATTAGGCAACGCGGAGGCCGCAGGGCTGCCAGCAGGGTAGGGGCTGGGACCAGCTTTGCTCCACTCCTCCAGCACAGCATCCATCCCCCCAGGGACAGAGTTGGCACCCACCTGAGCACACCCAGGGCAGGAGTCAGGCAGGGCCCCGAGGGGCTCCCAGCAGTTGTGGTCCACTTGGGCGCTCACTGCTTGGGTCCTTTGATTTGCTTACATCTGTCTGTTATTCTGTGCAGGGTGCAAAGGAGCTGGTGCAGCAATCGGTGCCCACTGTCCTGGCAGAAGGTCTCCATCTGTCTGTCCATCCATCCGTGCAGGGGGCAGTGGAGGAAGCGCAGTGCAGCAGCCGGGAGGGGACAGAGCAGCGGGGTCACCACGTCCTAAAGCAGGGCCGCGGTCCGTCCACGTGCAGGAAGCGGAGCAGCCACGGGGCTCAGACGATGTCACGTTGGTCCCGGCAGCGCCGTGCCAGGCAGTAGAGCCCAGAGAATAGGTACAGGCAGGCAGCCACGGCCCCGCAGACAGCAGCTCCCAGGTAGGCTCCGTAGAGACAGCGTTGGCTGTACCCCGGCAGGTTGCAGTAGCTCTTTTGCCCGGCTTTGTGGCCCATGATGCCAGCGGCGGCTGTGCAGAGCCCGACACCCAGCACCAGGTCGTGCACCAGGTTGGCCAGCAGCCAGCGGGAGCCCAGCCAGGGCACCAGCTCCCAGCGCCCCAGCGCGCTCAGCCCGAAGAGGCCCAGCGTAAGCAGCCAGACGAGGACGGCAGCGAAGAGGGCGAAGTGGGCCGCTCCTTCGTACCAGTGGGCCGCCACGGTGAGCCAGAAGGCGGCGCCCACCGCCAGCTGCCCCAGGCGGAGCAGCCCCAGCGGGCTCCGCAGGAAGGCGCGGTGCAGCCCCAGCGAGCCGCGGGGCGGTGGTCCCGGGGGCGGCGGCGGCACGGCCGGGGGAGCCGTGCGGGCCATGGCGGGGCGCTGCCTGCTGCGGGGCGGGAGGGACTCGGCGCCCCGGCAGCACTTACTGAGGGCGGCTGGCCCCTGCCCAACATCTGGCGTCGAGCGGGCCTCCCCACACGGGGCCTCTCTCCTCCCCCGCCCCGCCTCCCGCCGGCCCACTGCGCGCGCGGGGTCCCGCGGCCGCCCCCCGCCGCCTTCTCTCCCCGCCGCCGCCGCCGCCTCCCGCGCCACGGGGCCGGGGAGCTCGGCTGGACATCACGCGCGGAGAACGGAGGAGCGCGCCATTGGGGAGCGCGCGCCGTTGGGGAGCGCGCGCCGGGGTTCCCTCGTTACGTCACGCGGGATTTCCCCTCGGGATGACGCGCGCTGGCCACGCCCAGGGGCGGAGCCACGCCCAGCCCGTCCCTTCCCGCCTTATGACGTCACTGGCGCCACGTGGCCCACCCTTCCGAAAGGCGGTGCCGCCACGCCCCCTCCCGACGGCGATTGGTCCGTACGGAGAAAAGTGGGCGCGGATTGGCGGCACCGCGCGGGGCGGGGCGGATCCAGAGAGTGAATGGACGGGGCGCGCGGCGCAGAGCAGCGGCGGGATCTAGGGGCTGTGGCGGTGCGGAGCGGCCCCGGGCGCGGCGGCGGCGGGAGCGCGGCGGACACGCGGTGGCCGTCCCCAGGTCAGTGCGCGGGGCTGGCGGACGCGAGGCGGCGGCAAGTGGGTCACGGCGGGGACGGCGCACCGGGCACCGGCGGGCGCCGACCTGAGCCGGGCCCTCCCGCATTCCTGGGCGCGCCGCTGGCGGTCTGCCCGCGCCGCTGCGGCCCCGTCCCGGGCGGGGCGGGCTGAGCCGGGGACCCAGCAGGGCCTCACGCCATCCCTCCGGTGTCCGCAGCGGCCGGGCCATGGGAACGCCGGCCTCGGTAGCGAGCGATCCTCCGGGGCGAGCGGCGCCCGCCGCCCGCGGCCGCAAGCGGGCCTCGGCCAACATCTTCCAGGGCGTGGGGCTGCCGGAGCTGCGGAGCCTGTTCCAGAGTGGCGGGGCCGAGAGGCCCGAGGAGCGCGCCCGCCTCGTCTGGCGCTACGCGGGGCAGCGTCGCATGGCACGGGCACTGCGGCAGCTCCGGCGGCGGAGAGCGGCACGGCGCGGCGGTGAGACGGCGGCTTTACGGCGCTTCGGCCGCCTCCGGTAGGTGCGGGCCGGGGCGACGGGGGGACCGCGGCCGGGACGCGCCCCGCTCACAGCCACCTGTTCCCGCAGGATCACCGATAAGGAGCTCGAAGGAGACGGCAGGGACGAGGCAGCCTCGGGGCCCCCGCAGCTGAGACCGGGAAACAGGCCCACCACACCGACTGGGCACACCGAGGACACTAAGTGTACAGGACACGAGTGCAATGGTTAATAAAAAATGGACAGCGGTGGCTGGGTGAGGCTCTGTGGCTGTGACAGCGGTCCGTCCCAGTTGCTGCGATGGACCCAGCACCAGGTGAACAGCCCCAACCCCGCTCCAGAACGCTGCTGAGACAATAAGGAGGCCAAGTGAACTGCAGCTCTGTTATTCAGACAGTTGCATGGTTTAAATACATTACATACATTTCTACAGTGCATTAGAACAATACATTTGGGGTCAGTCAGAGATGTAGCCGGGCCTGGGAGATGAGGTCTCACTTCTACACCCCTGTGTTTTCAGCACCCTCAGGACAGCCACTGCTGAGCCCCTTGTGCAAGCAGGAGACAAGTGAGCTGCCCTCCCCTCACAGCCCCAAGCAACACAGTCCCAGCCTTCACTTCCCTCCCAAGCCCCAGGGCTGGGCAAACAGGACAGTGAGACCCAACCCCAGCTTTCCTCCGCACAAGGAAAGTCACAGCTCAAGGCAAGCAGATGCAGGCAGCAGCCCTGGTACCGTTTTATACAAAGACAGCTCAGCAGCTTTGGGGGAGAGGGAGCACTAACTGCCTCACCCACTCACATCAGGCCCACAAGGTTAGCAGCACTGGGGCAGCCGGGAGCTCGCACCAGCCCTTATGTGCTTGCAGTACACCAGTTCCTGCATGACTCCCACCAGCAGGAAGAGCTTCTCCAGCCATTCCCTGTCCCCAGCAGCCCCCTATCCCTTAAGAAAGGACCCCAGACACACAAGCAAAGCTAGAGCTGTGCTGGCTGGCCCAATGCTGGCTGCACAGCAGCCAGAAACCTTACTGAGCACAGGGGCAAAAGCCAAGCAAGAGCAGCTGCAGTGACCTGCAGGATGGATGGACAATAGGAATGGAGGGCCAGAGGCCGCTTGTACCTCCAACCCTCTCTACAGCACCTCCCAGAGCCACCTCCTCTGAACCAAGATAAGCGAGCACCTCTTCCTTCAGTGTCAAACTGCATTCAAGCCTGCCCTAGGGGAGCAGGCAAGAGTAGAGTTCTCCTTACATTCCCTCCTCAAGCCCCCAGCCAGAGAACAGCCGTTCATTATGGTCCCCACTGCACCAGCAGGCAGCAGGAACTCCCCCTGAGGAAAGCAGCTTGCACAGGGTTGAGGCAGAAGAGAGAAAGTGAGGAGGAGTATAGTATGCCTTTGGGGAAGCGGAAGGGAGAACAACCTCCCTCCAGCCCTTCCCAGCCCTGGGGCCAGCAGCAGGGAAGAGGAAGGCTGGCAGCTGGTGCAAAGGGCTGGACGGACCCTGGCCTGGAGAACCTGGTCAGGTGTGTACAGAACCGCATGCAGGCCGAGGAAGGGAGGCACAGGCAGGGTCCCAACTGCTTCCCATGCCTCCTGCTGAGCTCCTCCCCCAGCAAGGCTGTACGCACACTATACAGCTCCAAGGGAGCTGGAGAGGGACAGTGCCCAACCCACCTGGCTCCTCAACTCCAGCTGCAGGCTCCTCCAGCCACAACCTGCTCAACTCTACCCAGAGCATCAAATCCCAGCCACAGGAGCAGCTCAGCTCCTCTTGCAGTGCCAGTCCGAGGCAGCCAAGCCCTGCCCGCAGCTCCCACAGCTACCACCAGGTGAAGAAAGGCTTCCGGCTCTGGAAGCTCTGCGTGTAGGACTCGCTGGCAGTGCGCTGGTGGGAACGTGCTGTTTCTACAATCACAGGTGGCATCTGAACCAGATGCAGTGGGCTCTTCCCATCTTTCAGCGCCTGTGTCAGGTTCAGGATCTGTACAACACAGAGCAAAGCTTGAGCTGTCCTAGTGGAGGAAGAGAGCTGGCACCCCAGCACCATTCCCCGACAGCCAGACAAGACAAGGCCTTGTCACCTCACTCATTTGCCTTACCTGGCCTCTCATGACAGCAATCTGCTTGTGAAACTGTCCCCTGTCAAAGCCAGGGTCCTTCTGCAAGAGAGAACAAACAATGCATTGGTATCTCTGACCCACGCTATTCAAGAGATGCCTGTTTTCCGAGCAGGCCTCTCTCCACTTGTCCCATGAGATTCCTGCTTCTCCCCAAACTGTATCTTTAGATCCTGGTAGAGGAATAGCCCTTCTATGTTGTTTCAGGCCAGAAACACCACGAGGAGCCCACCTTTCTATCCACCACAGCTTTGACAAAGAAGCCCCAAGACCACCCTGTTTTTCTTCTTCCCAAGCTACCCTCAGCCCCTTCCCAGTTCACCTTGAAGAGCTCATACAGATCTTCCTCCAGGTCTTTGACAAAGTTGGGGTCTGAGATCTTGGGAAGAATTAGGTCTTTGATCTCTTGTGAAAAGGGGATTTTGGCCTGTGGTAACCATGCCCAGTAGAAGGGATCTGTAGGAGGAAGCATGAGACATTAGAGCTAGGGAAGGGAAAGATGCCACGTGGCCTTGGGTGCAGCATACACTTCCTACAGCCACTGGGGCAGAGCTGTCCATGCAGCTAGGTTTGCAGAGAGGCAGCCCTAGCTAATGCATCTTCCAGCCCTCCAGGAACATGTCCCAGGACAGGCAGCACAGAGCTGCACAGCTCTGCAGAGTACCTCAACACAGCGGAAGGGACTCACATGCTCTCCAGGAGTCCGGATGCTTCAAAGGAAAGGCCAAACCGTTATCTATAGCAGCAAGCTTGATGATGGGCTCTTTCACAACCACCCAGTCACTGTCCTGGAAGGAAGTAGAGCAATAGTCACAAGGGGGGCTTCTCCAACAGAAGCAGTCTGTCTGCCACTCCCAACAAACAAGATCAGGCTCAGAAACTCGAGACAGCTGGGAAATCCCCAGCCTGCCAGCCAGCTTGTAGAAGCAGACAGACCCATGAAGCCCCTGCCCAGGAGCTGCTCACCCGCACGCCTGCGCTGTCCAGGGGACAGTCATATTTGATGAGCCAGTTGTCATTGCCCCGATCTGCAAGGAGAGAAAAACAGCTGTATCAGTGCGAGGGCCTGTGCTGGGCAGAAGGATTACTTCTCCAACACAGTAGCAATTCAGGTTACACAGACTTCAAGGCTCCAACTCTACCCCTGAGCCCTCAAGCTTGCTGCAGGTCTAGGAAGCCATATCAATCCCCACATAACTAGGTCTGGAGACTAAAGAGGTCCACATAGCCCCAGCTCTCAAGAGAAAAGTCAGCCTGCAAGCCTTGGAGTCCAACCCAAACCCATTTCAAGCTGGAACAGACTTGGAGACCCAGCCTGAGATAGGATGCTGTGGCACAACCAGAGGCTGGATCTCTCAGTGTTCCTGGATCCTTGCACCTGGCAAACATTCACGGCACCTGGGTGGACCCCAGTCTCCCAGGTGAGCAGTGACAGCAGCTACACACCACCCAGAGACAGTGCCAGTGCCATCTGGCAGCAACCAGGCAGTGTTGATAGGAGTGTTAGGTTCCAGGAAGAGATGCCAAATCTCTGCCTGCTCTTCAACTGGCAGAATATAAAAGAGCAGACAGCCGGCCCTACCTGTGTTCCTGATGATGTAGTCCAGCACCACCAGCCGCTCAAACTGCAGCAGCAGCTGCCGGTTGGTGTTCTCAGGGAGTGGCTCAGCCTCAAACCGCCGCAGCCAGTAGTCAGCGTCCTTGTAGCCTTCCACAAATAGCTGGAAGGAGCCCACCTGAGGCAAGGAGAGACTGTGTTATGGAGGACCATAGAGGACAGAGGAGCAGTGACAGGCACACTGTCTGCAGCCCTACCTTGGGAGGCAGGCCAATGCGGTTGAAGCGCTGACCCACTTTCGGCACCTTCTCCAGGGCTAGCCTCTTTCCTCGGGACTTCACTCTGTCAATGGCACTGTAGTTAAAGGTCTCACTGGCCAGATACACCACCTGAGGTATAGGAGCACAGAAGTCAGCAAGTGCATCTGGCAGCTGTCACAGTTCTTGGTTTTATCAGTGAGGCATAGATTTCCCACAGCTCTGCTCTGCACAAGGATCCCCATGGCCTGGGCAGGAGCATATGGAAGCCTCCTCAGGACAAGATCACAGCAACTGCCTCCTCACCTTTGTGCGGGGAACAATGTTGAGTTCCAGTTTCTGGTCCACCAGGCTGGCACCCGCCTCTGATAGGTAGCCCTGGTTCAGAACAAGGCAGTCTCTCCCAAAGCAGCAAGGGCAGCACAACTTTTGCAGCCACTTGGTCCACTTGGGGTTCAGATGCCCGTATGGCTCCTCATTCTTGGGTTTGAAGACACCAATAATTTTCTGTGAGCAAGAGGAAAGCTGATACTTAGTGCTGGCAGAGCCAGGGCGCTCACCCCTGCGCCAGCCTGTGGCTCTGCTGTAACAGCACAGTCTCAACCAAGTTCACCCTCCCACAGCACCCAACTCTGCTGTCTTTCCCTGCTGCATTCTGCCAATCACCGCCCCCAGATCCAAGAGGGTCCTCGTTGGGTGGGAAAGAGTTTGGGGACTGCTGTTGCCACTCACTGCAAGGTCCAGAGCAAGTGGAGACAAAATGACACCCTCAGGATTCTCCTCTGCCAAGAGATCTGCAACCTGGAGCTATGGTAGGCACTCTTCTCTCATCCTAGGTTTTCTTCAGGCACCTCCCTCTCTGGTCCCTGCACAGCTCCTGTGAGCAGTGTCCCAAGACCTTCGTACTCACTCACCACTTTCCATGTACCGTAGGAGAGTGCTGATGACACTGTCCCTGGTAAATATTCTAGCCCTATCCCATTGACCTTTGGGTGGTGGGGGGAGAGCTACTGCTTGTGGCTATTCATTTCCTCCATGCAAGAGAGCAGAAGGGGATAAAGATTCCTATCTTGACTCCAAAATTCATCAAATGGACCTGATCCCAAATGGACCAGAGAAAATGGGGCCTAAACAGCCAGGAAGGCAGAAGGACTTCAGAGGAAACCAAAGCTCTGTGTTGAGGCCCAAAGAGAGATGTGGGGGGGGGCGGGGGGGGGGTTGCGCTTAAGGACCACATATTGGGATCCACACTGTCTGCTTTGCCAAGCCACACAGCTGAGACAAGGGCCCAGAGCAGGATTGAGGCCAACTGCCCCTGGTCCAGGCATCCCAGGGCTTTGTGCAGCAGGCTTTGGGCTCACAGCCCCACTTCAGGATGACTCAGCAGCATGCAGACTGACCCTGAGAAGAGCTGAAGCCAGCACTGGCCTGAGTGGGTGGCATTTCCCAAAACCAAGCTTCTGCCACAAGGTGGGAGCACAACACATGTCCCAGTACACCAGCAGGGAACCCCAGTGCAATCCTGCTGGGAATCAGGGGCCAGAAGCCAGACCAGGGAGGAAGACTTTGTCCACCAGTAAAAAGAATGTTTGAAGGAACAGAAGCACTTCAGGCATCCCTAGGTCACAAAGAAATCCCCTCCTCTGAGCTGGCAAAGGCCAAGTAAACAGGCAGGAAGGCAATCCCCTCACCAGCCCCATAAGAAAGCACAGAAATAACATGCCAACATGTTCTTGAATTTGAGCCTGCTGGAGGCTTGCTGGGAGCTCTGGCAGCGAGGATCACACTGCTGTGTGGAACAAGCATAGCAGAGCAATGCCTGGCACGGCAAGGACAGCCCTGAAGCAGAGATCAAAGCCTGGCAGCACAGCCTGCCCTCTCAGTGCTGTGCCTTGGGAGCAGCACTGGCAGCAACTTGTTCCAAGAAGTGTGCTGCAGAGAAGATAGGTCTGCCTGGTGCCAGCCCAGGGGATGCCAGGCCAGCATAAAGACACAGCCACCGCCCCCAGGATGAGGGGAAGCACAATGAATAAAACCCTGCTTGGAACAACTCAAGCTCCCAGCAGTCCACAGGGAAACTAGCACAAGAGTTTCCCCTGGTGTCCTCATCCTGTGCCTCCAACCTGCCTGCTGGAGCATGCGCTCCCCCTCCTTAGCAGCAAGGAGGCTTTAGTGATCTTGAACAGTGAGTCACAGGAATCAGACATGCACCCTATCCACTCATGGCAGAGCAATCCAGGGGACTTGCCAGGGGACTTGCCAGGTGACATGACCAGCAGACTTTGACTCCTTGAATGCATCCCTCATTGAGCTCTGGTCTCCTCTCCCTACAACCAGGCCACCTCTGGTCTTCAGCCCCTGCCAGCAACACCAAGGCTCACATTAGATAACAGAAAGGAGCAGAAGTGAGAACAAACTGAAACAGAAGGAAAATTGTATTGCTCCGTATCCAGCCAGCTCCACCAGGACCTGCCTGTAAGAGCCTGCTGTAGCCAGGTGCCACCTGAGACAGAAAAACAGGCACAACATGGACAGAAAAGCCCAGTCCTGATTCCCAGGAAGCATCCTAGCAGGCACTAGGCAAAAGAGCCAGGAAGCAGCAACTGCTTGAGTAACCAAACCAGCACCACAGGTCACAAGATGAGCTAGCTCGTGCTGGGCAGCGGCATGGGAACCACAGCCACGCAGACCTCAGGGAATCAATTACACCTCAAGGCACTCTCTCCAGTCTCACTGGCCAAACACCGGCAGCCCAGCTGTCAGAGTTCCCATCCTATGGCAGAAGTCACCATGGTCAGGAGCTGCCGATACACAGAGAGAGAGAAGCACCTCTTGAACACAACAGCCACGGGGGAAGGGAAAGCAGCTTTAACCGGCATACAGCCCACGCATTTCAAACTGAGAGATGCCTGATGGGCACAGCCCTGCACCGCCCAGCTCAGCGCCACGAGCTCCCAGCCCAGAGAGCTGACAACTCACTCCTTGTGGGTCCTTGACGAAGTAGCTGCCGCTGGAGCCCTGAGAGATGCGCTCGGGGTAGATACCGCGTTCGCTCGCCAGCTCGGCCCGCCGAACCACCTCGGCGAACTCGGGGTCCTCGGGGAAGTCGTTGCGTTCCCGCTGTGCTGCTGCCGCCGCCGCCGCTTGAGCCTGAGCCGCAGCAGCCGCTTGGGCCTGGGCCTGCGCCGCCGCCGCCGCCGGGCCCCGCGCCCCACGCTCCAGCAGCGGCTGCCGCTCGCGATCGCGGCCACCGGGAGAAGGAGGCGGCGAAGGCTGGGGGGGGGCGACGGGCGGGAGAGTACGCACGGCACCACCCGGCAGCCCATAGTCAGGGCCCTGCGCCCGCTCCGGCGACACCAGCGGGCTCGTCTCGTCCATCGCGCCCGCCGCCCGCCGCTTCCGGTCGCGTCACGTCGTGAAGTGTCGTGACGTCACTGCGCCACCGCGCCACCACGCCCCATTGGCTGCTCCGCCCCGCCCGCTCGTTGCTGAGGGAACTGTGCCTGCCATCCATCCCACGGAGGTGATTGGAGCAGGCCTGGAGACTATCGCGGCCCTCGGAAGGTGCCGTGCGAGGCCAGGCGAAGCAAGGGGCTTCCTCCAGTCCGTCTCCGCCGCCGTGGGGAAGGCCCGGTGCCCCGCACAAAGATGGCTGCTGAGGGGGCAACAGCGCCGCCGCCGCCGCCGCCCTTCACAAAGGTGGCGGCAGGGTGGGGTGCAGGCTTTGCCCCACACAAAAATGGCGGCAAGCGAGGGCACGGCAGCGGAGCCGGCCAATGAGAAGCCGCGTTGCTAGCAGTTTCCATGGAGACAGCCAACTGCAGACGGGAATGGACGCTAGCAGTGTAGCACCGCCCGACGGGGCGGGGTGCCGGCTGGGGAGGTGGCCGCGCCGCCGCCGCCGCCGCCGCCACCGCCCCTCGGCGGGACCCCGGTGGGGGAGTGGAGGAGCGGTGCGCACGACGAGCGCGAAGCCAGGTGAGCTCGGGACTGGGGCTGTTCTGCCCGTAACAGCAGCAGCCGGGGGATGCCTGTGCGGCTCCGTGTGGAGCTGGAGCCCCGCGAGCTCGCCAGCCCCTGCAAGGGTGCTGCCGGGGCTGCCCGCTCGCGTTTCCCGGGCCCGTCACCCCCAGCAGCTCAGGTGGCTCCGCGCCCCACGGTGGGGCAGGCGGCAACCTGAGCCTGGCGGCTGCAGTTTCAGGGCCGGGAGCCGGGGTCAGCGCTGTGCCCAGAGCCGTGCCTGACGCTGCACGCGTCTGTGGCTCAGTGCTGCTGCCTGCGCCCGGCCGCCAGCCCGGATCTCTGCTTCACAGCTCTTTGCTCAGCGCTCCCGAGGCTGCTGCCATGACCCTCACCAAAGGCTCCTTCACCTACTCCAGCGGGGAGGAGTACCGCGGCGAGTGGAAGGAAGGTGAGATGGGATGGGGTGGGGTGAGGTGGCACAGCTGACTCCAGGCATGCATGGCCCAGGGGCTGGGCCTCTGCCCTGAGCATCCTCACCCAGAGCTGTGCTGGGCAGGCCCTGGCATTGCTCCATCCACCACTACCTTCTTTTGCCCTTGCTAGGACGCAGGCACGGTATTGGCCAGCTGACGTTTGCCGATGGCACCGCCTACGTGGGGCACTTTGAGAATGGGCTCTTCCATGGTTGTGGTGTGCTCAGCTTTGCTGACGGCTCCAGGTGAGCACAGCACCCTGTGTCTTCAGTGCAGCCCAGATGGTCTGGTGTGAGTACCTGGCCATGTGCGCTCTCAGACTTCCCATCCCTTGATGCCCCCTCTGTCTTGCGCAGGTATGAGGGGGAGTTTGTGCAGGGCAAATTTAGTGGTGTTGGCGTCTTCACCCGCTATGACAACATGACCTTTGAGGGCGAGTTCAAAGGCGGACGTGTGTATGGCTTTGGTGAGTGCCTGAAGATTCCTCTTGGCTTGGGGCATGCTGACACAGCAGCAGGATGGGCAGCCAGTGCTTTGTGCCCACCAAAGCCCAGCACAGCCCCAGCTTAGCAAAGTCCTGCCCTTTTGGTGCCCACCCCTGCCCCTGCTGTCCTGCCCTTTTGGTGCGTCCTGCTCCATCTGTCCATGCCTGGCCCCAGTGTCTGCTGCTCCCTACCCCATGACTCCCATCCCTTCCCTCCCCAGGTCTCCTGACATTCCCTGACGGCTCTCATGGGGTTCCCCGCAACGAGGGCTTCTTCGAGAACAACAAGCTGCTGCGGCGGGAGAAGTGCCAGGCAGTGATCCAGAGGGCACAGACTGCCTCCAAGTCTGCTCACAACCTCACAGCGTGATGGCACCCTGGCACCTGCATCCCCCTCCCCAGGGCAGGGCCATGGCACTGCCAACCGTTCCCTCACTAGCCACCCAACCTTGGCAGGACTGGGAGTCCTACTGCATGGGGAAGACCTCCCTGCCAAACTGTGCTGGTGGGGGGAACAGACCCCTGTGCCCTTCACCCAAGTGCTCCTGGGCGTCTCTGTGCTTACTGGGGCCACCGTGGTGCCTTCTCCCTCTGACTGCTGCCCTCCTCCCTCTACCAGGAGCCTCCACTCTGGCCCCAACTCCACCAGAGCAGCCGCCAGTGGGACTGAGGGATGGCATGGCTGGAATCAAGCAGAGGAGTAGGGGCTGGGGCTGGCTCCTGTCCCCATTGCCTAGGGTGCCTATGCCTGCAGGCAGTGGGCAGCTGGCTGGACCATGTGCCCGCAGAGGGACAGCTCCCGCCTGCTTCTTCAGCCCAGGTCCCCAGGCAATGTGGGCACCCCATGGCCCGTGCCCTCAGCGCTAGGTCAGTGGCTGTGCCCACTGGGCATGGTGACATGATTCCCCATGCTCTTGGGATCACAGAAAGGGCAATCAACTGTGTCTCTCTCATCACTGTGCCAACCCAGCCCATTTGCTGCCTTGGGGACATTTCCACTGATGGGGACCAGGAGACACTTGGCCTGACCCATTCATGCTGTGTCCAGAAGGAGCTGGGTGGAGGCAGCAGTGATGATGAGAAAGAAGCAGGCTCAGACCAAACTAGGGCAAGGGGCTGAGGCAAGGCAGCATGAGGTGCCAGGTCTGGTGCAGGAGGCCTGGGTTGGGCAGGTAGGGAAAAGGGCATGACAAGGGTGTAGGCAGGGTGCAAGCAGCTCCCCATCTTGCTCCACACTTGTATCCCTCATCTCTCCCTGTGTGTACCTGCCTTCTCCCCCCATCGTGGTCCAGCTTACCAGGGCACGGGGTCCTAGCATCCCTCTCAGCCCAACTGTGCCCTCCCTGAAGGATTTGCCCACACCGGTCCCGTGCCTTGCTGTGTCCCTGCCTTGTGCTGCTGCCTGTATGGGCCTCAGCAGAGTAAATCATGTTGCCAAACGCCTGAGCTGTGTCCATCTTGCTGGGAAGCAGGGACCTGTGCCCCAGGATCAGGCAGAAGGCTGCTTGCATGGGCATGAAAGCAGATGTAAAGGGGAGGCAGCAGGTTTATTCATAGTGCTCTGGAATGTGGCTGGGTCAGCGTCTGGCATCCACACCCCGTGGGATGGTGGGAATCTGAGGTACCTCAAGCAGGCACCCACTCTGCCTGAGCCCAGAGTGGGTTTTCCAGGGGTCTGGCATGGCCAGTGCGTGCCAAATCTGGGACATGCTAGGGTGTTGAGTTTTCCCTCCACAAGCCCTGTCCAGCAGGAAGGAGTGAGATGAGTGTTTTCCTCCTGGCCACGTACTGCTGTCTCCAACACATCCTCAGCTCCCACTGGTCCCCACTTTCCAGGCACAGGAAGGAGCAGGGGAAGATGGTGCTGACTGCACAGCAGGGATGGGTCAGGGGCTCACAACCATCCATTGGTGCTGAAGGTGCCTCTCAGCTCCTCCACTTGGGCTGGGCTTAGAGGTGCCAGGGGTGCACGGCAGGGGCCACCATAGTAGCCAAACAAGTCCATGGCCTTCTTCAGCCCTGGGATCCCAAACCGGCGAGTGACCTGCAGGAGACGGTGCAGCAATGCACTGCATTCACTGGGACAGGGCTGGGCCCCACAAAAGGAGCATCCCTGACAGACACCAGGAGCCAACCTGCAGTGTGACAGGGCCCCTGGGAAGGAGCAGCTCTTCCTCCATCACTGCCTATAAATATCCTGCCAGCCTCATGCTCAGTCAGGCAGGTGTCCTACACCAGGGCACGCGCTGTTCCTGGCACAGAAGAGCTGGCATTTCCCACCTGCTGCTTCCAGCCTGGGCTCAGTTCCTGCAACTGTTCTGTCCTCCCAGCCCACCTGTGCTCCCCAATAGCACCCAGGGACCTGCACCCTCGCTATCTCCTTGACAGAGGTCCCAGGGTCCTGCCCACTCACCGCTGCGTTGGGCTCAATGAGTCGCTGCTGCAGCTCGCGGGCTTCCTGCCAGCGGCCCTGGCGGCACAGGTGCTCCAGCTGGCACAGGGGAGCCCCCAGGACATTGGCGAGGGCGCAGATCCCCCCAGAGGCACCTGGGGGCATTCAGGTACATTGGCAGAGAGCTCAGCATGCAGCACCCAGCCTTTGCCCCTTGCCTCCCTGCAGTGCCCTCATGCCAGCACCACGTGCCCGTAGTAAAGCAGCAGCACATACCTACAGCATAGCTCGCCAGCAGGAAGCCAGCCGACCCTGACAGCACCTGGAAATCCTCCTGCTGCGTCTTGTGGACAGTCAGCCCTATGCGAGTGATCTGGGGAGAGACACATGCCAGGGGGTGGGCATCACTCTGTCCCCACCTGGGGTCCCCAACCCAAGAGTCCTGTGGAACCCCTGGGGTTCAGGGAAGGGCCGTGACACTGAGACTGGGGCCAGCCCTCGATTTCCCCTCCCAGGAAAACCCTGCCTCACTCACATCCCCACCACTGTCCTTGATGCCAATGATGTTGGGGTGTTGAGCCAGGGTGAGCACAGCCTCCAGTGGCAGCTCCAGACTGGTGTTGGCGGGCACGCTGTAGAGCACCACAGGGATTGGGGATGCCTCGGCCACCTGTGGGCAGCAGGGCCAAGTTGAGGGTAGGGTGGGGACAAGTGGGATGTGTCCTCCATCTTGCTGCCCCAGCTGGGGCTGCCCGTGGGCACTGGGCACGGCTCACCTCAGTGTAGTGCTGTACCAGCGCAGCACTGCTCATGGCTCCCCGATAGTAGCAGGGTGTCACGACCAGGGCAGCATCAGCCCCTGCCTCTGCCATGCTGCCTGTCAGCTCAATGGTGGCCCGAGTGGCTGGAGAGGTGGCAACGAAGTGAGGAACACCCCGTGGGGACATGGCCCCTTTGTTCCCCAAGCTCACACTCACATTCGCAGCCTGAGCCTGCCAGCAGCAGGCGGTCCCTGGGCAAAGCACGGCGTACACGGCTCACCAGCTCCAGCCTCTCGCGGGGTGCCAGCAGGGGGAACTCCCCGCTGGAGCCCAGCACCACCAGCCCTGAAATGCAAGCATGGGGAGGGCGTCTCTGTTGTTAGCAGCTTCTTCCTGCAGCCCCTCTCCTCCCACCATACATCCTGGGCAGCCAGAGACATACATCCTGTGCTGCAGCATTCAGAGCGTGGGTGCAGTCATGAGTATAGGGGCAAAGAGCGGGTGCACAAGCTTGCAGCTCTGCATGGATGCTCAGAGCACTGGAGCACCTCTCCTGTGGGGACAGGCTGCCCAGAGGAGCTGTGGGTGCCCCATCCCTGGAGGCGTTCAAGGCCAGGCTGGATGGGGCCCTGGGTGGCAGCAGCACTTACCTCGGAAGGGGATGCTGGCATAGTGGCGCAGGTTCCCCTCCAGCTGGTCATAGTCCACCTCCTGCATGGGCGAGAAGGGGGTGGTGAGGGGTGGGAAGATACCCCCGATGTCGAGCTTGGGCTGTGAACCCGGGGGAGTGCTGAGCCCCCGGCGCAGGGCTGCCAGGGCTGGCCGGAGCGGCAAGGTGAGGCAGATGCTGAGCGCCATGCTGCCTGCGTCCTGCAGCCAGACTGTGCCACCTGCCTTGCCAAGAGGGGTTAATGTTTGACAGGGCATGTGAGGGAGCTGCAGCCCCACTGGGCGGGTGACATGGAGGTGGTAACGGGTGAGTGCTCTCCCCCTCTGGGATCCTGAAGGAGTTCAGCACTCCTCTGGATGAGCCCCGGCTGCACGGTCTGTGTGTTCGCTTTGTTTTCACACTCAGAGCTGGTATGTAGCACTTGTAGGGCTAAGGAGGGGAATGGGCACTGCAAGGAGTCCCAGGGCTATAAGCAGGGTTCGTGTGCCCTAGGTGTTTTTGTAGGGTCTCCTGTAAACACAGGCGAGTGAGAGCATTTGTAAGCAGTGAGCACTGGACACAGTGCCCAGCAGAAGTGACACATCAGGGTGGCTGCCATGTCCCCCCCAGGTGGTTCAAGCAATGGAGAGAGAAGCCAACACCCAGCCTGGACACCCTGGCTGCCTGGGAAGGGAATGGCTGATGCTTCCCAGCTTACCCCAGTGCCAGCACAGCACAGCTCAGGGACACACACCCCTCATCAGAGTTTTTCTCCATGGATGTGCCCAGGTGGAACTGTGAAGCACTGCACACCATGCTGGGGTGTCGCACAACAAGGAGCCCTGCCACTAAACCACTCATGGTGGCCCCATGGTGTCACCACACCACTGTGTTAGGAGGCAGGACACAATGACCCAGATCCTGGCCCCACCACCTCCCTGGCACAGCCCTAGTGCAACCCACTGGAGCCAAACTCTCCTCTTTGCTGGTTTTATTGACACGGATGAGTCTCAGCAGGATCTTGCTCCTTGAAGCCAAGCCCAGTGCTGGTCCCTGCCCAGTGCCATCATGCTGGGACCTCAGTCTGCTCTTGTGGTCGTTCCTTGGTCTCCAGTGCCTGGCGTGTGTCTACCTGCCACTGCTGCACCAGGTCCGTCGGAGTCTTACCAGCCTGTGAGGGGGGCAGAGGTTGGGAACAGGGTGGCAGAAAACAGCACGAGCACATCACACACCACTCACCAGGTTCCTGGCCATCATGTCGGCCCCATGTAGAATCAGCATTTTAATGATCTTGTAGCGGCTAAGCCGTGTGGCATCGTGCAGCGCTGTGTCACCTTCCTGCAAGAGATGCAGCCTGGCTCTGTGCACCGCATCCCCAAGGGGACATTGGGACAGTGAGCACCTGGGTGTTGCACTCACCCTGTCTGGGGAGTTGATGTCCACCCCGCAGTGGATGAGGTGCTCCACAATATCGAGGTGCCCAGTGCGGGTGGCTACATGGAGGGGGGTGCTGAGCAGCTGGGTGGGAGGAGCAGACACCGGAATGGATTAGCACTCCCTCCCCACTAACGCAGCACATGGACAGCCCTGTTTTCATGCGGCCTGCCCGTGCCCCTGATGTTGTCCCATGCCCAGGATCACCTTGTCCTTCAGGTTGAGGTCTGCCCCCCGGTCCTGCAGCAGCTTCACGGCGTCCAGGTGCCCCCCCCGGCAGGCCCAGTGCACAGCGGCGCTGTCCAGCTGGGCACACAGAGCTGTGTCTCAGTAGGGCCACCACCCAGCCAATCTCCAGGCTGAGCTGGCAGAGCTTGGCTCATGGTTGCTACTGGGCTGGGGACAGCCCAGCTCTGCTTAGGGGCCCCCCACCCTATATTGTGCCCAGTGGCTCAGGCATAGGAAGGGACTGAGCCTCACCCGGTCCCTGAAGTCGACGGTGGCCCCACTGTCCAGCAGCTTCTGCAGGATGTCCATGTGTCCCTCCAGTGAGGAGCGGTGCAGGGCCGTACGGTGGAACTGGAGGGGCCAAGGTACGGTGTTGGCGGCTGGCTCTAATGCCCCTGGCCCAGAGCAGCCTCATGCCAGGGGCACCGCACTACCTCATCACACGTGTCTGGGGGGCCACCATCCGCCAGAAACTTCTCAATGACACGGATCTTGCCCTGCACGGCGGCTCGCAGGAAGTCCTCTGGCTCCACGGGACCCTCCTGGCAGGACAGGGCAGGGCTGGGGCACGGGGACAGGGGGGGCCCCGTGTCCTGCTACTCCAGGAGGGATCCCCAGCTGCCGCAGCCCCCCTCCCACACCCTGTACATACAATCTCCTCGGGCTCTGGCGGTGGGGTGGGCTCTGGGGTGGCTGCCCGCTCCTCCCGGCGCTTGCGGCGCTGCTTGCGAAGCTCGATGAGCCGCTGAATGCTCCCCACGTCAATGATCTCCCGCCGCAGGTCCACTGAGCTCCTCCGCACCCGATCCTGGCCCTGCGAGGACATGCAGCACCCTGTCGTCCCCAGCTGGGAGCTCTCCTGCATCCCACTCCCCTGCACAGCACTCACCTTGATGGCCTCGATGCCACGGTTCCGGGGGCCTTGGCGTTTCTCCTCCTCCAGCTCTGGCGTGTTCATCCGCTCCACGGCCAGTGGCTCCCGTGGGCCATCACCTTTCAGCCTCTGCGGAGACATGGGGGGGCTGCAGAGTTCGAGGTGGGCACCAAGCAGCCCAGCATCCAGCCCTGGCCACCACTGGTGTCTCTGGGATGCCTGGTAGCCCCTGGGCTCTCACTTGCCCACCTGCTCTGCTCAGTAGCCAGCTGTCAGGGTGCCTCCAGCTGGGAATTCGATGCCCGCAGTAGCCCTCAGCCTCCTGGCTGAATCTGCCAGTATGGCAGGATCCCCAGGGATGGTCAAGAACCCACCTTCTCTTCCTCTTCCTCCTCTGCCAGCTTCTGGTCAATGAGTTCCTTCGCTTTTTCCACATCCAGCTCTGTGATCTGTTCCACCTCCAGCTCCTTGCCTTTTTCCCCATCCAGCTCTGTGATCTGTTCCACCTCCAGCTCCTTGCCTTTTTCCCCGTCCAGTTCCATGTCTGCCCGGTGTTCAGCCCCACTGGGGTGCCCTCACAAGACACAGCCTCTCCTCCTCACTGCAGACACAGAGTTCCTGGCCCCAGCAGCTCCGCTGGCGGTGGGGCTTTATGCCTCCGGCCCCTCCGGCCCACTGCCCAAGGGCACCAACAGCTGTGCCTGCTCCACATGACTGGGGCAGCTTTGCCATGAGCTCACCCTGCTGCTTTCTGGTGCCCCTAGCTCACCTCCTGCATGCTCTTAAAGCACCCCATGCCGCCACCCCATCTAGCTGCCTTGGACCCCATTTTTGTAGGGTCTCCTGTAAACACAGGCGAGTGAGAGCATTTGTAAGCAGTGAGCACTGGACACAGTGCCCAGCAGAAGTGACACATCAGGGTGGCTGCCATGTCCCCCCCAGGTGGTTCAAGCAATGGAGAGAGAAGCCAACACCCAGCCTGGACACCCTGGCTGCCTGGGAAGGGAATGGCTGATGCTTCCCAGCTTACCCCAGTGCCAGCACAGCACAGCTCAGGGACACACACCCCTCATCAGAGTTTTTCTCCATGGCTGTGCCCAGGTGGAACTGTGAAGCACTGCACACCATGCTGGGGTGTCGCACAACAAGGAGCCCTGCCACTAAACCACTCATGGTGGCCCCATGGTGTCACCACACCACTGTGTTAGGAGGCAGGACACAATGACCCAGCTCCTGGCCCCACCACCTCCCTGGCACAGCCCTAGTGCAACCCACTGGAGCCAAACTCTCCTCTTTGCTGGTTTTATTGACACGGATGAGTCTCAGCAGGATCTTGCTCCTTGAAGCCAAGCCCAGTGCTGGTCCCTGCCCAGTGCCATCATGCTGGGACCTCAGTCTGCTCTTGTGGTCGTTCCTTGGTCTCCAGTGCCTGGCGTGTGTCTACCTGCCACTGCTGCACCAGGTCCGTCGGAGTCTTACCAGCCTGTGAGGGGGGCAGAGGTTGGGAACAGGGTGGCAGAAAACAGCACGAGCACATCACACACCACTCACCAGGTTCCTGGCCATCATGTCGGCCCCATGTAGAATCAGCATTTTAATGATCTTGTAGCGGCTAAGCCGTGTGGCATCGTGCAGCGCTGTGTCACCTTCCTGCAAGAGATGCAGCCTGGCTCTGTGCACCGCATCCCCAAGGGGACATTGGGACAGTGAGCACCTGGGTGTTGCACTCACCCTGTCTGGGGAGTTGATGTCCACCCCGCAGTGGATGAGGTGCTCCACAATATCGAGGTGCCCAGTGCGGGTGGCTACATGGAGGGGGGTGCTGAGCAGCTGGGTGGGAGGAGCAGACACCGGAATGGATTAGCACTCCCTCCCCACTAACGCAGCACATGGACAGCCCTGTTTTCATGCGGCCTGCCCGTGCCCCTGATGTTGTCCCATGCCCAGGATCACCTTGTCCTTCAGGTTGAGGTCTGCCCCCCGGTCCTGCAGCAGCTTCACGGCGTCCAGGTGCCCCCCCCGGCAGGCCCAGTGCACAGCGGCGCTGTCCAGCTGGGCACACAGAGCTGTGTCTCAGTAGGGCCACCACCCAGCCAATCTCCAGGCTGAGCTGGCAGAGCTTGGCTCATGGTTGCTACTGGGCTGGGGACAGCCCAGCTCTGCTTAGGGGCCCCCCACCCTATATTGTGCCCAGTGGCTCAGGCATAGGAAGGGACTGAGCCTCACCCGGTCCCTGAAGTCGACGGTGGCCCCACTGTCCAGCAGCTTCTGCAGGATGTCCATGTGTCCCTCCAGTGAGGAGCGGTGCAGGGCCGTACGGTGGAACTGGAGGGGCCAAGGTACGGTGTTGGCGGCTGGCTCTAATGCCCCTGGCCCAGAGCAGCCTCATGCCAGGGGCACCGCACTACCTCATCACACGTGTCTGGGGGGCCACCATCCGCCAGAAACTTCTCAATGACACGGATCTTGCCCTGCACGGCGGCTCGCAGGAAGTCCTCTGGCTCCACGGGACCCTCCTGGCAGGACAGGGCAGGGCTGGGGCACGGGGACAGGGGGGGCCCCGTGTCCTGCTACTCCAGGAGGGATCCCCAGCTGCCGCAGCCCCCCTCCCACACCCTGTACATACAATCTCCTCGGGCTCTGGCGGTGGGGTGGGCTCTGGGGTGGCTGCCCGCTCCTCCCGGCGCTTGCGGCGCTGCTTGCGAAGCTCGATGAGCCGCTGAATGCTCCCCACGTCAATGATCTCCCGCCGCAGGTCCACTGAGCTCCTCCGCACCCGATCCTGGCCCTGCGAGGACATGCAGCACCCTGTCGTCCCCAGCTGGGAGCTCTCCTGCATCCCACTCCCCTGCACAGCACTCACCTTGATGGCCTCGATGCCACGGTTCCGGGGGCCTTGGCGTTTCTCCTCCTCCAGCTCTGGCGTGTTCATCCGCTCCACGGCCAGTGGCTCCCGTGGGCCATCACCTTTCAGCCTCTGCGGAGACATGGGGGGGCTGCAGAGTTCGAGGTGGGCACCAAGCAGCCCAGCATCCAGCCCTGGCCACCACTGGTGTCTCTGGGATGCCTGGTAGCCCCTGGGCTCTCACTTGCCCACCTGCTCTGCTCAGTAGCCAGCTGTCAGGGTGCCTCCAGCTGGGAATTCGATGCCCGCAGTAGCCCTCAGCCTCCTGGCTGAATCTGCCAGTATGGCAGGATCCCCAGGGATGGTCAAGAACCCACCTTCTCTTCCTCTTCCTCCTCTGCCAGCTTCTGGTCAATGAGTTCCTTCGCTTTTTCCACATCCAGCTCTGTGATCTGTTCCACCTCCAGCTCCTTGCCTTTTTCCCCATCCAGCTCTGTGATCTGTTCCACCTCCAGCTCCTTGCCTTTTTCCCCGTCCAGTTCCATGTCTGCCCGGTGTTCAGCCCCACTGGGGTGCCCTCACAAGACACAGCCTCTCCTCCTCACTGCAGACACAGAGTTCCTGGCCCCAGCAGCTCCGCTGGCGGTGGGGCTTTATGCCTCCGGCCCCTCCGGCCCACTGCCCAAGGGCACCAACAGCTGTGCCTGCTCCACATGACTGGGGCAGCTTTGCCATGAGCTCACCCTGCTGCTTTCTGGTGCCCCTAGCTCACCTCCTGCATGCTCTTAAAGCACCCCATGCCGCCACCCCATCTAGCTGCCTTGGACCCCCATACTGGGCACAGGGACCTGGGGCATGCAGGGCTTGTAGAGCTGGTCCAGAGCCTGGATGGAGCGGTGCCAGGGTATGTGGTAGCCCTGTGGTTCCTGAGTCCATGCCACCCACCCTAGGCAGTCAGGATGCTCGCGGTGGCTCCATGCTGCTTTGGAGGATGACCTCAGGTCCGGAGCATCCAGAACAGCCCCATGGCCACCTGGTCTCCTTACCGCATGCACACAGGCAGTGGGGCCGGGAGACAGAGACCGCAGCTGTTCCCAGTGCCAGGAACATTGCTCAGCCACTCCAAGCTTTGCTTTCCCTATTTGTAAGATGAGGGCAGCGCACCTCGTGCCGGGACAGTTAATGCGCTGGGCACCAGCCCCTGGGATCAAGCAGAGGAGGGACAGATGAGGACGCGTCACACTCCTGGGCACGTGTAGGACCCAGGGCCACACTTGGGTGCTGTATCCCATGAGTGCCACAGATATGGGAGGGAGAGGGGTGCGCAGGGGTGACACAGGGCTGTAAAGGGGAACAGAGCTCAGACCCCTGGCATCCCCCGTGTCCAGCTGTCCCTGCCAGGTGACGCTGGAACGGATGTCACATGGGCCAGGGGACAGCCCCCAGCAAGCCCCAGCAGAGAAGAAGGATGAAAAGGCTTTATTGATAAATACACAGACTATGTACAGAGGGGAGACATCTCCGCCCGGTACTGCAGCCCCTGGGCTGGAGGCAGCAGGAGCCCGGCTGGCGGGTCACAGCCTCTCCCCAAGGGGCAGCCCCATGGCAGGGACCCCCAGCACACATTTGGTCTCGCACCTTCCACAGCAAATGTGCCCATGTCCCCAGCCCACAGCCCTGGGGAGGGGACCCGATGACCCCAGCAGGGTTGGGACACCGCACGGGACATCCCCAGGGTCAAGGTGCTGCCAGGCCTTGGTGTGGGAAGGGGCCTCCCCGCTCCCCACCGGAGCTCAGTTCCTGGGTGGCAGTGGCTGGTTGACGATGACTTGCACCACAAAATCCTTCTGGATCTTGGTCTCCTGCAGCCGCGTGCGGTCGGTGAGCAGCTTGCCAGAGAAGAACCATCGCTGCCAGGCCAGATCAATGCCCTCCTGTGCCTGCAGCTGCTTCTTCAGCTGCCCAATGGTGTCGGCCATGCTGGCGCTGAGCCGCAGGTCCTTGCCGGTGGACAGGCGCACCTTGAGAGCAAACTCACGCCGGGTGTTGGGGAGTGGCTCGGCCGGCTCAGCCGCCTCCTCCTCGCCCCGCTCCAGGATCAGGTTGACAGGCGGTGCCAGGCAGTACACAGGCAGCTGGTAGCGGTTGCCCAGCTCGTCGTAGCACTCCGTCAGCGACCCTGCAGACAGCGGGGTGAGTGATGGAGTCTTGCAGGGCAGCCCCAAATGGGGACCCCCACTCCTTCATCCCCCCCGCCACCACCCCTCACCGTGGGGCAGGGTGATGCTGGCTCCGTCCAGGATGGCCTGGGCCAGGCTGTGGTCGTTGGCCTCCACGGCGTAGGCTGCAGCCTTCAGGGCATCCCAGATCTCCTTGCGGCCCTCGAAGGCGGGTGCTGTGTCCCAGAACTCGTCCCGCTTGCTGCGCAGCTGCCCGTCTGTCATGGGGTAGTCGCTCTTCCACTTGGGACGCTCCTTCTTCAGGGGCTCATTGCGGCCTGGGGGGAGCAGAGGGAGGCTCAAATGAGAGTCTCCCATTTCCCAGCACAGCAAAGGGACCCACGGGCTATCGGGGTTTCCCCACGCCATGCAAAGTGGTGTCCAAGGGACAGCTCCCAACACAGCTATGGGAAATGCAGCAGCATCCCAGTGGGGTGCAGGCGTTTCCACTCTGTGCTATGGGGATGGGGAGCCAGGGACAGCCTGGGGCAGCTGCAGGGCCCGGGGCCCTTTGAGGCAGAGCAGTATTTATAGCTTGGGGAATTAGCCAGGAAATAAGCCAGTGCGGCAGAGAGGGAAAGGGATTACAGGGGCTGAGCCACGGGGCCATGACTTCTTCCTCTGCCCACTCCAGGGCAGTGCTGCAGGAGGTGACAGCACTGTGCCACACCAAGCCCCACTGACCCCGCAGCAGCCCTACAGCACTGTGAGCAGCCTCCTGCATGGCAACTGCAGCTGGCTGCCATGCCAAGTGACAGGGAAAGCTTGTCCCTGGGCTGGCAGCATCCTGCTGCGGCAGGGGACACCTGTGTGACCAAGCTGTGAAACACCCACGGCAGGCCCAGCCCCATGGGAATGGCCCTGTGCCACCAGCCTCACAGCAGGGCCGGAAGCGTGGGGTAGGAAGGAGCTGTTGTCACTCCCAGCTGGGCTGGGGACAAAGAGTGTCAACAGCTCCTTCCTGCCACTGCTTTCTGTGGGGCAGCCAGCCAGCACCATGCCTGCAGGGGTGCAGAGTGAGTGGAGTCTGATGGTGCAGGAAGGATGCTGAGTGCTGCCGTAACCTTCTGGGCAGGGGGATGCCACCTGCCTGCATGTGCAACCACCACTGGAGACAGCCACCCCTGCTGGGGACAGCCACTGCTGCCAGCTCCAGGCTGTCACATCCTCCATAAAGCTTTTCCTGGGGCTGGATGTGACACATGGCCCAGGGCACAGAACGTAGCCACCCTGAGGGCTGGGAGCTGAGCACCCAAGCAGGGTCGGGCAGGCAGCATCCTGCCTGCACCACATCCCCAAGCAGTGAGGGCAGCTGGCTACAGCCAGCACTGCCGATTCAGCAGTCACGGTGCTGGGCAGGAGGGATTTGCAGCATAGCAGAGCAGAGCAAGGTCAGAAACAGCACCTCCCCTGGGCACAGTGGACACCACCAGCCTGAAGGACGTGGCGAGGACCACAGAGGAGGGAGCCACCAGCATCATGGCTGCAGCAAGTGGGCCACCACACCATCTTTGGGCCACCACGAGCTGCAGAGGGACAGTGGCTGGGGAAAGTCCCCGTCCCAGTGAGAGCAAGACACTCCAGCACATTCTCTCCGCAGCATCAGCCAGACAAGGACACGTGGGGATTAGAGGGTGATGGAGGTCTCTCGTCCCACAGCTCCATCCTGGTGCTGTCACCTTCATTGCCCGAGAGGTGGCTGTGCCCGTGGCCCCATGTGGCAGCCAGGAGCAGGCACAGGATGGCACAGCAGATAGCACTGCCAGGAAAGGAGGTCCCTCAGAGTTATGGATGGACTCATTTCAGCCATACAGCACGGCTCCCAGACAGCACCATCCCCCAGTTCCACTTCCAGGAAAGGGAAGAGGGCTGGTGCTCAGCAAGGAAGCGGGATCCAGGGGCTGCAGACAGGCACCCAAGCTGACAGTGAGGCAGGGAGCCCAGTCTGCAGGAGCAGGGACAGGCTATGGCCCCACTGCCACCCCACAGCCACCAGCAGCCCTGCCCAGGTAGGCAGGAGCTAAGCCTCTTCTATTTATTGCTGCCACCCAGCCTGGACCCAGCCTCTAATCACCTTGTGCTGCTCTATTCCCAGCCCGTTGTGCAACTCCATGCCCTCAGGGGGCACGGGGGGTCAGGAGGTGCCCAGCTGTGCTCTCACTCAAGCCAATGGGACCTGCAGGCAGCCTGCCCAACATGGCTTACTTGCTCCTGCACAGCTCAGCTCACAGCAGGGCTGCTCCAGATAGACAAATTCCAGCACTCTGCACCCCACAGGGTCACCCTCTGGGTGTCCCTGAACATTACCTAGGAGCTGTAGCAGCTCAGAGCTCCCAGCCTCAGGTTGCACTCCTAGG
Organism: Pavo muticus; assembly: GCA_016647715.1. Taxonomy (NCBI): domain Eukaryota; kingdom Metazoa; phylum Chordata; class Aves; order Galliformes; family Phasianidae; genus Pavo; species Pavo muticus. The sequence goes on from JACDJE010000055.1 coordinate 51,159, forward strand.
GAAAGGAGTGCCGGAGGGGACATGGAGACAGCAAGTAGCACAGTGCACACAGATCTGAGCCCTACTCCGGGTACCCAGGAGCATCCTGCAGCACTGCCTGCTCCGTGCCAGCCGGTACCCACAGACTTCCTCACAGCAGCGGACACTGTCCTGTGGGAAAACCTCTCCGGCGAGAGGCGCAGGCCGTAGGGTCCCCGCACACGGTGCTTCCTGCTCCTCCCCGTGTGGGTGCAGCGGGCAGGGTGTGACTCACCGTGCCGCCCGCCCGGCGCTTGGCGGGGCCCACTGGGGAACGCTGGGGCGCAACGGGGCGAATTGCGACAGCGGGAGTGCTGCCCCCGCCTCGACCGGTCCAAGCGTGCGGTGGTGGGGACGCATCAGGGACAACATAGGGACACGCTGGGGACACGAGGGGCTGGCGAAGCACGATGAGCGAACCCCGGCACAGGCACCCGTGGCACTCTGATGTCGCGCCGGGGATGCGCGCAGCTCGCCCCAGGAGCCCTGCACGGCACAGCCCCGACGGGGCGCACGGGGAAGGAGCGGGGGAATCCCCGGCAAGCGGAGAGGCGGAGCGCCCCGGGGCTGACCCTGGGAACGGGGCGGCAGGAGAGCACGGCAGCGGCTGAGCGCCGCTGAGGAGAGAACTCCTCCCGGTGCTGGGCGGACAGCTCCCCGCCCAGGCACGCCGCGACCGGACACCCCACGACCCCCGGTGCTGCTCACCTGCTCTCTTGCGGGGGCTCCCGGCGGAGGGCCGCTCCCGGCGCTGCCGCCCCACGCAGCCGCCCATAGCGGGGGCTCACCGGCGGCGGCGGCGGCGCGGGCGGCTCGGCATGGGGCCGGCCCGGCTCCACGCCGCACTCGACCACGGGGCCCGGCGTCGTGCGACCTCACCGCCCGGCTCCGAACGCCCGAGCCGCCCCACCGCCAAAGCCAGCCCTCGCCGCGCCCCGCCCCCCCAGGTGCGCATGTGACCGCCCCGTCGCGTCCACCGCTCCCCACAGCCGCTCTACGGGGAGCGCCGCCCACGTGCGCGCGTCCGCTCCTCCCGGTACTTTTGTCCCTCCCGCGCCGCCGTACCCTGGCGCTGGCCCCGCCCCCCGGGGTGCCGCCCCTCCCTAGAGTGGGGGGGACGAGGTGAGGAAGGGGCGCCGAGGCCGCGCGCATGTGCAGTGGGCGCTCGGGGCTGCGCGTGCGCACGGCGGGAGCGGTGCCGGTCGCTGCCCTGGGAACGGGGCGTCATGGCGGCGGGCGCTGAGGCGCTCGCTGCTTCCGTCCGAGACTTCGTGACCGGGCAGCAGGACGGCCGCGCCGCGGAGCTGGAGGCAGGTACTGGGCGGGGCCTGGGCGAGGCTGCGGGGTTGGGTGTGGGCGCGGCGGCGGGGCAGGGCGTCAGGGTGTGGGGCCGCGGGGTGCGTGCGGGGGCCGCTGAGCCACGTGGCTCGGGGGTACGGCGCTGCGTGTTGATGGCACGTGGTGCGGGTCAGGGCACGGGATGGGGGTGAGGCACTGCTGGGAGGGGGCGTGGGGGGGGAGTAGGAGGATTAGGGGCTGTGGGGCGGCAGCCAAGGTGAGGTAGGGGTGAGTAGGTGCCGCGTAGGTGTGGGGTTTGGGGGTGTGAGGATGTTTTTGTAGGGCTGTGGAGTGGGTTAGGATTTTGGAAGGCTGATGCAGAGCACGGGAGGGGGCCGGCTTGGGCAGGGGAGCGGGACTTTAGGGCATGGGGATGTGTGAGCTGATGGGAGCACAGGGCTGCAAGCCGTGATGCTGAGGGCATGGGCACAGCGGGACGTGATGCCAATGGTAAGGCAGCCCCTAGTCTGTCTGAGGTGCTCTGGGGGACGGCAGCTGTGCTTGGCTCCTCCAGCCCTTGGGTCTGGGGCCTGTGCTCTGGCAGCTCCTTCTGTGATTTCTCCTTCCCTGGCAAGACCTGAGGCATTTGGTTCCCATGGGTGATTTCTACTTGGAGCAGCGATTTGGTAGCTTTGTTATGTTAGGGAGTTTGTAGCTTCTGGAAAGCGGGTTTTTAAGGATAAGGTGGTGCGTTTTGTTTCTGGACTGTGGCTTTGGCACATTTTGGAAAGTATTTGAGAGAGCAGATAGAGGCAGGGAAAAATAACCTTACAGCTGCTATTGTCATCTGTGGTCATGTTACAGAAGTGTCCAGAGAAAGCATTGTCTCTTCAGGGACCTACAAAGAGAAGAGCTGTCCCCCAGCTCTTGTCAGCCACATGGCACTTGTGACAAACCTACCTTGAAAGGCGAGGGGGCTGGCAGGCATCCTGTGGCTTCTCTGACCCTGTATAGAGTCATACGTCAGAAAGAATTAAATTACGGCACGTATCCTTGAGTGAAAGGAGAGATTTTTTTCTAACCTCACTGCCTTTTGTGTAATTGTTGGAAGAAACACATTGAGCTTCCTTCGTGTGCTGCTGAGTGCTAAATTAAGTGTAACTTAACAGGTAGGAGGGGGAGCTTGGTGCTGTCGCAGGCAGCCTGGGCTGCGTAGGTCAGCGTGTGTCAGAGGAGGCTGAGTTTGTTCTTATTAAAACATGGGGAGAGAGGGATGATGCTGTTAGAGAAAGCCATCGTGCTCACTGGGAATTACTGCACACACAGTGTAAGGGAGCTGGGGAGACGTAAGGAGTGGAAAGTGTATGGAAATGATATATGGAAGGATGGCATGTGAAAGAGAGGTGTCAGGGAAGGCTGATGGATTTCAAGTAAGAATACAGCAAAGGGTAAATTGCTTGCTTCTGTTTAGCCTCATGCTCTAGGAACACCACCAGAGAAGGGCAGCCCTTCCAGTAAAGGGAGCATACTGGGATGCAAGGTGCACGGCAACTGGTCCTGCTGGAGCTGAGCTCGCACTTCAGCTGTGCTGTGTGCTGCTGCTGCTCTGCGTGCTGCTGGGCTCATGTGGTTCCCTCATGCACAGTGAAATCGAGCAGACCTCTGAGACCAGAGCAAGCTTGCTGGAGCAGAGGGAAGGGGTTCATAGCCACAAGAACATGGGTGGCTGGTTGTGGCCAGATCATCACTCTTCAGCTCTTTCCTGTTGGTGAGGTCACCAGCACCTATGTCTAAATACTGCATTCAGGCTTTGAAAATGCAGAGCAACTGAGTGGGACTGGTGTGTCTCTGACCTTCTGCACTGTGGCAGAGGTCGGAGTCACGAGCTTGCAGGAGCTGTGCTCTGGAATAAGGTGGTGGGATCCTAGGTGTGAAGGAGCACTCTGCTTTGTGCCCAGGCACAGTGCCTGTTTGCTACCACACTTCTGTTTTTCTGCAAGGGGCTTTGCCAGCAGCTCACAGTGTCACACATGAGGCACCTCGTTTTCAGCCTGTGGCTGTCCATCCTGAAGCCAGCTGGACTCTCCTTCTTCCTCATGGCTCTCCTTGCCATGCCTCCTATCCCTCTCCCCTCTGTGCCAAGTGGGACTGGAAGTGCTGTCTTTGGAGCCAGGGCTGCTTGCTAACAGAAAATGTGGTCATCCTTTCCATCCCCAGAGAACTCTCTCCAATGAACAGCACAACTTAATACTGGAATTAACTGCTTTAGGAAGAACCAGTGAATGCTGGCAACAGCAGGGTACACTAGCTGAGGCAAGGCCTGGGACAGTCCCAGATGAAACCTTTGGGCTTTCCGATAGGTGGGTGCCCCACCAATTGTGTAGGCAAGCCCTCAGCAGGGCAGAGAGGTGAATGCTCCTGGGCAAAGACGGGGAATCTTGGGGACCAAAGACACACCGAGCTGTTTTATTGGGTGAGTGTCACACTGGCTGTGGGTGTAGGGGCCCTTCTGCCACGGCTTTTGTAGGATGCAGCAGATCCTTGCCAAAGCCTCCTGGAGAGTGACTCTTCCCCCAGTTCAGTTGCAGGAGGTAAGTGAAGCAACCTGGCCAGGGTGCCTGAGTCAGAGCTGCAAATACACTCCAGCAGTCCCAGCATTGTGTCGTACTCTAACCACAAAACCATATTTCTCTGTGCTCTCTGCCTTGGAGGGAGTTTGTGCAGGTGTTGCTCAGAGTAGAGATGATGGAAGCTGAGTGCTTGTTAATGTCTGGGCTGTTTGGCTCAACCACTGCCTTGTTAAGAGCATGATTTCTTTTGTCCCTTAGGGAGCACTGGGGGAGCTGCCCTCTGCCTCAGTGACAGTCTGGGAGTCTCTTTGGTTTACTCTCTTTATCTCTTTTCTCCAGGAGTGAAAGATGGAAGCTGGACTATTCTGCAGCTTGTGGAAGCCCTGGGGTAAGGAAAGCTGTGTATGCGTTTTACATCGCGTAAGGATATTGCAGGGGAGATTCCCATAGTAAGGGACAACTCGTCCTGTGCAAACTATCTTCAGCGCCACCGGGCACACAGGCACACCACAGGTGTGTTGTCTGCTCACTGCACGTTGCCCTTCCAGGGCATGGGAGCCCTCCAGGAAAGGGCAGGGCAGGAGGGGCCCGTAAGTCTCTCCTGGGACTGAGGAAAGGTATTGTGGCATGCAGTGAGCCACAGAGCACATTGCAGCTGGGACTCCCTAGCAGGAGCTGCCTGACCACACAGTTGCACTGCTCTGTGCCATGAGTTGACTGCCACTCGGCTTTTGCTTCTGTCTTTGAGCTGTCATGGGCTGGGACTTGGGGAACCTCATTTCTTTCCAGCTTTGTCTCCTTGTAGGAGGCTTTGCCCTTTTTTGTCTCTTGTGATCTTGAGAGCCTGACTTTTGGTTGCAGAGCATGGTACAAAAGCAATTTCCTTGGTCTGACTTGAGAAGAGGCCTCTTACCTTGGATGTACTGCTGTGTGAGGCCAGGTGCTTGTGAGCAGCATGGTCAGGAGAGCAGGAGTCATCTCCTACCCTGTGTGCCAGTCAGGCAGCACCATGCTGCTGTCCCCCTGCCTGGAGAGCAGCTCTATTTCATGCCTGTAATGTGTTTGCTCAGGGTGCACTTCCTGCTTGGGTATTCCTGTTCACATCAGGCCTCTTGGGTTTTTACCATGTGTGGGCTAGGTTCTCCCTGGAAAACACGGATCCCCGGACGCGAGGGCGAGGCATCCAACTGCTGTCACAAGTGCTGCTTGAGTGTCACTCCTTGCTCCAGGAGAAGGAAGGTAAGGGCTGCTATGAATTCTGGAATGGTTGTGAGCAGGTTGGGGTCCAAGCCTGTGCCCTGAAGGAGTCTAGCCTGCATTTGGCAAAGGAATTGATTTAGCACCATGGCAACTTTGTACATGTCTCTCAAGAGTCAGAGCCAAGAAGGATGTGGGGCCCCACATTGCAGCCTGTTTGCCACCCTCACAACACAATTCAGGCTACTCCCTGAATGTGCCAAGGCTGGGTGCTGCAGCTGGTGCCCCTGGCAATGTGTGGGTGTTGTGCACCCAGGCATGCTCAGTGCTGCGTGGGAAGCCTCGGGGACACATCTGAACGTCAGAATCCTTAGCTGATGATTCACTGCAGGAAAACCATCCTTCACAAAGTGAGTCATGCCACAGCCCTGAGGCCTGCCTAGGTTAACTCTGGGGGATCCCTGTGGCCTGGGGTGGAGGGGAGATGAGCATAAGGATGAGAGTGGAAAAGAGGACTGGGGCGAGAGAGGAATATTCCCTGTATGTGTAAGCAAGGAGGAGGTTTGGCTGTGTTATATGCCTCTAAGCAGCTGTTGACAAGGAAACCCAGTAAGTGCTTCCAGAATGACTTGGGGTAGGGGCTTTGCTGGTAGCTTGCTGAACCTGTGCCAGCAGGATGGCAAGGCCCAGGGGGAAGTAGCTGATAGGTGAGGTGATGAAAAGGAAGGGGGGAAGCAGCAAGTGCTTGGCTCGATGTTGATGATGTAAGTCTTGGACTGGTACTGGGCAGGGCTGAGAGCAGCTGTGCAGAACTGTGCACAGAGCTACTGGTGTAGCTGGAGTCAGGTATGATTGTGGTAGGGATGGGTTGGCTCTAGAGGAACAAACAGAGGTGGAGAGGTTTGCCGTGAGGCCTGGCAGAGTCAGGGGAGTGAGCTGAGTTTACAGCAGAGTCATTAGCAGCTTTGGAGTAGGGTGGGCAGAGTCAGTCCCCAGGAAGAGAGCCATCCCAGCCAGCCCATCTCCCTTCGTGGCTCTTGTCACGCAGTCCATTTCTCAAGCGCTGCGTCAGGCTGCCTCCCGGGGAGTGAGTTTCTGCAGCAGCTGTGGGTGCAGGATGCTGCCAGCCGGCTCTTCCAGTCCGCTTCCTGCTGCCGCTCCCCAGGCTGGGCTGTGCAGGCGCCCGTGGCCATGACTCAGGGGCCGGGAACGTGTTGTGGAGCTGAGCGTGGGGGAGCCAGGGCTCCTGCTCCACCCCACAACATCCTGCAGCATCGGCCAAGCAGGCGTCTGCTGCTTCCCCGCTTGTGTCTGCACTCACGTGTCTGGACAGGCCAGGGCAAACGGCTCACAGGCAGCCCCAGCACCTGAGCTCCAGCAGTGGGTGCTGCCCTGCTGCGGTCAGACTCAGTGGGTTGCTCCATAGGGGGAGGGGGAAGGTGTGAGAGCCAGGTGGGTGCACCCAACGGTGTCAGTGGTGAATGATGCATTCTCACTGTTCAACATGCAGCTGTGACTCCAGGGGCTAACGAATATTGGTATCTGTTTCTGACAGTGCTGCACCTGGTCCTGTTTTATGAGAACCGGCTGCAAGATCATCACCTCGTGATCCCTTCGGTGCTCCAGGGTCTCCGTGCACTGGTGAGCTCAGGCTCCCACAGCTCACAGTGTGAGGGTGGCTGCAGGTTGATGCCAGGAGGAAATTGCAACTCACGGCTATGGCTTGGAGCAGTTTGTGGAGCAGAGCCTAGCTGGGCTACAGCTCTGTGGCATTGCCCTGCCTTGTGCTCCTGCTGTGCCCCCTGCAGGGGAGTAGAGTCAGTCTGCCATGACTTTCTGCTGTTCTGGGGCAAGGATTCTCTGGCTACCCTTTGGGATAGCACTGATGGCAGGTGGTTTTCCTACGCTGTCTGTGAGGGTAATAAACTCCCCCTGGGGTAGGAGAGGATCCTGCAGGTGGCTGCTGTACATTAACTGTTCCTATTGCTTTTCTCTTCCTATTTCCAGAGCCTGTGTGAGGTGCTGGCCCCGGGGCTAGCAGTTTCTGTGCTCAAAGCCATCTTACAGGAGGTGCACGTGCAGGTGAGCAATGTGATTTTCATCCTCCAATCTCTGTTTCGTATTCTCTGTGCCTGGGGAAGGTCTGCCAGCATTCTGCACCAGTGCAGTGTAGCGTATCCTTCAGCAGCAATGCAGTGTTCCTGCAGAACTCAGAGCCAGCATGGCTCACTGCAGAGCAAGAGACAGAAGACAGATGAGGTTCCTGTTTGGCCCTTGTCCTCTCTCTGTCAGCCTTATGAAGATTATTTCCTTTGCTCTGTTCTCCAGACTGTTTTAGTGGCCCTAGTTCCCAAATTCTGCTTCATCTTAAGACTTTATTCTGGAACACCTTGGGCAGCACATGTGGCCCAGGAGTGATTGTAACAGTGTATTCATTCAGTGATGAACACAGTCAGTCATGTTCAGGTGCAATTGCACACCCTCCACATGATAAATGGGATCTATGTGCCAGAAAGAAGCATTGGAGCTATTGAGGGGCCTTGCCTGCTTCTCAAGGGCATGTGCGTACTCCTGGGTGGTGGGGTAGCAATGCTGCCATGTATGGAGGCTTGTTTTGATTCCTCTGCTCCTCCTTCCAGTCCCTGCTGCAGCAGGACCGCTACTCAGTCTACAGCATCATCACCAACTTCATGGCCACCAGGGAGGAAGGTGAGGGCGCAGACGCCAGAACTACTCTGGGGTTGTTAGGGCTAGGAGAATGGCTTGCTTTCTCCTGCTCAGAGCACTCTGTGGCACTGCCTGGAGAAAGCTGGAAGGGGTTATGGGGCTGGGGAAACAGGGCTGATTTCATGCAGTGTTAGTGAACTAGATTGTCCTGCACCTTCTTTCTGCAGAGCTGAAGGGCCTGGGTGCCGACTTCACTTTCGGCTTCATCCAGGTGATGGATGGGGAGAAAGATCCCCGCAACCTGATGGTGGCCTTCCAGATTGTGCGTGATCTCATTGTCAAGAACTATGCCCTGGGTGAGCTTATGTCTGCTGTGCAGAACTGAGTGGGGGATGTGTTGCTTTTTCTTTTTTGAGCTGTTGGAGGGATGGCCCCTGGGGTACGAGCAGGACTTAGGACGTGACTTAGGAGCTGTAAAGCCAGCCTGTCACAGATGCTAGGCTTGGCAGCTGTGTCCCTCTTGCTCAGCATCTCTGATCACCCTCTTCATTTTCTACTTGCAGGTCCCTTTGTGGAGGAGTTGTTTGAAGTGACATCCTGCTACTTCCCTATTGATTTTACTCCAGTGAGTGAGTCTGCTGCATGCTATAGCCTGTTCTTTCTGGTGTTTTCTCAGGGTCTCATGTTGCCTCCAGGGAATGGAAGGAGAGGGTGGGCAAGAGTCTTAGTCTGGGTACTGTTGTGCTGTTAGCTATAGTATCCAGGCTGATGCCAGACTGGCTGTAGAGATTGACATTGCTGTTGGCTTGCTGGATATGAGATGATGCAGCCTCAGCTGATGGCTGATCTGGGATGTTTCATGACCTGCTCTCCGTACTTCTCCTCCAGCCCCCCAGCGACCCACACGGCATCCAGAGAGAAGATCTGATCCTTAGCCTCCGGGCTGTACTGGCCTCCACACCACAGTTTGCTGAGGTAGGTAGCAGTTTGTGTTCTTGAGCACCACACTTGAGCACAGGCTGCATTTCATAATACTGCAACTCCTAGTGCAGCTCTGCAGGAAGTAAACAACTGGGACCAGGAGTCTGTGCAAAGGCACCCCTGTGTCCTGGTACTCCTTGTGTCCCGCCTGTCCCTGGGGCTGGACATGTGGAGGGTGCTGCCTGTAGCACGTTTTTCTCTACCTATGCCTCTCCTGGCAAAGGCTGAGCTTGCAGCCCTGCAGGGCCATGGACAAAGTGGTACAAAGAGCAGGATGAGTCTTAACCATCTCTTTCTGCAGTTCCTGCTCCCTCTGCTCATCGAGAAGATGGATTCAGACCTGCAAAGTGCCAAGCTCGACTCCCTGCAGACTCTGGTAAGGAGGGATCCGCCACTCCCTTCAGCCCACAGCCGGACAGTGCCAGTAGCAGCCAACCACCTCCAAGCTCCTCTCCTGTATCTGGCAGCCAAAGACTCTCCCTTGCAGAGCCTGGTTTACAATTTCCAGGATCCTAGTTAGGCCTGCATTACTCTTTCCTCTCTTCATTGAGTGCTTCATGCAGTCCAGCTTGAGCCTGCCAGGGTGGGCAGCATCCCTGCTCTCTGTTCTACTGGCACCAATTTGATTTTTTGCTTTTTTTTTTCTTTTTTTTCTCCTGGCTCCTTCTTACAGACTGCTTGCTGTGCCATTTATGGGCAAAAGGAGCTACAGGAATTCCTCCCTAGCCTCTGGTCATCCCTGCGCAGGGAGGTGAGTACTGCAGAGCCCCTAACAAATGTTCCAGCACAGCTGGACTCCTGCTGAGCAGGAGTTCACAGCCAAACCAGTAGAGCCCCATTATCTCCCACCAGCCCCCACCTGTGGCCTTGGACAGCCCAGATGAAAAGTGGGGTTGGGGGAGACAGGCTACCCCTACCAGTGTGTCTAGGGGGCTTGTTGGGTGTGCTTGGAGCGTGAAGCCTGTGGTTGGGGTCAGCACTGAGCTTAGTTTACCCCTTGGCTTCTCCTGCAGGTGTTCCAGACAGCGAGTGAGAAGGTCGAGGCAGAGTGCCTCTCCGCATTGCACGCCCTTTCTGCTTGTCTCTCCCGTTCTGTGCTCAGCTCAGATGCCGAGGACCTGCTGGACTCCTTCCTTAGCAGCATTCTGCAAGGTAGCTGCCAGGGAGACCTGCCTATACCTGAGCAGAGTGGCCTGTTGGCACTGCCAGAGCTGCAGGCATCCTCCTAGCCAAAGGAGGTGGTCTGCCCTCATGTTCTCCTTGAAGCCTGTTTCTTCTATTTCTAGCTTTCACAGCTAGTGTTGGCTTCTCTGAGAGAGTGTCAGCCATAGGAGGGAGGAGAAGAGGGTACAGTAGGAAATATAAACTGAATGGAGTTGCTTCCCTCTCTTTGCAGTGGGATGTCCAAAGCTTTGCTGTGTGCCTGGAGCTAGGGGCAGCTGCTCTGCCTAGGAGGCTGCACTGCAGCTCAGAGCTGTGTCCCAGTAGCACATCCCAGTCCAGATATCAGCCGTGCCCTGCACGTGAGGCAGAGGTGGTTCTGCCAGTGTGGCTAACACCCAGCCTATCTCAGATTGCAGGCACCATCTGTGTGAGCCTGACATGAAGCTGGTGTGGCCAAGTGCCAAACTCCTGCAGGCAGCAGCAAGTGCCTCCCTCCGCACTTACCACCGTCTCACCCACAGCATCCTTCCCCTGCTGCTGGAGCAGTACAACAAGCATTCACAGGTGAGGGGCACCCTGGGCTCAGCAGTCATAGGCAGCAGGGATGAGTGCACCCTGTGACTCTGTCCAGCTTGGTGAGAGGAAGGGGGCATCAGTTAAAGTGGGTGTCCTTCCCTGGCTGTGGGTGGGGGCCCCTATTAACCCGCTGGCCTTGTGGTGGTGGGCTGAGATGTAGCAGTGACAGAGAGCTGGGTTACACCTTTGTATCCCTGCAGAGCAGCCAGAGAAGGACAATCTTGGAAATGCTGCTGGGTTTCCTGGAGTTGCAGCAGAAGTGGGGACATGTAGAAGAAGGTGAGGTTTGCTGATCTTTCTGGAGGAGCCCAGACTCCCTTAAGTGTGACCCTGGAAGCTTCTGGCACTGCATTGCTTTCCCTTATGCTGACAGAGAAGAAAAGCTCATTGACTTGGGTGGCTGCGTGTGCAGCCTGCCCCAGGGATTTTGTGTGATTGGATGTGAACTGGCAGGGCCTCAGAAAGTGTTTGTCTGGTGCTGTGTTGGTGGCTGTGCTGTGACAGTGAGATGCAGGCAGTGACTCTATGCTTCTGTCTCCAGATGAGAGTGCTCTGCTGTCGCTCCAAGAGCCGGTTTGCTCTGTGGTGTTCTCAGCACTCACAGATCCCAGTGTGCAGCTCCAGCTGGTCGGGATCAGGGCACTGACTGTCCTGGGCTCTCTGCAAGGTTGGTGTCTCACATCTCCTGGGGAGGCAGAGGGAAGGCGTTGCCCTGCTCTGGAAGCTGTGGTCAGCTGCCTGTGCTGCATGTGGATGCACAGGTGGAGTGGCAGCACTTCTTATCCTGGAGTCTATGAGCTCCAGGAACACTTGATTTATCTTGCCTGCTTGTGCTGGGCACCTTGTATCTTTGGAGTTTGTGTGCTGCTGCATTGCTAATAGCCTGGACAAGAAGGGGGAAGGATGCTGGCCAGAACACTGGGATCTTAGCCTTTGGCCAAGGGCGTGATTCCTCTATGGCTCTTATTCCAGGCTTCCTGTCTCCCTCTGACCTGGAGCTGGTTGTGGATCATCTTGTCCGGCTCGCTCTGCACGAGGAAGATTCCCAGAGCAGGTGAGTGCTGGGCTGACACTGCTCCGGTCACCCATACTCTGGGAAGAGGGACAAGACCTGGCTCTGCTACAGAGATGGGCTTAGTCTGGGTGGAGGCAAAGGAACTGTGTAAAGTAAAGACCACGTGGGTGTAGAAGCAAAGGGATAAGCCAGGTGGTTTCTGCAGTTGGAATTAGAAAGTCTGAGTCTGTCAAAGCAAGGGATCTACTGCCAATAGGGTGAAAAAGGCAGAATCCTGAGAAATGGGTTTCTGGTGGTACGTTCTGGCCCAGATCTTTGCAGCTGGTGCAATGCAGCCCAGAGCTTGCATTGCTTACATCACCCCTCCTGCTCTTTCCTCCTGGCAGTGAAGCAGCGATGGAAGCAGCTGGATCTTTGGCCCCTGTCTACCCAGAAGTTTTCTCTGGGCGCATGGTGCCCAGGCTTGGAGAGGAGCTGCAGTCAGGTAGGGCTGACAGCCTTGCAAAGGGATTAACCTCTGGTATTGGGGTGAAACAGAGAGACTGCCATGTCGTTCTCCTCACTGAGGAATTCCTAGCACACGTGCTGTGTTGCTTGCACAGAGAAGGCAGTGTCTGGGGATCGCAAGCAGCCTGCACAGCAGGGACTGCCCTTGAGGAGCTGTCCAGTACAGACTGGACAGGATGCCTTGGATTTGGCTTGGGCTGGTCTTTTTGCGCTGCTGCACTCCAGCCTGAGCACTGCAGGGGAGCCATCCCAACACCCCTCTGAGCTGCATTTCCTCTTCAGAGCGGGAGGAGGAGAGCTCCTGGGATCTCCACTCCTTGCAGCAGCGCTGCCTGCAGGCCTTGGCAGCTGTGTCCACGCACACCAGCATCGTGAGGGAAACTGTCCCTGTCCTGCTGCAGCACCTCCGGAAGGTGCAGAAAGGTAACACAGCTGGCAGCAGGCAGCTCTATGCAGCACCACTCTGCAGGAGATGAGAAGGGAGGGCTGTGTTGCCGACCCCGCTGTGTCCTGTAAACGGGGCCATGCACCTGATTGCTGCCCTAGGGTGCTGGCGTGGAAATGGGAGTGGGTGCAGCGGCTGTTTGATGTGATGCTGAATGTGCCCTGCAGGGAGCGAAGCTGGGAATACCCAAGACATGGTCGCTGTGTGCCAGAGCCTGCACCGTGTGGCCCTGCAGTGCCAGCAGGACGCGGAGGGCTGCTGGTACTACCACCAGGCGGTGGTACCGTGTCTGCTAGCTATGGCCGTGCAGGCTGCCACACAAGGTAAGCGTGCGGCTCTAGCGAGAGAAGGAGCAGCAGCGGTGCGCTGGGATCCCTGGTCCAGCAAAGAACGCTGCTGCTGCCACCAAACGGCAAACGCGGGCACTGCGGGCCCCTGGCCAGAGGCGGAACAGTGGTGCCCCATGACCAGCGTGGGTCGCAGGGCTGTGCCTGCCTCTGGGTAGTGACAGTGACAGTGGGTTCCAGCACGTCCCTTTCCACCTGTTGTCTGCAGAGAGCAGCCACCCACTGATAAGCAAGGCGCTGCTGGAGGAGGAGGTGCTGACTGCCATGGTCCCTGTTATCAGCGCTGCCACCACTCACCTTAGCCCTGAGTGAGTAGTGCTGGTGTGGGATGCTGGACACTGCCTGTGGGGAAGGGCAGGCTGCGTGCCCCTCTGCTGCTCCACGGAGGAGGTACTCAGGAGCTCTCTGGTGACACTCCCAGAGCAGCACATTGTGATATCTCCTTTCTCTTAGGCTGGCTGCTCGGAGTGTGTCTCATGTGGTGCCCCTCTTCCTGGATGGAGAGGTCTCCTTTCTGCCCCAAAACAGTTTTCCTTGTTCCTTCCAGCCCTTCGAGGTGTGTGGGGTGTTTTAATGGGGCAAGGACAGGATGTTGGCACAGGCTGCCAGCAAGGATCATGGTGATGTGGATGTTGTTCTTCCCCCACAGAATGGGGAGTGCTTGGAGCCACAGAGACGCCTAGTTGCCCTCCTTATGGCCTTCGTCTGTTCCTTACCCCGCAATGTAAGTTGGCGAGGAGAAGAGTAGAAAGGGCCCTGGCTGAGCACCATCCTGTCCAGATCCATAGCAAGCTCCATGGGCAGAGAAAGGGAGCAGCTGTGGACCTAGTTTGTAACACGCTCCCTGTCTCTCTTAGGTGGTAATTCCTCAGCAGGAACGGTTGCTCCGGGAACTGCTGGCACTGAGTTGCTCCTGCAACTGTCCCTTCACGGCCACCACAGCTTCCAAGTGCTTTGCAGGGCTGGTGAACAAGCACCCAGCAGGTAAGGGAGCAGGCAGATCGTGGGGGTTCTTGCACAGGGCTGGCAGGGAAATGGCTCAGTCTCCCCCTTTTGTGTCCCCAGGGCAGCAGCTGGATGAGATCCTGCAGCTTGCAGTGAACAGGATGGAGCCTGGCCTCGCAGAAGGGCCTCACCAAACGCAAGCACTCACCCTGCTGCTCTGGGTAAGGCTTGTCTGTGGGTAGGAGGGGAGAGCCACAGGGTGCCCTAGCTGCGTGGTGCTGACTCTGCTCTGCCTGCACAGGTGACCAAAGCCCTGGTGCTGCGCTACCACCCCCTGAGCTCCCATCTGACAGACAAGGTAGGCAAGAATGAGGCTGGGCACTCCTGAAGGAGCCTTCCTGTTCCCCCTGCCTCTGGTCAGCAGCCCAAGTTGCCATGGCTCCCTTTTTCAGCGCTCTCTTCCTCGCAGCTGCTGGGTCTGCTGAGTGACGTGGAGCTGGGCCCCACTGCAGCCGATGGCTTCTCCCTGCTCATGGCTGAGACCCCAGATGTGCTGCATAAGGGCTGCCACGCCGACGTGCGCATCATGTTCCGCCAGCGCTTCTTCACCGACAAAGTGCCCAAGCTGGTGCAAGGCTTCCATGGGGCTGGTGCCGGTGAGCAGCTGGCCCCAGCCTGGCCTCACCACCCAGTGCCCCTTTACCCTGGGGGGATCTGAGCCAGCGTCCCCTCTTTCCCCTTGCTACTTGTGACTATCTCTGCCTGCCACAGATGTGAAGGCCAATTACCTGAAGAGTCTATCTCATGTGCTCAACCACCTTCCCAAACCCGTGCTGGTGACAGAACTGCCCACGGTGAGAGCCGGCCTCAGTAGGGGGACTGCAGCAGTGCAGGCTGCAGGGTTACTCACATTTCCTGTGTCCTGTCCACCTGCAGCTGCTTTCCCTCCTGCTTGAGGCCTTGTCCTGCTCAGACCGTGTAGTACAGCTCTCCACCCTGAGCTGCCTCCAGCCGCTGCTGCTTGAAGCCCCCCAGATCATGAGCCTGCACATTGACACACTGGTCACCAAGTTCCTCAGCCTCACCTCCAGCCCTGCCATGGTGTGTACGACCCTCTCCTCTGCACCACGTCCCTCTCCTGTGTCCCCCTTTCCATCCTTCACTCCTGTCTCTTTCAGGCTGTCCGCATTGCTGCCCTGCGTTGTGCCCATGCGCTCACCAGCCTGCCCACAATAGTGGTAAGTGCTCCTGCTTCCTGCTCCTCCTTGTGCAAGTGGGTTCCAGCCGTGGCTGGGGCTGCCAGCACCCTGGAGGGCTCTTGCTGAGAGCAGTAGTTGTCCTCCAGCTGCTCCCATACAAGGCCCGAGTTATCCGGGCACTGGCCAAGCCTTTGGATGACAAGAAGAGGCTGGTGCGGAAGGAGGCAGTAGCAGCACGAGGGGAATGGTGAGTGTGTGGCTGGAGCTGCAGGGGAGTCAGTGTGTTCAGGACGTGGCTGATGGCGGTCTCTGTCTCCACAGGTTCCTGGTGGGGAGCCCGGGCAGGTGAGCACCCTGCATCCCCTCCCTGTGCTTACTGACAATCTGACCAGGACCCTGTCAATGCCGCGGACCCAGCTTCCCTCGGAGCCTGGTACTGCCTGGAGCACTGAGGCTGGAGAATGGGGACCTGCAGGCAGCACCTCCCCTGTGGTCCCTTCCTGGCCCACTGCCCTCTCCTCTGCACCTAGCAGAGAGAAGGAGCTGTGCTGCTTATGGCTTGCCTGTAGCCAGGGACAATGAGGGACAGATTTGCCACGTGTGAACTGCAAGAGCAGGCTTGGGCACGCAGGTGCTCTGTGCGGCACCCCACGTGTGAGAGGAATAAACTTGTTTGTTTTGGTAATGCCATGTGGGGGTCTCAGTGCAGCCCAGGCTGAGACACTGGTGCCTGTGCTAGCTGTCACACAGCTGAAGGGGGTGGGTGCAGGCCATTACTCCTCCTTGCAAGCTGGAATTATAAGACTCCCTTTGCCTTCAGCCAGCTGTGTCCCCCACCACGGAAAAGAGCCAAACATCCTTTTTTTTTAAAAAAAAAAAAAACAACACAAAACACCTTTATTGGATGCTCTTAAAAAGTCTTCCTGGGGAATGCTTAGGGGGCAGGTAAGCCATCCTCTGCCCCCTGCCCTGTCACGGAGCTGCACGGGGCCATGTGCTGGCCCATACTGGCGTGCAGTGAGGGCAGTACCTTCATCGAGACTGGGGAACAGCAGCTTTGCCCCCTTCCCCAGGGCTGCCTGCAGCCACTGAGGTGCTAATAGAGCAGGCAGCCAGGCCTCAACAAAGTTCCATTTCCCAGAGCTCTGGCTCTGGTAAGAGGTGTGTGCCAGCACTTGCCTTCCACCAGCCACTTGGGCCAAACTGAGCCATAGTTGTGGAGTGGGTCCCCTGTGTGCTCCCCTGCCAGCAGGGAGGAACTGCTGCAGCACCCAGGCCTCAGATGGCCAGGAGCGGTGTGCGCTGCTCGGTCACGCAGGGAGGCAGCTCCCAGCTCAGGCCTGTTCCATGGGGCAAGTGAGGAGAGGGCAGCAGGACACGGGTGAGCCAGTGCCTGTGGGGAGAGAAGCAAAACCTGCAGCAAAAAGCTGAAGTGGCACTACAGAGTGGAGTTGGGGCTGTTAAGTGCCAGTGAGGTGTGTGAGTCCATGGCCCTCAGCTGCCACAACAGCCTCCCTCTCCTGGGAGAGGTGTGCCTGCAGCGGTGCTGGCTCAGCCAGAGCTTGCCGCTAGGCAAAGCTGAGGCAGCTGGAGGCTGCACTACAGCTGGGCCCAAAAATTGGTCTGGGTCCTCTGAGCCCTGTAAAGCTGGTTCCTGGGTCCCAGCACCCTTGTGCTTTACCTTGGCACGTCCACTCCCAGAAACACCTTCCAGTTATCCCAGCTGCCGTAACTGTAGGGGTTTCTGAACACCTGTGGGCCAGGGAGATGCACATCAAGTCTAGCTCTGCCTGGCTGGCCCTCCCACCCTGGGGGCTGTGCTTACCTTGCCTCTCTTCTGCAGTCGCTGCCTCTCCTTCTTATTGATGTGCCTCTCAATGCTGGTTTCCCCACGGGTGATGAGGGCAGCATGCCACAATGTGAGGGCACCCAGGGCCAATGCTACTGAGCTGGGGACAAGCCACAGCAGGTTGCACATAGGTCTTCACCAGTATCACAACTGTGGGGGGCTGAGGCTGTGTTCCTGAGCAAGTGCAGGTGGTTTGATGGCTTTCATCCCATGTGCCAGGGAGCTGAAATCACCTCTCAGGAGCCCAAGAGCCAGCAGGGCAGGGATGTCTGTGCTAGTGCAAAGCAGCCTAGCCCAGGGAAGGTGGCATACAAGGGACAGCACAGCAGTGCTGCAGTGGGCCCCACTGATTCCCCCAGCACCCTCCCAGCCTCTGTTACCCTATTACCTGCACAGGACCCAGAGGTAGACCACACTCTTGTGGAAAGCTCGCTGGCGGAAAGAGAAGGTGGGTGGTGGAGTCTGGTAATATGTCTGTAAAAGGACAGAGGGGGGGATGTTACCAGAATGCTTTATAGCGTGAAGCCAGGCAGGGAGTGCAGTGCTCCTTTGATGAAGGCATCAGGCAGTTAGAAAGGACTGGCACCAGAACCAACACAACAGCCAGGGCAAGAGGGAGGCAGCCGAAGACAGCCACAAGACAGACAGACACCACTTGAGAGCTGGCATATGAGTGACAAGCAGTGTGCTGGAGCTCAGGGAGCAGGTCACTGCACCACATAGGAGATGATGCTCAGGGTGAGATGTGTACATACTGCTGCTGCAGCTTCCCCAGGAGAGCAGTCTGAGTAGCACATGCCAGCCAAACACTGGCCTGGCCCAAATGCTGCTGCTGCCACCAGCCAAAGCCACTGAAAGCTTGGTACATGGGGAAGCAGACCCAAAACTGCTGGAGGCTGTGCCTGCAGCAGAGCTGCCCAGGCAGCCCTAGCTCTGTGACTCATGAGACAAGCATGGGGGCTGGTTCTGGCCAAGGGCTGCATTTTAAGAGACTCAGCCTGCAGGGCAGCTCTGCTCCATGCTGCCTGGAGCAGATGGGGAGCAGGGATGTCCCACCTGGTTGGCGGCCACCTGCAGTCTCTCCTTCTCAAGCAGTTTCATTCTCTAGGGGGATGGAAAACACAGGGCACCAGTTACACGGCTCTGAGGAAAGGGCCCTTCCTCTCAAGCCTCACAGGACTAGGGCAGCAGGGAACTCACAGGAGGAGGAAGAGGAGAAGCAAAGTCAGTACAATGCTAGCACTGGTTCAGCCTTGTGCAAGCTCAGCCTGGGGAGACCAGGCAGCCTCTAAGTATGCCAGCACTTCCTCTCCAGGGGCAGGTGAGGGGCTTGGGTCTGCCTACTCACCTCAATGGCTGCATATGCATCCCGGAACATGTCCCAGCCGCTGATGCTGCAGTAGATGCAGCCCATGGTCATGAAGAGGCAGAAGGAGAAGAAGTAGCGGTGGTTGTAGTGCCCAACACAGTTATTGAGCCAGGCTGTCTCTGGGGTTAAAGGTGTGTAACTGTGATGGTCGCTAGTCCAAACCCACCCCACAGGGATCAAGACACCCAGCCAGGCTCCCTGAACCTTTCCCTGCACTGGGTGACTCAGGACAGAAGTGGAGCAGGGAGAGGAGGAGGAAGCAGGGCTGGATCCTCAGGAGAGTGCAGTGAGTTAGTACTGCAGAAGGATACGGCAGTGATGGTCCATCTTCAGCACACACCTGGGAGGGAGGAGAGCACCACAAGCGTTAGTGCGAATTGCAAGCACCGTGTCTGGGAGGGGGCAGCCAGCCCCCTCAGCCCTTCATGCTGTGCTAGAGGCAGGTAAAAAGCCAGCAGAACAGAGAGGAAGGGGCCCATCTCTCATGGCATATGGTGGGCAAGGAGAGCTATGCTGCCCAAGGTAGCAGAGGCACTACCTGATGTGGTGGGGAGGCAGGGGAACATTACCTGTTGCAGATGCTGCAGTGGTGGGTGCGAGCCGGCTTGGGGGCAATGCATTTCCTGCAGATGGAGACGCCAGTGAGATCGTTCTTGGCCTGCAAACAGGTCAGAAAAGAGAATGTGCTCCCAAGCCCCCACACCATCCCCTGCTCCCCATGTGTTAGCTACACTCCCCCAAGCCTGCCTCCCCTCCTAGCCCTCATCTGGAGGAGGCCTCCTGCAATGATGCCAATGGGATGCTCCCAGTGATCAGCTGTACCTGGTCCCCAGTGCGCAGCTGCAAGAGGCTGCGCTGCCCATTGGTGCCCAGGCTCAGCCTCACCTGCGGTGGGTGCCCAGGCGAGGTGGTGATGGCCTTGTAGTAGTGGAAGACAATCATGATGAGGTTCCAGTGTCCATAGGCAAGATGCCAGCAGATCCAGGCAGGTGTGTACGTCTGCAGGATGAGGGGAAGCAGGCAGATGTATACAATGGCCACGATGGAGCTTGTCAACCCTATCACCAGTGCCACAAACACCTAAAGGAAAAGGGCTTGGGTCAGCGGAGTGCGCAGAACCTGCTCCATGCTGAAGTCAGCGCTCCCTCCCGCCTGGAGCAGCACATCTCAAGCCCTAGGACTCAGTGTCCCCAGCAGCATGCTTGCCGTCCCAAACCCCTCTCGCAATGGAGGTACTCACCACACCAAACCAGCGGGTGACGTGGTCCACCAGCCAGTAGACGGGCTCAAAGAGGGAGTCAAGGACCACGTCGCCGTTGGTGAAGGAATTGTAGAGAAGGGATCGGAGGCAGAGGTGCCCGTAGTGCCACAGCTGCCCTGCCTGCCGCACCAGCTTAAAGCGCCGCCGCCGGCCCAGACGCAGGCACTTGAGGAGCAGGCGCATCACCGCCGAGAACATCCGCTGCCGGCTCCTCATCCCTGCTGCACCGCACCTGCAGGAAAGAGGCTGGGTGTGGGCAGGCCGCCCTGCTGCCGCTGTCCCTCGGGGAGGGTGTCCCCTCCCGGGTGTGCTGACGGTGCAGCTCTTGCTAAGAGCCTGCCTGCACAGCGGGGCAGGGCTCTCCTTCACCCTGCACAGGATGCAGAGCAGAAGCGGGTGGCGCTGAGCCCAAACTGGAGGCCGTGATGCTGTGTTCCTGAGCTCTGTGCATAGAGAGGGGGACACAGGGCTCTCAGGCCTGACCTCAGATGCTCCCTGCTCCCATCTCGTCTTTCCCAGAGGGGAGGGGGATGGGGAGTGACACGGAGAGTCTGACTCAGAGGAAACTAGAGATGGTGCAGGCACTTGGGGCACTGAGCCCATTCCAGGGCAGGGAATGCTCAAAAACCATGGGGCATCCCCTCACCAGTCTTTCCTAACTGATTCAGGAATGAGGGAGCCCACACAATACACATGCCCTCTCCTCACACCCAGAATGCAGCATCTGAATGCCACTTCCTTTTGCCTCAGCCTCTGGACCAAGCTGCAGAGGCCATCACACACCTATCCCAACCTCACAGCCTTGCACTGAGAGTCCCAGCACCTCCCCTTCCCCTCCCCTGGATCCTCCCAGGACAACACCACGCTTCACTGACGAAGAGCCCTGCGGGCAGCCCCAGGCTGAGCTGCTGCCCACTCAAGACAGCAAAGGAACACACAGCTAAGAACTCATCTTACCACTGAGCCTCTTATCCCACTCAAGGGCCGTGCTGGGAGCAAGAAGGAACCCGAGCCGGCCCCGAAATGAGGCAAACGATCTGCTGGGTCGGGGCCCCTGGGCCCCCGTGCAGGCACGGCCATCAATATTAACCAGCACGGCCGCCCCGGGGTCCTGCCAAGGCACGCGCTGAGTGCTCACCTCGGCACAGCGCCAGGCAGCAGTGCCACAGCGCAGAGTGCAACCAGCGGCACCTCAGCCCCAAAGCCGTCTCCACGCGCTGCTCCCGGCTCCCTGGCAGCACCGCGCCCTGCTCCAGGCACACGCACCGTGCAGCCAGCTCGCAGCAGCACCCAACCCACCCTCAGAACGGGGAGGTGGGCTATGCCAAGCCCACGTGCCGCCCCCGCTCCCGGAGACACTGGGCTCAGCTCAGAGATACCCTCGCCCATGACAGATGGCGGCAGCTAAGGGGCAGCGCGGCCTGACCGGGGGCAGGCAGCACCCCGCTCCAGGGCCCGCACCGCCACGGGGCCGGGCCGCAGCCTCCCCAGCACTCCGCTGCGGGCCAAGCTCCCCCGCTCTGCGGCACCCGGCCCCGATGCACCCAGGCCCGCAGCACCCAACACAGCCCCGGGCCCACGCCCACCTGCCGCCCGCTCCCCGCCGCCCGCCGCCATGCCCGGCGCCCCGCCGCCCTCNGGCGCCCCGCCGCCCTCACGGCCCCCGGGCAGCGCCCGCCGCCCCGCGCCTGCGCACCGAGCATGCCGGGAAGCGCCGTCACCCGGCGCTACACTACGACTCCCAGCGGGCGGCGCGCTACGGCTTCTCCCTGCGGATAAAGGCGAGCCAATAGCTACGCTGCTTACATCGCCGCCCTGCCGCTGAGAGCCAGTAGGAGGAGGGCTCTGTGCGGGTTCACGCGCGACACGGAACATGGCACCGCCGGCTCGGTACTGCGTGCCCGGTGAGTGTGGGGCCGTGCTGCCGGGGGAGGCCGGGCCGGACGGTCCTGGCGCTGAGCGAGCGTCCCGCAGGCGAGCGGCTGTGCAGCACGGAGGAGGCCTCGGCGGGCAGCGGGACCTACGCGCGGCACGGCTCCATCTTCGCCTCGCTGGCCGGCTGCCTGCAGCGCTGTGCCGAGGACGGCGGGGTGAGCGCGGAGCGGGGCTCCGGGGGGTGCGGGGCGGGCGTGGGCGGCCCCGAGCTGAGCCCGTGTGTGCCTCGCAGCTGCCCGTGGTGTCGGTGGTGCGGGACGCGGAGGCGCAACTGCTGCCCGGCGTGGGGGCCGTGGTGACCTGCAAGGTGGGTGCCGAGGTTGGGACGGCCCCTCGCGTGTCCCTGTGCGTGCCTGCGGCCGGGAGCTCTGTGCTTTCCTTACAGAATTCCGCCTGGAGGGCAGCACCCGGAGCGGCGGGAATGGAGAGCAGCAGAGCACTAAATAAGCCGCTGGGCCCATCTCACGCTGCACAGGCACTGACTGCCCGCTGTCCCTCCGTGCAGGTGTGCAGCATCAACTCTCGTTTTGCCAAAGTGAACATCCTGTACGTTGGGGCCACGCCGCTGAAATCCACCTTCCGCGGCACCATACGGTAGGGAAAGGGCAGGGGGCACGCTGCTCAGGGCAGGCTGCCTGCCTGGCGCCGGCCAGCTGGCTGAGAGCAGCTGCCTGGAGACATCTAGTAAGGCCTGGCCGGTGTCCAGGGAGGCTGGGGCAGCTCCTGCTTGCTCTCTCTGGTATCACATTCCTGTGTCTCCTTTTCCAGGAGAGAAGACATTCGAGCCACTGAGAAGGATAAGGTCAGCAGGGTACTGCCAGGTGCAGTGCTATCACAGCTTCCCCATCTCCAGCTCTCATCCTGCTGCTGCCTGTGGGGTGCCTATTGAGGAGTACCTGCATTCTCCATGCACTCCTGTCCACTCCCTCCCCCACAGGTAGAAGTCTACAAGAGTTTCCGCCCTGGTGACATAGTCCTAGCCAAAGTCGTATCCTTTCCCATCGCACTGGGAGGGCCCACAGGCCTGGAGGGTTTGTGCTGGGCTAGGGGCAGAGTCCTTCCCTTAACGCACACCCAACCAGATCTCACTGGGGGATGCACAGTCCAACTACCTGCTGAGCACGGCAGAGAATGAGCTGGGCGTGGTGGTGGCACGCAGCGAGGCAGGTAGGAATCGCCCTGTCTCCATGTGGGGAGCAGCTGATGCAGCTTGGGGAGCAAATGACCTCCTTCCTTCCTCCCACTGCTGAGCCTCAGGGGCCCCAGGAGGCGGCCTTGGGCTGCTGGGGATGGGAAATGTGAAAAAAGTAAGCAGGAAGGAAACCTGCTGACTGGGGGTGCCCGCAGGAGTGCAGATGGTGCCCATCAGCTGGTGTGAGATGCAGTGCCCACAGACGCACACCAAGGACTTCCGTAAGGTGGCCCGTGTGCAGCCACAGTTCCTGCAGACCTAGCAGCCCTCTCAGGGGTATGGGGACCCCAGGAGAGAGGGCTGCTGTGATGGGGTCCAGCATCTTCTGTGCAGCTCCACACTTGAGAGACTGGAACAGCAGGATGGATTTTGTATTTGTGCTGTAGGTAATAAACTTTTTTTTTTTCGTTTTTTTTTTTTTTTTGGAGAGCTCTGTGTTCTGCTCAGTTACTGCCCGTAGGGATTACTCTGGCTGCCTGTAGCCCTTCTGCTCTGGAGCTGCTGGAAGGGGCTGTTTCACCCAACAGTGCGGGGGTGAGGAAGTGTGTTCCCAGCATGGGAATGGGGAAGGGAAGCAGTGAGGGGCTTTGAGTCTAGTGGTACTCAGCACAGGCTATGGCTGCTGCTGTACTCATCCCCAGGGCCGCTTATCACCTTAGGCCATATGTGCCCTTTGTTAGGCAAAGAGATGTGGCACGCCCCAGAGCCAGTAAACCACTGCTGAGTCGCAGTGAATCACTCTGCAGCGAGGATTGCAGAACTGTGCTTTGCTGTGCAGAGCCCAAGCACCTTCTGCACCCACAAGTCAGCAGCAACTTCTGCATCACGGACACGTGGTAGCACAGGAAAGGAGGTGCTAGGCAAAGCGGGAGCTCCACGTGGCCCAAGAAAACGCTGACATCTAATTATTGCATATTAATCTTTTATTGAACTGGAACAAGACAACTGCTACCGCTGGACAGTTAGATTGACCCAGTGCAAGCCCAGACTCACTACAGCAGCAGTGGGGGAGGCTACAGTGACAGTGCCAAGTACACGCTTGTGGGATGGGGGCACAATGGCATCTACACCACCTCAGTGAGGCAGAACTAGGGTTGGCTTTGGCTGTAGGAAGCACATGGCAAATACAAATTCCCAGACAACACGCTCCTTCCTTTATCCAAAAGCAATAAGTTAAAGCATCGGCTGGTAGAGCTGGGTCAGGGTTTGAAAGTACTACTACTGGGTGCTGTACCACACACAGGAGCACGCACCACAGTACAACCCATTCGGTGTCTAAGCATCCTAGTCTTTGCGCCACACAGCCACGAGGGGACTGGGCACCCATCTTGGTCACTGCCCCCTCCTGCCCATGGCCCACTGCTCCCGTTGTGCTCCTGGAATAACTAAACCAAACAACAGAACTACAGTAACAGTGACAAGAGCTGCCGGGGAAGCAAGAGAAGCTAGGCATGGCAAAAGATTGCTTGAGAGCATCCCCCCAAGGGCTGGGAACACACAACATAGGGCTGCAGTTGCTGCCTAGCAGAGCGAGGACTCCCTTTCACACCAGACCCCTGTGCACACAGCCCCTCATCCCCCAGCTCCCAGGCTGCCTGCAGAGGTGAGCCTGCTGCAGAGGGAAGGGGCCTAGTCCTGGGGAGTTGCTCCCTGCTCCAGCTCTGCAACTCCAAGTTCCTACAGCTGTGGGGTGTGCACAGAGGGGTGGGGACGGAGGGGACTCATCTACTTGCTAGTCTGCGCGCCTGCCTCATTTCTTGACTTTGCCCTGAGCAGCAACAGCCTCCATGGCCTTGCGCACTGTCTCCTCGTCTCCTAGGAACTGCATGGGCTTGATGGGCTTCAGGTTCTTGTCCAATTCATATACAATTGGGATGCCAGTGGGCAGGTTCAGCTCCATGATGGCCTCTTCTGACATGCCTGCAAACAGAGGATGGTTACTCAAAGGGAGGACAAGGGAGAGCCCTGCTTGCGTGGAGCTGGGGCAGTGGGGGATCCCGAGCAGCATGCAGAGCTACCGTACCTTCCAAGTGCTTGACAATCCCCCGCAGACTGTTGCCATGGGCCGCAATAAGGACTCTCTTGCCCTCTTTGATCTGCGGGACAATTTCCTCATTCCAGAAGGGCAGGGCCCGGGCGATGGTGTCCTTCAGGCTCTCGCATGTGGGCAGCTGGTCCTCTGTCAGGTCAGCGTAGCGACGATCCTGCAGTAACACCACCACACCTGTACCACAGCCCAGCAGGCCCGGCGGCTACGCCAGCAGCAGTGCAGCACAGAAAGGTGGCACCAGGGGCTGAGTGCTGAAAACAGTGACTGAGAACAGGAGTGGAACTAGCTTGTAGCTATGCACCCACGAGAAAGTGCTTTGGGATTTGCCTCCAGCTGCCAGCCCTGCCGGGGGTAATAGCACAGTGTTTGCTGCCGAGCAAACACCCAAGCTTTGGCTGCGGGACTAATGATTAACATCTCCCCTTGACTCCGTGCCATCCCTTGGGGTTCATCCTCTGCAGGGAGAGCACAGGATGGCCTCAGTCCAGTCCCTGTCACCGATGCTGCAACTGGAGAGCGAAGGGCAGCGTGGGAGGCCCACACCACGAGGCTCCCCGGGCTCCTGGCAGCCCCTTACCTTGCTGATGGTGCTGAAGAAGGGGTGGTCCGACTGCATGGGCGGCGGGGGGATGTCGAAGGAGCGCCTCCAGATCTTCACCTGGGCCTCGCCGTGCTTGGCAGCCGTCTCGGCCTTGTTGAGGCCGGTGAGGGCTCCATAGTGCCGCTCGTTGAGGCGCCACGTCCGCACCACAGGCAGCCACATCTGGTCGATGGCGTCCAGCACATTCCAGAGGGTGCGGATAGCCCTCTTCTGCACCGACGTGAAGCAGATATCGAACTCATAGCCGGCGTCTGCGGAGGCGGGGGGAGGTGGGGGGGTGGTCAGAGGCCGCACGAGGCCGCGCCGTTGCATAACGGGCACCGCCGGTCCCCGCCGCGCCCCGAAGTGGCCGCCGCAGAGCCTGGCGGGCGCAGCCCCCCCACCCGCCCCACCGCCCGCTCAACGCGGGGTCCGCCGGTACCTCGCAGGGCCTCTCCACCGCGCCGCGCCTCCTGCTGCCCGGCGGGGCTGAGGTCAGCGTCGTACCACCCGCAGAAGCGGTTCTCCAGGTTCCAGGCGCTCTCGCCGTGGCGGACGAGCACGAGGCGGTAAGCGGCCATTGCAGCTCTGGCGCTCAGCTCTCGCGCTCCTCCCGCTGCCGCCGCCGCGCGCAACTGACCCGCCCCGCGCCGCCCCGCGCCGGGCAGTGCGAGGCGCGCATGCGCAGGCCGACGGAGGCGGCGGGCGAGGGAGCACGTAGCGCATGGTGGGGCCGCGAAGGGCGGCGCGACCTTCGGGTTGCGACGTCACCGCGCCACGATTTGGGCGCTGCTGCCCTCACTGCAAATGGCGGCGGGCGCCGGAAGCGGAAGTGCGGCGGGGCGGGGCGGCACGTGGAGCTGGGGCGAGCATGGCGCGGTGCGGGAGGTTGCGGGCGGGTACCGCGGCTAAGTTGCGGCGGTGGCGGAAGGGACACAGCAGTGACTGCAACCCCGAGACCCGGCGGCACCGCCTGGCCGCGCGAAGCCGCTTCTACAGCCGGCCTGCCGGTGAGCGGCCTAGGGGCCGGGATGGGAGGCGGTGGGGGGTGGCGCAGGGTTGTAAAGGACCTTAAAGCCCACCCGGTTCCGACCCCTGCCGTCGACTGGTTGCCATCCACTGCATCAAGGCCCCTGGCCTGTCAGACTTGGGCACCCACAGCTATCTGGGCAGCAGTGCCTGGGCCTCTCCACCCTCTGAGTAATGAGTTTCCTCCTAAGTTCAGTGCCCCCCTCTTCTGCACCCCTTATTGCAGTGCTTCTCCTATGGGAGAAGCAACATCCTCGTCTCATACTGGCAGGGGAGGGTGGTGGGGATGTGGGACAGCCTGACCCCAGGTCTGCTCACCTGGCAGAGAAAAGCAATCTGACGGTGGATGCGGTGAAGCTGCACAATGAGCTGCAGTCAGGATCCCTGCGTGTGGAGCGGCCAAGTGGCAGCTCTCAGTTGCCCATGGAGGAAGGTGATGCTGGCGAGGCTGCCACTGAGAGGTCCTCTGGCACCTTCCTGAGCGGGCTGAGCGACTGCACCAACGTTACCTTCAGCAAGGTGCAGCGCTTCTGGGAATCCAACTCTGCTGCACACAAAGAGGTACCAGAAGGAGTGGGGCTGGGTATGGGGTCCTGGGGCATAGCTCCCATCCTGAGCAAGAATCCGAGGGTGCTGAAGGCTCTGTTTGCTGTTGTGATAGATCTGCGCCGTGCTGGCAGCTGTGACAGATGTGATTCGCTCTCAGGGGGGCAAAGAGACTGAGACTGAGTACTTTGCTGCGCTGGTGAGTGACTGCCACAGTTTGATGGGAGCTCCCTGGGATGCTGTGCTCGTGTTGGAGGCTTTGGGCATCCTCTAGCAGAGATGCTGTTGAGTTGCCCTTTGTTTCTGTGCCCCCTTCCCTAAAGCTTTGGGAAAGGCTGGCCTGCTGCAAATCCTCCTGCTACAAACCCCTCCTTTGTTCCCAGATGACCACGCTGGAGGCAGTGGATTCCCCTGAGTCGGTGGCTGCTGTTGCGTACTTGCTCAACCTTGTCTTGAAGCGGTGAGCTGCTGGCAGGGTGTGGGGAGGGCTGCCACGGAAGGATGGGGTCTGGCACAATCCCAGGGATGGGATGGGTGTGCCGATCCCTATGTGACTGCCTGCTCTTTGCCCCTTCTCCCCACAGAGTCCCCAGCCCAGTACTCATAAAGAAGTTCTCAGATGCTTCAAAAGCCTTCATGAGTATCATATCCTCACAGGCCTGCAGCAGCTCCACCTCTGCACTGCGATGGGTGAGTTGCAGAGAGGGGCAGACGCTCTGGTGCGTTGAGGGTGGTCTCTGTAAGGTAATACCAATATCCTTGCTGTCCCCTCGTAGGTCCTCTCATGCCTGGCCACACTGCTGCGAAAACAGGATTTGGCAGCCTGGAGCTACCCTGTCACCCTCCAGGTCTACCATGGCTTGCTGAGCTTCTGTGTTCACACCAAACCCAAGGTGGGTTCTCAGCGCCTGGTGGGTGCTGCTGTGGGTTCTGGGGCTGGCTGTGCTCTCTGTGCCCATGGTTTCTATGCCCCTGTATTCACCCACCCCCAGGTTCGGAAAGCAGCTCAGCACGGTGTGTGCTCTGTCCTGAGGGGGAGCGAGTTCATGTTTGGAGATGAGGCTCCTGAGCACCATCCTGCAGCACCGTCCAGTGCCAAGTTCTGCGTGCAGGAGATTGAAAAAGCTGGAGGTAGGTAGGGACAAGAGGGCGAGAGGTCTTGCAAGAGTTTAGGAGAGCCCTCAGCCATCTGTCTTGTTCCCTTCTTCCCAGAGCGGGGCTTCAGTTCACCCCAGCTCTGACATGGGGTCTCTGCCCAAGGCTGTTGTTACAAGTGTGGGTGCTGCTCTGCTCCACCAGGCACCAAGGAGGCTACCACCACACTGCACGTGCTGGCCCTCCTGCGAGACCTGCTGCCCTGCTTCCCTGCAGCTGTGCTGAAGACATGCTGTGAGACCCTGCTCAGAGTCATGACCCTCAGCCATGTGGTCAGTTCCCCCATGTCCCTGCACACAGTGTCTGTGCCAGTGCCTCCACCTCAGCTCTGGAAGGCATCAGGCTGCTCTATTGGGAATCTGCAGGACCTGAAATCAGAGCATCCCAGGCAGAGCTGGCTGGCTGGCTGCTGTAGAAAAGGGGGGCATAGAAGGGAAACCCCTTTGGAGATGGGGTGTCCCTGTGGGTTGGGCAGAGCATGCTTTGGGGTAGGGGTGTGAAGCACAGAGGTTCTGTTTCTCCTGACAAAGTGTCCTTGCAGTTGGTGACAGCGTGTGCCATGCAGGCCTTCCATAGCCTGTTCAGTGCCCAGCCCAGCACGTCCTGCCTGCCAGCTGAGCTCAATGCCCAGATCATCACCGTGAGTACGGGGATGGATAGGGAGGGATGGGGCTGCTGGCACCACTGTTCCCAACACTACTTTGCTTCCCTAGGCGCTGTACGACTACGTGCCCAATGCCAGCGACCTGCAGCCGCTGCTCACCTGGCTGACCACCATGGAGAGGGCACACGTCAACCTGGGCAGGTGGGGAGAGGCTGGCGCTGGACAGGGGGAAGACCGAGATCCATCTCTCACCATTCTTCTGTTCCTTTTCCAGACTGCAGAAGGACCTGTGCTGGGCTCACATGCCCCGTCTCTTCTCGGCCACCATGAATTGTTTCCTGTCCCCACACTCGCAGGTGGTGGCAGCTGCAGCACGGACCCTTGAGGTACCAAGTGCATACTGCCTAGGTCCTTGTTGTCGCCAGGCTGGGATCTGCCTGGGCACTTGGGGCTGCTCTGTGTTGGGTCCTGCCCCTCTGTCCTGCCCTGGGCTGGCACATCCACAGCTCAGCACCAATCTGTTTCCGTGTTTGCAGACCCTCCTGAGTGAGTGCATTGCTCCCCACATGGATGAACTGGGCAATGTCTCTGTGTCCGACCCAGCCCCTGGCTCCTACCTGTGCAAGATGTTCAGGTGAGGAATGGTGGGGCATGGGAGAGGCTGTTCCCATGGGTCCAGCTCGGTCCCTGTCGCCACCTACCTCTCCTTGCCAGGTCGGTGGAGGAAGGCCTGACATACCGTTTCCACGCGGCATGGGATAGCGTGCTGCAAGTACTGGAGGTTTTCTTCAAGGTGTGTGGGAAGCAGTGCCATCCCATCATGAGGAAGGTGAGTGAGACGGGGAGGCTGCAGGGCCAGTGTGCTCTGCTGGTTCCTTGCTCAGCCTCCTGCCTGTCCCCACAGTGCCTGCAGTCCCTGTGTGACCTGCGCCTCTCTCCACACTTCCCCTACACCGCTGAGGTGGACCAGGCGGTGGGGGCTGCCGTGGGTGCCATGGGCCCCGAGGTGCTGCTGGAAGCTGTGCCCCTGCAGATCGACGGCAAGGAGTAAGCGTGGCCCTAGACTGGTCGGGGGGTCCAGCAGTAGAGGACGCTTATCTCTGGCAGATAAATTATTTTCTTCTATCAGCCAGGGCCTGTCTGCGTGATCACAGCAGGCACGTTGTGTAGCTTCCAGCCTCAGCTGCTATGAAGGCTGCCTAGAGTCTCACTGTGCCCAGCTCTGGGGCTGTGCCCCATGCCCAAAGTCTGACGCTCACCTGACCTTGTGCTCCCTCTACAGGGAGACTCTGGATTTCCCCCGCAGCTGGCTGCTGCCTGTGCTGCGGGACTACGTGCAGGGCGCACGGCTCGGCTTCTTCACCAGCTACTTCCTGCCCTTGGCAGCCACTCTGAAGAGCAGAGGTGAGGAGCAGTGGGTGGCGGGGCACTGGGTACGCAGTGCTGGGTGCTCTGCAGGAGCTCCATTCATCAGGGCAGAGCCACCTCCACTGTTCTGCTCATTTCCCCCTCCTCTTTTGCAGCCCTGGAGTTTGCCCAGGCTGGGAAGAGCCTGGAGTCCAAGATCTACGACACACTGCAGTGGCAGGTAACGGAGTGCCTGCTGCCCCCGCCATTGCCTATATGCAGTGCTAGCCTGGGTGTCCTGACTGAGGGATGCTGATCTCCCACTGACTCCTTTGCTTCTAGGTCTGGACCCTGCTGCCTGGCTTCTGCACCCGCCCCACAGACGTGGTGGAGGCCTTCAAGGGGCTGGCACGCACCCTGGGCATGGCCATCAGCGAGCGCCCAGACCTCCGCCTCACCGTGTGCCAGGCCCTACGCACCCTCATCCACCACGGCTGCGGGACAGGTTGGGGACAGACACTGCCATGGCAAGGGGGGCTGTCCCTGTTCCGCACAGTGAGGGCAGATGTGGGGTGTGATGCTGATGCACACATCCTTGTCCTTCTCTCTCCAGATGCAGAGAGAGCAGAAGTGGGTCGTTTTGCCAAAAATTTCTTGCCCATCCTATTCAACGTGTATAGCCAACCTGAGGAGGATGGGGGCAGCAGCGGTCAGCGCCGCTCTGTGCTGGACACTGTGCGTGCTTACCTGACCATCACGGACCCGCAGGTGAGTATCTGGGGAGATGGGGCAGACTCTGTTGGCCACAGCTGTTTTCTCCTGGAACTAGAAATCTTGCTGAGCCTGCTGCAGAGCCTGCAGCTTGACTCCAGATGTGCTTAGGGGCGGGAGGGGCAGCTTCACTGACTCTGTGCCTGCCTTGCAGGTGGTGTGTGGGTTCCTGCAGAAAGCCAGTGAGAAGCTGACCAGTCCTGAGAGCTCAGAGTTTGCCAGGTAACACTGATACTGATGGGTGGATCTGTTGGCTCCCTCCTACTGAGCAGCACTCAAGCTGTTTCCTGTAGCATATGTCATTCTCATGCATCAAACAGAGCTCCTAGCCAGAGTCCTAAGCTTGGTTGGGAAGTGTCGATGGCCCTATGCCTATCTCCCTCCTTCTCCCTCTGTGCTGCAGGCTCTCCATCCTGGACCTGGTGGTGGCAATGTCTCCCTATGCCAATGAGCAGGCCCTGGGCTCCCTGTACCAGACTATCCAGCCTTCCCTCCAGGTTGGTTTGCTCCCAGTCCCAGCAGCACAGCGGGGCCTCTCACTGTACCAAAGGCCACCCTGATGGCAGTGTCACTGTTTGTCCCTGCAGAGCAAGGACCACAGCATGCAGAAGAAGGCATACCGTGTGCTAGAGGAAGTATGTGCTGCTCCGCATGCCCCATGCCAGGCCTTTGTCCACTCACACCTGGAGGAGCTGCAGGCAGTGCTGCTGGATTCACTCAAGAGTGCAGCGTCCCCAGCCAAGAGGGTGCGAGCGAGGGCTGCTGTGGGAAGGGCATGGGGCTGTGTCCCTGTGTCTGACTATGCTGGGCTCTTTCTCTCCTCAGCCCCGGCTGAAGTGCCTATTCCACATCGTGAAGCAGCTCTCAGCTGAGCACGAGCCCTTCATCACTGCCCTGGTCCCAGAGGTGAGTGTGGGACTCGGGTGCACACTCAGGGGTGGCCATGGGGTTGTGACATGCTCTGTGCCTACAGGTCATCCTGTGCACCAAGGAGGTGTCAGTGGGAGCCCGCAAGAATGCCTTCATGCTGCTGGTGGAGATGGGGCATGCCTTCATCCGCTTTGGGCCCACTCCCCAAGGTAAGCAGCTGTTGCTCAGCCCCACCACCGCTCTCATCCAGGGGGTCAAACCTATGCCTGCCCCATGTCCTGAGCTGTCCCCTCTTGCAGAGGCTATGGAGCGGTTCCTGCTCTTGATCTACGCAGGGCTAACGGGCTCGGTCACCATGATCAGCTGCACGGTGCTGGCACTCACACGCATGTTCTTTGAGTTCAAAGGTGAGTGAGGGCTGCAGGGACAGAGTGTGGGGCACAGCACTGCCAGGCAACAGGACAGGGCTGTGCCCACCAGAGCACGCTGAGTGCTGTTGCATTGCAGATTACATGGAGCTGAGCATGGTGGAGCAGCTGCTGCAGAACATCTGCCTGCTGCTGGGCTCTCGCACACGTGACGTGGTGAAGGCAGCCCTGGGCTTCCTCAAAGTTGTGCTGCTGCTGGTTGACACCACAGTGCTGGCCAAGCACGTCCAGACCATGGTGAGAGCACCGCACAGGGCGGCAGGGCACAGCTGAACTGCTGTGGGATAGGTGTGAGTGATGCAGGAGGTGGCAGGGGGGGTGCAGGAGAAGGGTGAGAGACCAGGTGCCCAGGACAGGGGTCTCTGACCTCAGAGGTCTGTCTGTGCTGGCAGCTGGAGGCCATAGGCAACCTTTCAGATGACATGAGGCGCCACTTCCGCATGAAGCTGAGAAACCTCTTCACCAAATTCATCCGCAAATTCGGGTGAGCCGGGACTGCCGGGAGCAGTGCTGGGCAGTGCGGGTGTTCCTGCACTGTGGGACCTGATCGCTTTGTGTCCCCCCAGATTTGAGCTGGTGCAGGGACTGCTGCCAGCTGAGTTCCACAAGGTTCTGGTGAACATCCGCAAGGCTGAAGCTCGCAGCCGCAAGCAGCGTGCCCTGAGGCAAGCAGCTGCAGAGGCAGAGGAGGAGGAAGCACCAGCCCAGCCTAGAGGAGACAGGTAGAGATGGGCTGGGGTGAAGCCTCAGCAGAGGGCCTGGTGCTGGATCTGCTGGGCTGACACCTGTAGAGATGCTGAGGACATCACTGGCATTGGCATACAATGCTGTGGGCGGGCTGGGGGCTTGCATCTCTGCCTTGCTCTGCCTGCATTGTGTTCTCTGCCTTGTGCCCAGCATGGAGGAGATCCTGGCAGACTCAGAGGAGGAAGAGGAGGAAGAGGAGGAACGGCGGCGGGGCAAGGTGCGGAAGAAACAAGCACGGCAGAAGGGCCAGGCGTGGCTGAAAGAAGGGGAAGAGGATGAGCCTCTCAACTTCCTGGACCCCAATGTGTCCCAGCGCGTGCTGGGTGAGCAATAGAGCCTTTGTAGTGGGGTACAGCTGACTTGGGAGCAGGTCCTTCCTCAGGCCCTGACCCATCTCTGTGTGTAGCCACCGAGCCAAGCCTGAAGAGATCCAGAGGAGTGAAGCATGACTTCCAGGTGTCTGAGGATGGGCGCCTGATCATCCATGATGAGGAGGAGGAGGTGGACAATGATGAAGCCAAAGGTACTGTCTGACTGGACTTGCTCTGACACATAGTATGATTTTCTTCCTGCCCATCTGTATGTGGAAACTTGAGGGTTTGTGGGTAGAGGTGGCAGGCATTGGTGTGGTCATGTCACCAGGCACAGTGCCTTGCCAGGTCCAGCTTGGTGGGGGCACCTTGTCCTGGAGGCTGGCATGGTGCTAGGGATCTCTGTGCCAGCATCTTGCACTGACTCCCTTGTCCTGTTCCCCAGGAGTGGACGAGGACGTGGCAGATGTGTTGCAAGAAGTGGGCCTTCGCAGTGTGAGTATGGGGCACAGGGGAAACACGGGATGCCTGAGATGTGGCTCTGCCTAGGAGCTGCATGGAGTGGGGCAGGAGGCTGCAGTGGGACAGAGGATGTGTGGTGGGTGTGGAAGGTCTCTGGGCCCCATGGAAGGAAGCAGGAGGTCATGGTTTCATGGAAGGACAGTGCTGTAAGAACAAGCTTGCTGCAGTGACCCCATATCTTTCTTCTGCAGAAGAAAAGCCAGAAGCGTCGGTTCAGAGAAGAGCCAGATGATGATGAACCAGAGACTGGGACCTACTCTCAGTACAGAGGTAATTGCATGTCATGCCTGTGCCTACTCTGCAGGTGCCGGAACAGGCTGGTCTGCTCCAGGGTGGCTGGCTCTGAGTTCTTTGCTTCTGTAAAGTTATCACGCTTCTGTGCTGCTCTCCTGTCCTCACACCTAACAGCTAGAGGCAGAAACAGGAACAGCTCCTCAACTATGGAAGCTGGGGAGAAGGAGCCTGGCCCTGGCCCCCCTTTCCAACACACACTCTTTTTCCAGCTGGAGGCTCTGGGATCCACCGGCCACTGGACAAGAAGCCAGCCTTTGGTGCAGAGTACAGATCCAAGGTGAGCACCCAAGAGGTGGCAGGTTTTAGGGAGAGATGTCTTGGCTCTGCTGGGGCAGGATTTCTGCTGGTCTTGGGGGCAAGGAAGCGCTGGGGGGCATCTGTGCTCCAAAAGGAGTTGCCTGATGCTCAGTACTCATTAATATTTCCAGCCTGCCTGGCAGTTCCTGCTCACCACTCACACCATGTGCTTGGTGCTGCAGTATCACTTGGGTGGGAGATCAGCCCCGGGAGCCACATGCTCAGCTAGCATCCCACTGCAGCATAGTCTTTGGTGTGACTGTGTACCAGGGCTGTACAGAATGGGACACTCGCATCTCCCTTTATGCTTCATCTTCTCCCATGTTGGTATCTCCTACAGAAAGGCAAAGGTGATGTGAAGAAGAAGGGCCAGCTCGACCCCTATGCCTACATCCCCCTGAACAGAGCTAAACTCAACAAAAGGTGGGACTGAGCGGGAAGGGCACGGGGTAGGGAACGGGGGATATCCTGGGTCTGATCCTGCTCATTGTTACCATTTTTTTGTGGTCTGAGGGCTCCCTGCCAGCCTCTGTACTGCTCCTTGCAGCCATGTTGCACAGGCCTGTGCAGGGGCTGGCTGTGCCATGTACCCATGCTAACCTGTCTGCCTGCTCCTTCCTCCCTCCAGGAAGCAGGCAAAAATGCAGGGCCAATTCAAGGGCCTGATGAAGGGTGCCCAGCGTGGGGCCAAGGCTGGCCGCAAGAACCGGCTGAAGGACCGTCGCCCTTGAGGAGCTGTGGATGCTCTGTGCACCTGCCTGGGGACTGCTGATAACCTGAGGCGTGCAGGCACTGCGGGACAGGGACTTTTTGAGTGCAGGCTCCCTAGGAAGCTACCTCTGTGGACTCTTGCCCAATCCCTGTCTTCCTGTCCCTAAAAGAAGGTGATGGGTGACTGCTGCAGGTGTGTGTGTGTGTGCGTGGGTGTGAGAATAAATAACATGTAATGAGCTCTGTATTGACAAACACCTCCTGTTAATATCCAGCCCGGACTCCTCCTTTCTCTCCTGCAAACACCTCACACAGCATGTCTCCTGCGCTGCAGCAGGTCCTGGGATGGAGGGGCTGGAGCAGAAGCCCTCTGTAGTGTCTGTCCTGTGGCTGTCACTGGTTCTGCATCTGCTTTGCCCATCTCAGTCATGCCTTACTGCAAGGCAGGAAGAGTTTTGCTGCAGTGTTTTTTCTAGTTGGCTGAAAAACTGCTGCTGCTAACCTCACTGTCTGGGCTTTTCTCTTACCCGGGAGAGCTGAGATGGAGCCTTTTATCTGCTCTGACCACATCCCAGCAGCACAAGTAATCCTGGATCTTTAGCTGCCCAGGTTGGATGAGCAGCTGTTTTTACCCAGCTATTTCTGCTCTGAGCCCAAAAGATGGTGTTTGGCCAAAGCATGCTGAAGAAAAGAGTGGAGCTGAGGGTAGCAAATAGAGGATACAAGTCCCATGGCTCACAGTGCAAAGAGAGCATGTATTTGTGAATGTATCTTCCTTCCTCTTTTGTATTAAAAAGCCTTTAGTCCTTTGTCATTTCCTATCATGGTAGCTTACATGCTGGAATTGCAACGCTTTTCAGTCTCCTAATAAGCTAAAAGGATTGTGCTTGTTCAGCCTCTTACTGCAGGCTGCTTTCTGTAGGCTGCAAATCCAGTTTGTGGCTCTCTGCTTCTTTTTGTTTGGTTTTCTTTTTTTCCAAGATGACTTTAAAAGCTCGGGGGTAAGGAGGAGCTGTTGTACTGGTATTGCTACGCCTTGGCTGGAGAACTGTCCCTATCCTGCACTCCCCAGGGCTCACTCTTGGACCCTTGAGCCACTGAGGTGCCCAAGTGCTGCTGCTCTTATCCTGCCAGAAGGCAGCTTGCAGCCTTGGCTTACAGGACAGGCAGCTCCAGCAATACCTCCTATCCATGTTCAGCCAGTAGCAGCCATGTGGCAGCAGCTAAAGCCCCATTGCCCGGATGCCCTTCATCACCTGAGGGCAGGACACTGAGAAAACGTGTGATCGCTTTTCAAGCCAGCCAACACCTGTAACCTTCATCTGTGAGCCCATCAGAGCTCTCTCTGTTTTTTCCTTCTCTCCTTGGAGACAAGGCCTGGAGAAGGTTGTTGCTAATTCATTTAAAATCTCCAGATTACTCACTGCATTGTTCTTCATTTGCATGTTGTTGCTTAAATTAGTGCATGCCTGCATGGAGCAGAAGAGTTTCATTAGCACAGAGAACGGTGTTGCCTGAGCCAGTGTCCAGAGAACAGATTCTTCCACAACATCTTGTTAATCAGCTAATTAATCATATAATGCAATAGAAACCCTTGGAGGGGAGACGTCATCATGTCCAGGGAGGCTGGCTCCAAGTCAAGCAGCTCCCCACCAGCAGCTGTCCCTGGCAGCGAGCACAGCTCTGTTTCTGGGTCCCACAGAGCCCTGCTACGGAGCAGGGTAAGGGGTGATGCAAGGTCCTACCTCCCGCAGATGCCAGCCGCAACTATTTTGCAGTTACCTGCAGAGAAGCCCTAAACGGGGCAATGGAGAGAGGCTTTGCTTTCAGTGCTCAGCATCACCTCTGAGCACTCCGCAGCGCCTCTGGGGCTCCTCACTAGTGTGCCCTGGCAGCAACGGCGAGCGGAGCAGCCGGCGGGAGCTGCGGGTGAAGTCCCGCAGCAAGGTGCAGGGCTGGGAAGGCCCCTCCGGGGGGCGGTAGCAGAACCTCGGTGCTCGCGCTGGGACGATTGGCAGGGAGATAATTAGGCGCGGGGGCTTAGGTTGCCAAAGGACCGCTCCAGCCGAAATTACAAAAACTGCCAGATTACTTTCCGGCCTCCTCAGCATTCTGATCTACACTTCTGCTTACTGTATCTAAAAAGTCTTTCCTTGTTCGTTTCCTGAGCGCTGTGTGCAAGCCTCCCGTGTAGAAAGCTTTCAGGGGCGCTGGGACTGAGGGCAAGGCGGTAGCCTCCACGCACGAAGAAAAGTGTCTGCCTCAGTACCCTCCTTTCCGAACTCCTGCCCGGAGCCGCGAGGAGCCACCAGTCCCTGGCCCTGACCCCGGGCTCAGCGCCGCCCCCGCCTACAACTCCCAGCATGCCTCGCGCGCGGGGGGGGTGTGTCCGTTTCCCTCCGCGCGGATCGGCCGTTGTCCGTTCGAACCGACCAATGGTAGCGAGGCGGTAGCGCCTCCAGCCAATAGTGATGGGCAAACCGGGAGGGGCGGGACCGCGGGGTGGTGCGGATGGCCAATGGGGAGGCGGGGCGGCAGGTATGAGATGGCGGCGGGAGCACCGGCGGCCGGTGTGCGGCGGGGTGGCAGGTAGGAGTGGGGCGCCGCCTGGGACGCGGTGTGCATTCTCGCGTGGTGCGGTCAGAGGCGTGGAGCCGGGGGTCGGTGTGCCCGGGCCTGAGCGGCGCCGAGCGGCGGCGGCGGGGAGCTCAGCTCAGCTCAGCTCAGTCTAGCCTAACCCAGCCCACAGTGCCGCATTGCGGGCCGCCCTCGGCGCGATGTGCCGCAGCGCTCTGTTTCGGGAGGAAAAGCAGCTGTAATTGCAACGAGCTTCTTCGCAAGCTCTTTTCCCCAGGCTGCCAATAGCGGAGCATGCGATAAGCTGCTTCGATAACCGCCTGCGATAACCGCAAAGCGGAACTTTGCGCGTTTGCTCTCGGCCGGTAACGCTCTAACAACCCGATCCTGGGCAGAGCAGCGCTCCTTCCGGGCGGCGGTGCGGATCTGTGGTTCGGAGGCAGGAGCTGCTGCGTTGGGCCACCCCTTCCTGCCCGGCTCCTCCCCGCAGCCCCCGTCCTGCTCGCCCGGAGCCCACGGTGCCGCTGGGTGCCTCTTTGCCCCCCCCGCCTGCCTGCCCGCGGTGCCACGGGATCTTGCGGAAAACCCGCGGCTCCGGTACGCTGTGTGCACAGCGAGCTGTTCCGCTCGGTCAAAATAAAACGGAACAATCATAGAATCGCAGAACGGTTGGGTTGGAAGGGAGCTCAAAGGTCATCTGGTGCAGGCAGCGGTGTTGACCGCTGCAACAGGCGCCAGGTCCGGGCCGCATCCAACCTGGCCTTGAATACCACCAGGGATGGGGCACCCACAACTTGTCAGACAGGGTGCTTTGGCTGCTGGGAAGCAGCTGCCCCCATCCCGCTGCCCCAGTCCCATTATGCCTCACTGGGGCTCCCAGCCCCACTCTTGGTGCACAGCCCCACACCACCCCTGCACACGAGCTGCGTTTTCTCTCATTCTCTGTCTGCAGTGTGTCCTGATTGTTTTCCCTGTCCTTCCTCGCCCTCCTTTTTAATAGCGTCTCCAGAAAAGCTGGCAAGTTCAGTTCTATCAGTCACGCTGACTGATAGCGCTGCCTCTCCTCTTGGGATTCCTCCTCTTTTCTGTCCCTCCAGCATTCATTTCAGCATCAGCTCGCAGCCCTCTGAAGGCAGGGGATTGCCTTTGTTCTGTGTTTGTACAGCACGGAGCACAGCGGAGTCCCCAGCTGTGACTGAGGTTCCCAATGCCACAGTGATAAAAGTGAATAGAGCAGTAATGAGGAGAGGCAGCTGCTGCCATCTAAAAGGTTCCATTTTGGTGCTGGTTTCTGTGAAATTATGATTGGATCTAAGGCAGCTCCTTTACAGCTGCTTTGTATAAAGGTTTACATTAAAATAAATATATTTACCAACTTTGTGTTGCACTGAAAGTTGTGAAAATTGCAGTGGCATTATTTGTTTAGATTGTGTTAAGGCAGTATGAACCTGCAAATCCTTAATGCAGAAGTACCAGCTTTCTGGCGGTAGCCATGTTCCTGTGTGCTTACAGAGCGTCAGACAGGATCTGGAGCCACCCCATGCCACAGGATCAGCCCAAACAGCGGTGGTGACATAGGACGGGGCTCCGTGAGCAGCTCTGCAGTGAGTCTGCAGCCCCAAGGTGCCTTTCAGTCCGCCTCCCTTAGCACCAGAAGGCGTCCGGGTGCTATGATGTGCTGCAGGCTAATTGAAGCGTGGCTGTGTTGACTTTGCAGCATTCCAGTGGATTTTGTGAAAAACACCGTAAAAGAATTCTCTGGGGTCTAAGTTGAAACATTTCACGTTGAAATGCAAAATTCTCCATGTTTCATGCACATCAAGCTGCCTTGCTGCTGCAGTCTGGCTTGCCACCAGTGATGTTTTCCATATTCAGTTCGTTCCAAGCCTGCTCTCCCCCTCTTGCAGCTCTTTATCATCCCGGATAGGTCTGTCTCCAGGTTGGCATCACACGTGTGCGGCTGGTGTGGCTGAGGTCTGCTCGAGTCTTTTGCTGAGACAGAATTTGAATTCATAGATGATAGCAGGAATTTGGATATCCAGTTTATCCAATGCCCAAAAGATGGCCGAGTGCTGCATTAGTTCCAGGTTGTCCAGCACAGGCTGCTATCACATAATAGCAGCTTTGTTCCCCAGTTCCCTGCTGTTTAAATTGTATATTATTATCTGATTCCCATAGCCAAAAGGCTGAATCACTCCATGTCATCTGTTTAGCTGTGAAGAAAGCAAAGCAACAATTAAAAAAGGCAGTTTTTATTACGCTCACTAGGATGAAGCCTAGAAACAGTGGTCAAGGCTTGGCACTCACTGTGCTATGCGCTCTGCGCTCATCACAAAAGGACTCTCTTTGCCCTTAAAACCTCATGAGTATAACCCTCGGCAAAAATCGCAGCGTGTTTTTCTTGACATTTTTCAGAGGCAAATCAGTCACCCTATAGGGAGTTACTGTGCTAAATCTGAGGGCTGAATGTGATCTTTGTGATGCTGTCTTACAAGAATGTCGGTCCCAAGTATAGTCCTCAAAACAACCTTAAAAGTGAAGTCACTTCTCATGTCTCTGCAGCCCATTCCCACCAGAGTTCCTTTAATTTTATTTATTTTTTTTTAATCTAGGAAATAATTTGTCTTCTAGTCCTTTTGTACTTAAAATGATTTCACATCATTCCGCTCTGGTCCTTTCATCTCTTAGCGAAACATGGGATGGCTCCTATCTGGCTCTGGAATACTGCCTTCAGACGCCCTCATTAATTGATTCCTTGCTCTGGCACAGCACGGGGACGATGCTCCTTCTCTCTCCCCAGGGAAACGCGAGCCCGGGTGCATCCATCCCGTCTCCCTTTGTGCTTAGCCAGGCACAGAATCCCTGCGTTTTGTGCTCCCCAGCAGTGTCTGCTTATCGCTCTGCGCTCAGTGCTCGCTGCTTGCCTGGCTGTTCCTCAGTAGAAAGATTTTGTTATTATAGGGGGAGATTTTCTTCCATTATCTGCCTTATTTTCAAAAGCTCTTTAATCCTTTTTCTCCTGCCTGGTAAGACTCGCCTGCTGCAGTGTGACTGAGGCATTAGCTTTCCCGTGACAACATCCCAAGCGCACAAAGTGACGCTGGGCTGCATTCTGCCCGCTGAATGAGGTGCATCGGGCTGCCCTGAAATCTGCAGCTTCCAGCTCTTCCACTTTCCCAGCTAGAAAAACACAGCTCGTTTCTTGCCCCAGAGGTGCCTCATCCTTCTTTCTTGGCTTATTTGTGTTCTCCTTATGCTCTATTTCATGCTGCTGGAATCTGCTTCTGCCTTTGCGTGTGTGGACTTGCAGCTGTTACAGATATTTGAGTTGTTCTGAAGCAGGCAGGTCTCACCCATCTGAACACGACTTGCTTCCACGTGTGCTAATTTCCTGCTCGAGCCCCAGGTGCAGTCACCAGGTTGTGCCGGTTAAAATCTCACTTTTGTCCTCGTTTCCAAGGCATTTCCCCCGTTTGGATCTAGTTACCTTAGGGATTAATTGATCCATCATGATTTTGACCTCCTGCACCATCCACTCCCCATGAAATGATGGGGCTGTCATGCCTGAAGCAAGAACGCTGTGTGTGACAGACAGCTTTCTTTGTGGCTTGGCTGGGATCACAGGCTTTGGTCCTGAAAGATACCAGAATGGCACGAAGCTCAGCACAATATAGGGCCGATTTTTTTTAATCTGCTGTCTTAATCACAACCCTATTAGTACAAGGTTTTATTATTCATTGGGATTTGACTTTATTCACGGGATCAGAGAGGAAGCCATTTGGTCCTTTATTGTATTGTCTTTTGACGTGTCATAAAGCAATCCGAGATCGCAGTGTATAAAAATATGACTCTAATTGCACGTAAGGAAAAAACCCAGCAATAAAATAACTAAATGTTTGTCTCCCCTTTGCTGCTGCTACATAAAGCGGGTGTAGGCAGAGTAATCCATCTTCCTTTTTTAACGGGAAAGCGGCAGATGGGGCACATGGCTTTTTCTGAAGGTTATAGCGTGTGCAGCAGTGGGGATTGGCAGGGCTATTGTGTGTGAAGCCAGTGGGGGCTTTCTCTTTGCTCAGAAATAGGGGTTAGCCTCCCATTTCCATTTTGATTAGCAATAACGATACAAAGGCAAATTTTCAGCACCGGGAAGAGCTGCTAATAAAGTGACCTCTCGGAGTTGAGCGGCTCGTTGAAGGGCTGTGCCGCTATCAGAGCGCACAGGGCTGCTCCCGGCTGCTGGGAGGGGATCCGGAGGGACACGGAGTGGGGAGCCCGGAGCGGAGGCACAGCAGCTGTGGCAACGAGCAGTGCCCTTCCAGCTCATGGAGTCGAGCACGGCTCCTGGGCTGCGTGGCGCGGGGAATTGGTGGCTGTCCCACCGGTGCTGTGACATCGGTTGTGCTTGGATGCTGTTGGGAATGCGTTTGCGTGGCTTTCCTCATGGCAAACACAGGGTAGATTTGGGGCTGTTTTGTGGGTTCCTCTTAGATACAGGTGGAGAGCACTTAATACCACGCTGCTCCTAATTCAAAACCCCGGTTTCTATGTAGGAGTTATTTGCCGTTAAACTCCAGCTACGCAGCCTTTGGCAAGAGACATGAATCAATTTGTCCAGCTTTTCTTTTCTGTTTTGTCTCTGTGTGAAGGCTGATGCCTAGTGTGTGCCAAGGGGGCCTTTCAGCCCCAATAATGCGCCCTTGTGTCTCGTAGCATGCGTGGGATTTGCATAGGCTGTGCTGGGACAGGCAGGTTTCTTTTGTTGCTGGAAACAAGGAGCAAGTTCTTTCCCCTGTCTCTGCTTCCTAATGCCTCTCCAAAAGCTCTCAGCACTCATGTAAGAAATTTAATTTTTTTCTATTTATTTTTGCATTAAATGTTGTTGAACTTGATGCAGCTCTAACACCGTCTGTGCGGCAGACTCACGTCAGTCAGTTCTAGCTGACAAAATTGTTTAATTTCCTTTCTCTGAATCTAGATATCCGATTGTCAGAGGGAGCAGATAATCTGTGATGCTTGATGTAACTGCTGCAAAGTATTTGCATATCTTCTCTGTGGGGAAACAAAACTGCTAGTGAGTGAATAACAGCGCACGGATCATTGCAGGCAGGGTCACTGGGCCCATACACTCACTATTAACCCTTCTCAGGATCTGTATTGCCACAGAATGAGTTGTCATGGGTTTCAGGCAAAGGGCTTGCTCCGCATTATGGGCAGAGCTGGCACTTGCTCGCGCATTGCAGCCCTGCGTGATGAAATGAGAATGTGATCTGGTCGATGGGTAGTTGCTTTTTGGCAGCGGATATTGAGTTGTTGAATCTCAGTCTTGATTTATGACAGATAACAAACTACCGAAAAACATACTGGGAGGTACTCGGGGAAATATGGCCCCCATTAGGAGCCAGCAGCGTGCTCTCCGGGCCACTGAGCAACGCAGCTGGGAACCTTTAAGAGCTTTCTGAAATTTTCACTGGCCTGGCAGATTGCCCTATGTCTGCCTCGCAGACCTTCCTCCTTGCATCTCCTTGAAGGAGCCTGACATCCACAGGGAGCAGTGGCAAGGGGACAGAGCTATGTGGGGGTTCTCACGGTGCAAGGGTTGCTGAGCGCTTGGTTCCCTGTACCCTATGCAGCCTGTCCCAGCCTTCCTCCTGCTCTGATCTCTCCCTGGAAATCACACCAACACGGTCTTCCAGGTCTCAGCCATGCAGCAGCTACTTGGATAACTGTTAGGGCCAGAGGGCTGCAGACGCCTTCCCTTCTGGTGGCATGTGCAGAGCAGTGAGCCCAGCTGTGGTCAGAACACAGTGCCATGGGCTCTGTTCAGGAGGCTCTGGTCTCTGGGGCAGCTTACTTTGCAGCAGGAACCTTTAGGACTGATGTGATCTGCGCTGTATGCGCTCGTCATTCCTGTTACCTGTGTGCTTAGCAGCTGCTGTTGGAAAATGTTCATCGGGAGCTCACAGCTGAGGGGGGAATGTTGAAACAGTGGAAAGTGTTGTACGGGAGCCCAAGAATGATTAAAGGACTGGAAAATGTCACGCAGTGAAAGCAGTCAGTGTGTGTGAGCTGGGTGGGTAGGCAGCCTCCGCCCAGAGCCAGGGAAGAACTGGCACACCAACTTGCATGGCTGGACTCGTGCTTTACAGCAAAGTATGACATTGCAGTGGCTTGTGACTGGAGATTAATGACACTAATTCTCTGGTTTAGGTAAAAGAGGGGCCCTGGCCTGTGGGCCTGACTTCAGAATGCGTGAGTCTTTGAGATAGAAGTGGGAAAACAGTAATGAAGGACCTAGAGGTAGATAGAAATTGAGATAAGCTTTAGTACGAACATGATTAAGACTGCTGATTAAACTGCGATCTCTTTGATAACTGTTTCTTTTTAGACGTGGGAAATGTAATTTATCTAACCTGTGCTCGGGCTATGTATGTTATCTATAACCTTCACTAGAGCAGTGTCCCACATGCATCGTTTTCCCATGTGGCTTTCATGCCACCTGAAAAGCTATCCAACTGGAAAAAGTCAACATCAATGGAGAACTGGGAGGTCAGATGAAGGACAGCCTGAAGAAGAGGCAAGACCTGAAGGAGCCAAAAAGAGATGTACCAGAAGGAAGGCTGCCAAGAGTTCCTCAAGGACTGATCTTGAGCGGCTTGTGCTAATCCTGATAGGTTCACACTCATTCCAGATTCAGAGCTGGGCAGTTAATGTAGGTGGCAGAGAGCAGTAACCAAACAGCTGGCAGCTCTTAGAACAGTGATAAGAACCAATGAGTACAATCTGTCCGTGAAAATATTTTGATTGGGATTTAACTTTCAGACCACTAGGAATGAATTTCTCAGGAGGAAAGGAGACAGGACCAAGCTTATTTGTGACTTAGAGTGGTAAGTTACTGTAAAATATTGGATGTTGTAGCTGCCTGAGAGAGGACAACGTGGATGCAGCGACAGTTTCTTTAGCTGGCTGTTGTCACGTGTTGCATATTTTACCATCGCACTCCGGAGTGTGCGAGTCACAGGCTGTGTTGTATAAACAGGCCAGAAACGGTTTTGCTCCAAAGGGAAGCGTATCTGTGCTGTGCTAAGTGCCCACCAAAGGTCAACAGTGCTGTCGGTATAGACTGGAGGCTCCTGTGTCAGCAGATGTCTCCTTTGGGGCACACCAGCTGGCTGTAAAAAAGCGACGAGAAGTTACTTTAGTTT
Organism: Pavo muticus; assembly: GCA_016647715.1. Classification (NCBI taxonomy): domain Eukaryota; kingdom Metazoa; phylum Chordata; class Aves; order Galliformes; family Phasianidae; genus Pavo; species Pavo muticus. The sequence goes on from JACDJE010000055.1 coordinate 95,715, forward strand.
TTCTCTGCCCTTTTTTTCTAGTGATGCCATCTGCAGTCTTGTCATCTGCAATGACTCCTCCCTTCGCAGCCAGCCCATCATCTTCAATCCCGACTTCTTTGTGGAAAAGCTGCGCCATGAAAAACCGGAGGTGTTCACGGAGCTGGTTGTCAGCAACATCACCAGGCTCATCGACCTGCCTGGGGCTGAGCTGGCCCAGCTCATGGGAGAGGAGGACCCGAAGCTGCCTGGAGCAAACAGCACAGCCTCTGGGTTTTTTCGTTCCCTGATGTCTTTGAAACGCAAGGGTGAGCATGGGTTCCTAAAATACGTGCCAAGTTGGCCTTGTCTTTGCATGCAGCATGCTTGATTTTGTCCACTGTAGTTCATGCTCTGTTTTCCTTAGCTTGTTAGATTTCTTCTTTAGCGATGGAGCATTAATAAAGACCGCAAACATAAGGTTCTGTGAAGAACAGTAATGCCCAGGTTTCACAGGCCACCGACTTCACTCAGTGCCCACTTTCTCCTCCAGTTTCTATGCCAGCTGTCCTGAAGGCCTTGTCACACAGATCTGTGAGCTGCACAGACAGGTAGGTGTCTCACATCCAAACACCAGCACAGCTCTGATCCATGTCCCGGTCCCAGTGACAGAGCTCTGCTGACTCACTACTCAAGATCAGGTTCAGCCCGGGGAGATCATGTGTTCTGAGGCAAGCACGCAGCTGGAGCTTTCTTCTGGAGTTATGAAACAGTGGTCTCTGCCTGCTCCTCGGAAGTCTGAGCTTTGCTTTTTTGCACAGATGTGTTCAGATCCTCTCTTTGCTGGCTCACAGTACCACTCCGTTTTGTTATATCTTGACAGGTGTTCTATGTGCCTTCTCCCACCTCTGCCCACACTCAAGGGGATACTGATTCTTCTTTAGAAATTCAGTGAAACGCTGTCTCTCATCTAGACAAACTGCCTCCGTCTGGGCACCTCTCGCATCCTGTCTGCCATGGTTTACTAGCTAGACCAGCTGTCTGCTGGCAGAGAAGCTGTGGGTAGCTGCCTCCAAATGCTGGCAGCCTGGATCTAAACACCTCTAATTCCTTTGAGCAATTCTGCTCTTGGGAGCATCTCTGAGAAGTACGCCTGAGTATGGCTTCTTTCTGTCTCCAACCTTAATATAAAGGTAACCTAAGCTTCCACCTTGTTTTATAAGGACACTGCTCAGGCTGATTTTTCCGGTGCTGACTCCTGCCCTCCATTTCTGGTTCCAGTGGGAATGCCAGCAGATGTGCCATTCCTGTGCTGGACAGCACTGCAGGGAAAATCAAGTACCGCAAATCATGTACTTCAAATCCTTAATTGAGAATTAACCTATAGCTGTGATTCACCCTGCTGCTCCATAATAACAGCTCTTCACACTGCCCCCAGACTGCAGTTACACTGTGCTCATGCCTGTGCTGCTCCTGCCTCTGCTCCAGGAGAGCAGCAGGACACCTTACATTTAGGCACTCGTTATTTGGCAAACAGGAACACACGAGTAACTGAGTTTAAACATTTTTCTTATCATGTATGGAAACTTCCCAGCTCTTGTCAAAACCTTCCAGCAGGGGTTTGTGAGTCTTTTCTCTCTCTTTTTTTTTTTAACTGATCTGTACTCTGCTGGAGCACCACCGTTACCTACATTCAGACCTGATCCTCCCTTCCAACTCTGCTCCTTCCCCCATTCAGTGTTTCCATGGCCATGTGTCTCACTGCAGCTACAGTTAGCAGATGTTTCCAAGTCTGCTGGCTCTGCTCCCAGGCTGCAATGGCAGTGTCTCCCTGCGTTGACAGGCACTGTCTGCAAACTCCTTGGCCAAACTCAGAGGAAAAAGGGAGTTTGTGCTTACAGAGAAAATCAATTTCATGTATTGTCTGTTTCATCTTTGAGCCATCATTTGTTTTACTTCGTGTTACAGACCAGCTAGAATAAACAGGTTTATTTCTTCAAAGCCAGAGGCCAAGAACCATACTACTGCAGTTGATCAAACTGCAAATACTGCAACTTCTGTGGGCACTGGGAAACTCAATCTCATGCTGCTGCTTAGTTTCAGAAGTCATCGCACCAGAACATCTAAGCCTTTGTAACTCAGCTTCCATTCTCCAAACACTTCTTTCAAGTTTCTTTGAGAATCAAATTCTCATTCAGATATCAGCTTCTGACTTCAAAAGCAAATCGAATCTGTCAGGCATGTCTCAAGATGATGTATTTTCCTCTCCTTTTCCTGGCCACTACTGATTCTATCTGTTGAATGTCTAATGAGTTTAGTTTTTCTTCAAGGACAAGAATCTTTTGCCAATCACTCTCTCCCTTTGCTCTCAGGCCTTTCAAATCTTACGTGCGGATCAAGAGGTCACATTGTCCTCCTTTCTCCTGCAAGGCTGAAGCATATGCTTTATCAGAGGAAGGTCAGAAAGTTCTTGATTTAACAGGAGGCTGGAGTTCCTGGTGGCTTACCATTTCTGAAGTCCTGGAAGAAAGTGAGACATTCTTCAGGCGGAATAAATTTAGCTGTGCAGGAATGCTGCTAGAGAAGTGCACAGTGTTAGCCAGATCTTCCCCACATGCTGTGAACATCAACACCACAGAACAGTAAGACCCGTAATGGAGCAGACCAAAAGCTAGTAAAATCACAGTGTGCTATGAGGGGAAAAAAGACATGAGACAAAGCTTGTGGGGGGAGATAACTTTTATGAGACCAACCGATGCGCTGCTTTTCTCACTTGGTATCATGTCTTCTCTCCCACTAGCACATGTTCCCCTCTCCTGTAATCTCACAGCTACACCTCCTTCTGCTCTGCTCTGTGTTGAGCCACAGTGAGGATTAACTTGGGCATTTATTCCCAGGTGTGCAGTGTGCTGTTGTGGTGGACACCTGGGCAGTCCGGGCTGTCGCATCTACCTTTCCCACTCTGCCATTCCCGTAGGGTTCAGACCTACAGATGATATGCCAGTTAAAACTGAAGCATCTGTTCTGGTGTTGTTTCTTTTTGGGAGCTAGAGAATGTTTGCCTTAGCTGATAAAAACTGTAATTAAACTGAGGTAAGAAACAGGATGATGAAGCCCTTGTAAGCACAGCATGGTGAGAGGAAGTGACTTATTTGGGAGTGCTTGTGGGATAATATCTGTGTGTGTGTGTGAGGGGTACCTGTGACCTCCACTCAGAGTATTTGGGCACCGTTTTTGCATTTTGAAATCCTGTTCTGTGGGACCATGCCTCTATGAGACTGTTGTGCTCCGAGCTGCTTGAACATGTTATCTTTTGTTCTGCAGAGAAAGGAGTGGTGTTTGGCTCCCCACTGACAGAAGAAGGCATCGCACAGGTCTCCCAGTTAATTGAGTATCTGCACAAAAGTAAGTGCTTCTGTCTTTTTCTTCCTATTCCAAGGGGTATCTGTCCGGCCCATCCCAGATCTCAGTGGTGCAGGCAGGTGGGAAAGCAGAGTTCTCCATCAGCAGGATTTGGGTTCAGAACTAGGTGACTGCTCCCCAGAATTGCCTAGCCGATGAGTTGATCTCTTTCCTCTGTACACGTACTCTGCTTATGGGAGTCAGCTTGAAGTCATGGCTTTGAATGCAGCTCACTGAGGTTTGCTGTCAAGCTCTGCAAAGGGTACTGCTTTAGTAAGAAAATGGGAATCAGCCTCTGAATAATTGGTGGCCTTTTTTTTTTTTAACAGATCTACGAGCAGAAGGTTTGTTTCGGGTGCCAGGCAACAGCATCAGGCAACAGATCCTAAAGGATGCTCTGAACAGTGGTACAGATATTGACCTGGACTCTGGGGAGTTTCACTCCAAAGATGTGGCCACCTTGCTTAAGATGTTCCTGGGTGAATTACCGGAGCCCCTGCTGACACACAAGCACTTCCACGCCCACCTCAAAATTGCAGGTGAGTAAGCAACAAGAGGCAGCGATGAGCAGAGCGAATGGAGCCAGCCTCCTACAAAGCTGGTAATGCTTTAGAGCTGCGCACTAGGCTGTGGAAGATCCTAAAGTGCAAACCCGAAATGCATGGTAAGGAGGAGTCTTCCTGCCATTTCCACCTTATGGTGGAAAGGCTGATGCTGAACAACCTAAGGAATCAGGCCAGGTCTGCCTGGCCCAGTTTCTCTCTCCAGCACAAGAGAGGAGTCTGCGTTGGTAACCTAGGTCTATACCTATTTTAAGCCTGGGCTCTCTTGAGCTAGGCGATGGTTTATATGTTCTTAAAGACCATTACTGAACTACCTTACCTTGCCCTCAATCCATCAAAACTCTTAGCAACTGCGTTGTTGTATGGGAGGAGTACTACAGCTTAACACATCAGGTGGGGAGGCTTGGGGGAAGAAGACGGAGGGCCTGGAGCTGTGCAGGACTTTGGAGGAGGGAAGAGGGAAGAGGCTGCAATAGGCCTGCTGTCAGGGAGGCAGTGCGTGTCCTTCACATTCAGCTCTGTGATTTGGCAGACTTGATGCTGTTTGATGAGAAGGGGAATAAGACCAGCACTCCAGACAAAGAACGCCAAATTGAAGCCCTCCAGCTGCTCTTCCTGATCCTCCCTGCGCCCAACCGCAGCCTGCTCAAACTGCTGCTGGATTTGCTCTACCAGACCGCCAAGAAGCAGGACAAGAACAAGATGTCTGCCCACAATCTCGCCCTCATGTTTGCACCCCACATCCTATGGCCCAGAAACGTGAGTAACCTGAGTATCTGCTGGTGGGATATTGCTAGGTAGAAAGCAGAAGCTCGGTAGGCTTGCAGGGGAAGAACCCGTATGGGAACACTGTGCTGATACAACCAATTATTTGAGAAGCTGGAGGCTGGGTGGTGATATGGAGCTGTCTGGCTGGACTCAGTCTTTGTGTTCAGCCCAAGCCCACTCTAGGTTTCATTTGCAATTCCTACTTCCCTTCTAACAGCTGTGCCTTTGTGTCCTCTTGCCAGGTGACGGCAAATGACCTGCAAGAGAATATCACAAAGCTAAACAATGGAGTGACCTTCATGATCAAACACTCACAGAAACTCTTCAAGGTGATTGTGCTTTGGGGTCTTGCCCTCCCTGCCCCTTCTGTGGGAGTCTGAATGCCCCTTACCCACACAGACCCCAGGGGGCAGGGATATATTCTGGGTACTCTCCTCTGGAGTGAGAGCATTATTTCTGCAAAAAGCTGTTCTCTTATTGAGAGGAAGTCTTTGCTGGGCGTGCAGCCCAGGAGAAGGAAGACAGCCTGGAGGTGGCCTTTGTGCCTCGACAGGTTGGAAGCACGGTGCAGTGTAATACCACCCTCTGCTGGACACCCAGCACCTGATTCCTGGCTGGAAAACCTGTTTCCTTGGGGCAGTTGGTCACCAGGTTTCCCTCGAGTGCTGGAAAATTGAGTGGCTTGGCCTGGGTGTGCACCACCAGGAGCTGCATCCTTAATACATCTTCTCTGCAAGTGGCAGCCGGCCATTGCTGTTACAGGCAAAGTCTGCAGTCTTGGACATCTCTCTCTAGCTCAGAGTAGGATGCTGTGGTAGGACAGGAGCATCTACAGGTTTCTCCAAGGAAGTGTTTCTGCAACAGGCTGTCTCTTGACTTCCCAGGACCTTACAGGTCACTCTAGGCACCTGCCCTCTGCAAAGAGAGCTCCCTTTCTGCCTTCTTTGGCAGACCCCTGTATGGCCAGCTCAGAGCTGGAGGAATTGCTTGGACATAACTGCTGTGGAACCTAGCTCTTATTTTGTTTTCTCCTAGTGTTGGCTGCATGCATCAAATGGAAACTCTGAGCAGGGATTCCACTGAGGACATGAAGTCCCATTGTATTTTTCTGTCCTAAACAGCAGTCCTGATGGAAAAGGCTTGTTTGCATGGTTGAAGAGTGGCTCTTGGTGCAGCCACCCTTGCCCCAGGGTCAAGCATATTATTCATATATGTTTTCTCTGTCCATCATCACAGGCTCCAGCTTACATCAGGGAGTGTGCCAGGCTGCATTACCTGGGATCCAGAGCCCACACATCGAAGGTAAGGCCAGCAATTGTGGTGCCTGCCCTCCAAGGGCAGAGGCCATGGTACTATGAAGGGACCTTTGTGAGTGAAAGAAGCTGAAAACAAACAAAACCATGAAAGAGGATCTGTTAGAGAGCAGGACTGAGGGAACCATATGGCGTGGTAGTGCAGGCAACTGCATTAGGGAAATTGGGCAGAGTTGAAGCATCTGTTAATCAAAAGCACAGGGAAAACTACCAGCTCCTCTTTAGCAGCAAACCCGTTCCCTGTGCCCAGTACATGCAGCACCTGCTCCTTCATGGAGTCCTGCCTTCCAAACAGACACATCTGCTGCCATGACCAGGCTGCTTGGTAGAGGGGCTGGGACAAAGGCTACTTTCTGCCACTGGGGAAAGATTCGTCTGCTTCTCTGCCTCGTAGCTGCAGAAGAAGGCAGATGCATTGCAAGGAGCCTCACTGACCCTTCTCAAACCTGGAAGAGCTTTTGCAGCTGGCATCCAGGAAGGGAGGGAAGAAGCAGTGGGGTCACCTTTGAATTGCTGTCACCTCTTCCTGGCACAGGGCCTGCTGGTGCAGTGCTGCTGCAGAGGGGTAGGGAAAACACAGCCTTGTGCATTCACTGATGTGAGGCAGCTCACGAGACTTCCCAGCCTGACTCAGATGGGTGGCTCACTTGGATTAAAGCATGGGAAACGACTACTGTCTCCGCTTTCCCAGGATGACCTGGATTTGCTAACATCTCCTGGTTCCAAGGAACTGCAACCCCTCAAGTCTCAGAAGCGAAGCCGTCTGGACTCCTGCCATCAGGAGGAGACCCAGCAGCGCACGGAGGAGGCACTGAGGGAGCTCTTTCGCCATGTACACAATATGCCTGACTCTGCAAAGAAGAAGAAGCTCATCCGGCAGGTAGTGTGGGAAGGAAAGATCTCTTTGGGGTGTGTTTGTCAGCACAGTTCTGGGCACAGGGCTAAAGACAGGGCCCACCCTGAAAGGTGCCCCTAGTTCTTGGCTGGCTGAGGAGCGGGGGCTCCCAGCTTTGTAAGAGGCAGAGCTGGATGGAGGCAGGGAAGGAGGTGGCCTGTCAGTGAAGCTTGCTGCACCAAGCTGTGCTTTGAGCTGTTTTCTGAGCCAGGGATTTGCCAGCCAGCAGTTTCCCAGTCCTGATTATGGCTTTATTGATCTTTCTGCCTCAGGAAGGGAAAAGCTCCTTCCTCTTTTGCTGGAGGGTCTGGAACAAACTGGTCTCTTTTAGACTGGTGAGCCTTCCAGCCAACCTGCTGCTCCAGAGAGGTTGTGTGGCATGGACAACACTTGTCCCGGCTGTAAGCCTCCAGCTCCTTCCCTGACCCCTTTCTGCTTTAACCTCTGACTTGGTATCCAGCATAAACCCCGACCTCCCTGTAATCCTGTGTGGGAGATGCAGCCTTCTTCTTCTTCCCTCTCCCCTGCAACTATGAGCTGCTTCTACATTTGAGGTTGTGGAAAAGCCAACCAGAGGCTTAGCCAGAGGGCAGCAGTAGAGTAGCACGCAGCAGCAAGGGGCTGGTGGAACTGTAAACTAAACTGTGCTAACCTTCTGCCTTTGTGTTTCCTGCTAGTTCAATAAGCATCCTTCAGCTCTTACTCCCAGCTCTGATGTGGCCACACCCCCAGCACCAAGACGCACTCGCTCACGCTCCTTTAGTGGCCTCATTAAGGTAAGGACAGCCTCTGACCCCTGCTCTCTGCTATAAGTTTCTGATGTTGCTCTCTGCTTTTGCGTTGCCCTGTCTTAAAAAAGACCCTCAAAGGTAGGGACTGTTCAAAGCACTGGCTGCTAAACAACACTGATCTGCTGGGGACAGAAAGGCAGCACAGTGAAAATAAGCCTTGCTAGTATGAAGCGTAATGGTCTATGAAATGCTCTGCTGAAACACTTGGCTGTAGGGTCTGTGCATCTTTCTGAAGGCCTATTTGCTTCCTCAGATGAGATGAGGACTGACATGGAGCTGATCATGTAGTCTATCAGCACAGGTGTGAGCACACTGTAGGCTACCCTGCAGCAGCATGTACCTGCTTCTGACAAACTGGGCTCCTGGCCAGGCCTTGTGTCAGCTCCCAGACCCTCCAGAATCAGGCAGGCTTAGCCTGGTGGCATGGTATTTCGGATGGTTCTGCTTTGCAATCACTGCTCCAGCCTGGCTTCCTCTTTTCTTTCCCAGCATCCAACTGCTTATCAGCTGTGCATCTTGCTCCTTCCGTTTCCTTTCCTCTCTGTGCTCTAAGCAATAGCAAACAGGCCTCTCTTCTTGCGGCAGAGGAAGGTTTTGGGAACCCCAGTTATACAGGAGAGGAAGAGCAGAGATACCACGCCGGAGCCCAAACGAGTCAGCAAAGAGAATGTCCATCTGGTAAGAGCTGCTCCCAGCACTGCTGACATTGTTGAACATGTGGGAAGGGAGTTTGATTGCAACTTGGGCACCCATTTGAGTGATCCCTGGGGGCTGCTCACTGTTCCTTACTCAAGACAAGGCTTCCAGGTTTCTTCTGCACGATCTGATAAAGCCTTAGGAAGCTGCTCCAGGGAGAAAAATGCAGAGATAATGAAGGCACCATCAAGGCACGGATGGCAGCACTGGGCCTCCACTCCAGAGTTTTCCTTCTGGCATTATCTGTGTTCCTTCTCTGTAGCCCTGAGTTGTGCCCCATTCCCTCTCACATCCTCATCCACAAGTTGTACACAGTCCACTGCCTCTGGATAGGTCTGTCCCCTGGGCCAGACATGCCACTAGTGGGTTTGGATTGTAGCTGCTCTCTGGTGGTACAGGTAGCTCCCAGAGAAGGCTGCAGATACCACTTTATTCCCTGCCTCTGCTCCTATTCCTCTCTCTTGTTCAGTTACAGAAATGTGGATCTCCAGCTCACATGTCCCAAGGGAAACTGAAATCATTGGAGGGCCAGAAAGAGGTGAGAGACAAAAATGTACATGTTCTTCCTGTAAGAACTTGGCCCGCTGAGCTGTCGTCTGAAGGACAGAGAGACCTACAGAGGTGATGTTATGCTCATGAGGCTTTGCCTCTGGCTGTGGCTGCTATGGTCCTCTGGCTGCAGCAGTCTGCTCCATGCCAAGCAGATGGCATGCTGGGCACCAGACCTTGACAGCTTCCATCCAATCAGAGATGTACAGCTCCTCTGTCTGTGAGCTGGCAGGCTGGTTGTCATGGGAGGCGGGAGGGCAGCTAGCAGCATGGACGGTGCTAACAGCCTGTCAGGATGGCAGTGCCTGCACACTGCCTCTTGTCTTCTGCTCTGCTTTGGTAAATAGTTGGAAAAAGTAAACATGCAGGCAGACTCCAGTAGGAGTCCTTGCAGGGGGAGAGGATAACGATCCCCCTTTACTTGCATGACATTCTGCGTCTCAAGCACTCAATTGCTCTAATTCTCTGCTGCAGGAATCCTGTAGACGCATGCGAGCCCACCTGCTTTCCAAGGATTCATCATCCCTCTGAGTCGCTTTGCACCAGCGTTGGGTGGGGAATGCCCAGCCTCACAAGCTGTGAATAACGTGCTGCACTGAGCAGGCAGCGCTGCAGGCTCATGGTAGCCCTTACCAACGTGTCAGCACTCTTGAAACTGGACCTCTGCAAAGACTGCAGGGACTTGTTTCTTTCTGTATATAAATTATATTATTTCATTCATTATGGGGCAAACCACTATCTAACCAAAAGCTGTTGTGCAGCATGTCTGACCTGCTGGCTCTGGGAAGAGCTGGAGAGCTTGCTTACACAGAGACCCCTCCATACTGCAGGGACCTGTTTGCACTCCCAGCATTCTGTGAGGTTGTTAGACTGTGTGTTATTTTTTTTTAACTCCTTCTGCTCTGAGTTTTTAACATAAGCTTGTTTTGCTTCCTTCCCTCTGTTAGCAGTGAAAACAATGGACTCCAACCTTTACCTGCATCCCAACAGTTAAACTTACCTCCTGGCCTCCTTTGGAGCCAGACCCTCTGTGCTTCCTGGGACCTCTGCTTCCCACGGGGTCCTTCTTGCCTTGCTCTCCCTGAAGGGCTGGAGTGCACAAAGTGGTACAGAGCACAGGAGAGGGTCTGGGTGCCACCACTTCACATGGAGCATGGGGAAAGCCACTTCTGAACTACTCTGTTTCAGGTTGAACTGGAGGCAGTTCTTGCACACTGCCTTCATGTTTCTGCATTCCTGTGCTGCTGCTGGCTCCGCATGTTGAGCAAGGAAAAGCTTTGCTTTGTGTTCCTCCAGGGAGGCTAAGTGGCACAGGGCTTATATCTGGGGACAGGAGGCTGGCAAAAGCTGTCCTGGGGCAGGGCAGCCCAGCCTTCAGATGCTGGCATGTCTCACACAGGCAGAATCTGGTAGCAGCTTGCACAGTATAGCAGCAGTACAAGATGTGCAAGAGGGCTCCAGTCATCTGCTGCAAATGGTGCCAAAGACTTTGGCTCAAGGTATTTGGATGGCTGGTCAGACAACTGGCTGATTAATCATTAAACTGGGAGAAAGGGCTGGAGCCAGGTTCAGCTTTTTGCCCTGAGCTGCAGAAATGAGATGAAACCATCCAGAGACAGGATAAACCCCCATCACAGCTGGCCATTGTCAGCTGTCTTGTTAAGCTGGAGTGCTCCAGTGATCCGATCTTGCCAAGTACCTGTCTGCAAGCACTCTGGGGTAGGAGACACGCAGGGTCACTACTGTGAAATAAAGATTTAATCAGTTGAGGAACCATCTAAACACTTCTCAGCCCTTCTTGGCGAAGCAAATAATCTCTGGAATCCAATTATAATTGTCTTCTAATCTTTAAGAACCAGCAGCTGGCAGGAGTTAGAGCTCTGTCCTTGACAGCTTTTGGAGACAACTGGTGGCAGGAGGTGTGAATATGGGGATGTGAGCAGGGAGTTCAGTCTGACTGGCTCAGAACGGGGTGTTGGAGCCCTGTGCAGCTTAGCGGAGTTATTCCTGTTTTTGTACTGCTATTATTTTAAGAGCTACAAAGCTCTGTGCTTCATGCTGCTATGTCCAAGGGGATGTTCGTGGTACTTTATTAGGAGTGCCTGTCCCCAGTCTGACCCCAGAGTAGAGGAAATGTAAGGGGCAGTGGGACAGTAGATGTGGGATTTGTGAGTTCCTGGTGTTAGAAGCCTCTGTCACAGCAATGAAAGCGCTGGTTCTTCAGGGACCGGGCAGGTGAGGATGCTGTGAAGAAGGGTAGAGGCTGTTTGCTATGGTAACAGTATGTGCTGTTTGGATGTGTCTGTAATCCATCCCTCCAGAGGCTGAAGTTGTCTTTGTGCTCCTCTTTGAAGGGCGCAGTGTGTTTGGCTGAGTGCACTTCTGCCCCGTCCCTGCAGCCTCCTGCAGTGCAGTGTGCTGCTGGCAGAGCCCTGGGGACATCAGCTTCCCTTTGGAACAGAGCCCGGGGTGGGGTGGCAGTGTGTGGGCAGCTGGCTCTGCTCCTGCTGCCTCTGCTCTTCCTGCATTGAGGGCAGCCGTGCTTCTGTCCGTCCCATCCCTCCTCTCTTCCTCTTGCTCCTAGCATACTCAGACATATTTATATCTCTGTTTGGATGTCGGCTTAGCAAGGCATTCTTGTTCCTCTGGCTAGATACATTGCTCCTGTACAGACAAGAGAAAAGTAGCTCTGCTCTCCAGTGTCAGCCCTTATGCCGATGGCTTTAGCTCAGAGACTGGCTTCTGGCACTGCTGAGATTTGTTTAGCCCCAAGAAAATACTTTCTGCATGTCTTGCATGCCTTCCATAGCAAACAGAATGGCTGCAGTCCCCAGAGAGGTCCTGGGGTCGGTGCCTTACCTTTAGCCCATGCTGCTCTCCTGCTCATTCTGAGGATGGAGGCGGCCAGCAGGGACTCAGACCCTAGGACCCTTTGGTTGTCACAGCCCCACGTTGACAGTGCTCCACAGTCACGTCTGGATGTGTTCATTTATCTGCTCTGTGCAGTGCCTCACCAGGATGCTTCCTTCCTCCCAGAGCAGCCGCTAACTGTTCCCAGAGTCTCTCATTTCCAAAGCATTTTTAATCTTTGTTCTTATTTATATATGCTATGTATGTTCTGTTTCAGACTGCTGCCTTTCCGTGTGTTCATGCGAAAACCCCATATTAAATGCTTTTATTTTTAATGGTTTTGTTGAGCGGCTTAAGCAGTTTCAGTGGGACAGGGAGGGCTCGGTGGTGCAGCCGCCTTCAAAAGGAGGGAACCGCCTGCTCACAACCCCAGCGCTGCTCTCCTGGAGGCGCGGAGGCACCGCCTGCCCACGGCTCAGTCCTCCCCTGGCACTGCTGCCTGTCCCCCACGCGGGATCCGAGCACAACACGGGGTGCCCAGGCGGGCTGTCCTCCCCCAGAGGTGGAAAGTTGGGCCTCTTCCTTTCCTGTCTTCCCCCTGCTGTCAGCCGGGGTGATGGGAAATCAGGTTTACAAAGAGCACTTTATATAAATAATGGATCAAATGAATACATTTTTCTCTTTAGAACCATTCCTTTCTCGGCTGCTGAGGGAGGATGCTTTCTGCTTGCATTTTCGCTTCCTTCTTAATAATGGTGTCTCAGATTTTATGCAGATTATTTCCCTGTGAAGTTCTTCCATTTGAAATGCCCTGGGCTTGCCTGCCGTGGCTCAGACACTCATTAACATCCTCGCCGTGCAATTGAAAATCAAGCAGGAGAGGCACGCTGTGTTGGGAAGCAGCGCTGTCTCTGAAGGCTCTGCTCCAAGTGGGAGCTCTCCTCTGGGGCTGCGGTTGGGTGTCGAGGGACCCACGTCTCCCTGAGCTCAGGGAGGGAGAGCACACAGACCTCTCTGCACTTGAAAGTGGGCTTGGGGGTCCGGAGAGACATGTCTGGCTTTGAAAATGCCGAACAAAGAGCTGCAAAAACTCACAGCAGCTATTTTGAATACTGCAAATCCAAATATCGCCTCCCTGATAACACTGAGGCAGCTGTGATTCAAAGCGACAGCTTCGGTCTGCTTACATCGTTTTAAAAGTGAGTCGTTTTTAGCCATTGGAGCCACAACCCACACGCTGATGCTTGACTGTATGGCTGGGCCCAAGCGTGGGGTGAGGGTACAGCCTTGGGGGGGGATCACAGCCGTCAGCGTGTTTGGTTTGGCCTGTCACTCCTCCTGCACAGCAGTGACATTACAAAGCAAACAAGCAGCACTCCTCCTTCGTTTCATTAAACAGTTTTTATCTTAAAGTGCGCTGCCCAGACTTGCAAATAAGTTCTGCAGAGTGTCACTGCAATCTAAATCAATGTTTGCAAGTTGTCTTGATTTTTTTTTTCCCCAAACTGTTCTGCCCTGGTTCAGAGATGAAATAGGATATTTTTTCCCTTAAATTATCATGTGTGGCTAGGAGCTGTCATGCTGCCGCTGTATCTCACTGCCTAGGGCAGCGCTGTAGACAAAAACACACACACTGCTAGAGATAGATGTTGGCACCAGCCAGACCAGTTATTGGGCTCCACAATCTCATCAGCTTAGATGAACTAATATTTTTTCATGGTGTAAATAAATTACTGTGTTTAGTTCTGTTTGCCCATCTCTCCTGTGAGGGCTTCATGCTGGAGCTCATAAATTGTGCACGTGTGTGGACATTGGGATCTAGGTGCTGGGTCCCACGCTGACCCTGTGCTCATGCTGGGAGGTGCTGGTGGGATCTCTGCTGGACCAGCTCCTGGGTACAGTCCTGCACGGCTCAAGGTCAGTTAGTCTATTAAACAGTAAATTATCCCTCCAATGCATCTTCCTTGAGGAGGGTAATGAACAGATCCAGGCAGAGTGAGTGGGGAAGGTCCTCTGTGTACAGATGTGGAACGATCGCTGCATTTGGGACTCACGGCCCCCAGCCCCACACTGCACTACCAACAGTGCTTCCATGTGTGAGGTGCCTGACAAGCACCTCGGTGCGTGTGGTTCATTCAAACCAGCCTGCGCTGTGCCGCAGTGCTCCAGGCAGCCGGCATGTCCAGCCCTGCTGAGAATAGCAGTTCTCATGTGTGCTGGGCAGCTTGATGTGAATGCTTTCCTCGTGGAGCAGAGCTCCAGCATCTCTCACATCACCTCAAGAGATCCAAGGGCAGGGTGTGACTGCTGGTCCCTTTGCTCTGTCCCAGTGCCAAAGTCCCCAGACAGTCAATGGGGACATGCTTGCAGAATGCTGCTGGCACAGCTTGTGGGGTGATGCTGGCTGTGTTCACAGGGCTGTGCTGGCAGTGCTTGTAGGGTGAAGCTGGCCATGCACACAGGGCAATGCTGGCAGTGTTCACAGGGTGATGCTGCTGATGTTTGCAAATAAGGTCAGGCTTGTCCCTGGAGAGTCACCAGCAAGAGCACCCCCAGCCCTGCCTGACACTGCTTTACTGACTTACCATGATCCCAGCAGCCCTGCAGCCTGCACCTCTCCATAACAGACCCATCAAGGGCACTGTCACTCTATGTGAGCCCAACAGGTACCATAGCAGGGGGGACACACCAGCCCCCTCTCAACAGTGCCTTCTACTCCAAGGCCAAATGTGGCCTCCCTACATGAGCTGACCCTCTACAGGGGTCCCTGGGAGGTCTTAGCACATCTCCAGCCCCCAGCCCTGCTGCTTGCTAGAAGTGCTGCCAAGGGAAGGGTGGGATCCTGCTGTCCTGCAGCCCCTGCCTGGGAAGCAAAGGGGCTGGGCAGCTTGGTAGCATGCTGCAGCCTATCCTGGGTAGGTGGAAATGATGCCCAGATGCTGCCCTGGGGGAATTTGGCTTAAAGCTGGCAGCAAACTTTGTTTGAAGCTTTGTAGCTGCTTCGCATCTCTGTGCACGACAGGTCTGGCGCGTCCCCTGGAATCTTTCCCCAGATCTTCCCATGGAAACTCCTTTCCTGCAAAAAACCAAAAAAAAAGCTTCTGCTTCACTTTAACCAAACCCAGAGCCCATCAGACGATCCAGATGGTCTCTCTCTCTATCAAGCAGTTTGGCCCAGATCCCAGCGGCAGACGGCAGGACAAGGCCTCCCCTGATAAAGGAAAGTTTGGGGTTTCTTTTCCTCCCAGCTCCTCATCCATATTCAGTGGCACCCTGGGCCTTTCCCATGCAGATGTTGCTCTCCAAAGCCAACACCACCCCGTGTAGCACTTTTGGAGGATCTCATCCCGTATCGTCAGCCATCCCATTTTGGTTGTGGCTTTGGGGAACACAGAGCTGCTGGGAAACAACCTTCACCCCCAGAAATTCAGCCGAACTCTTCAGCACGGCGACTTGGTTCCCTCTGGGTGCTCTGTGGTGTCATTGCCACCAGTGTCCCCAAGAGAGCCCTGCTGATGCCGTGCCAGCATGGGGTCAGCTCCCAGCCCCTGGGAAGCTGCTCATCTTCCTCGCTGTCAGGGCTGCTGTGTAGCAACGGGGAACAAACCCCTTTCATGTGTCTCAGCCACAGCTTCCTCCTGGGACTGGGGCCAGAGGAAGGAGATGTCACGAAAATGCAGACAGATGATGGGAGCCAGCATTTGGGATGGGAAAGGGTTGCCAGTCCACGCCAAGTCGGTGCAGTTCCGTGTGTGCAAGGTGGCTCTTGCTTGGAGAGAGACCCTGAGCATACCCTTCACTCTTTCTGCTTAAGGACTACTGGTTTGTTCCATGCTGTATGGGGTAGCCCTGATTTAAGAGACGCTCCTGGCTCCAGGACCTGCTGTCATCCCTGCATTCCTCCTCCAAAGAAGGCTGCAGCAGTTGCTCCAGCAGCCAGGGCTCTGTCTGCTGTTACAAAATGCCTGTGGGTTTCCCTACAGCTGGGAGGGTCGGGAGGTTCTGCAGGTGCTGTTGTTAACACAGCCCTCCCGGTTACACCCTCCTGCTTCTCACCTGTGGACCTCAGGGAAGGTGATGCTGAAAGCAACATTCACGTTTCTGAAATGTCAACAGTTTGGGGCCAAGCTCAGATTTCTTGGCTTCATGGGGTTTTTTTTTTGTTTCTGTTTTGTGTTTTTTGGCATTGAAACAGGTATGTTTTGCCTTCTTGGTGGGTTGGTCACAGAGGCTTTTTTGTTGCTTTACTTCTTGAGATATTCCCTTGGAAAGGAAAAGGACACGGACAGCAGCTCAGCCAGGACTGTGAGACTTGCCGTTTGTGCGTGGGGCAAAGAACAGAGCTGAACTGCATTCTCGAGCATGGCTGCGGGTTCCCTGCGAGCGGACCCGGCATCTCTCCCGTCTCACCTGGGCGATGGGGACGGAGCTCGGGGGGGGGTGGTGGGAAACGGTCCAACGGTGCTGGAGCACGCGGGGACGCAGGAGCCCTTGGTACCCTCCAAGGAGAGGAAGCGGCTTCCCTGTCCTGCCGCTCGTTCCTCGTCCTCTGCCCACCCCGAGCGTTCCGAGCGGAGCCGCGTGGTTAGCGCGGCACGGGGCCCCGACGGTTCCCGCTACCATGCCGGGGGCGCGGGGAGGGGCGGCGGCAACGGGCGGGGG
>JACDJE010000055.1:112272-216387 GCA_016647715.1 Pavo muticus
CGCGGAGGTTGTGCCTGGGCTGCGGGATGGGGCGGCAGTGAGGAGTGCGGGTGCGCTTCGACGGGGCTGTGCCGTGCCAAACCGAGCTGCGCTCCCGGTGATGCGCAGCGCTCTCTCCATTTAGCTGCCCGCTGCCATGGCGGTGCCGCCCGGCGCGGCCCCGACCTCCGGAGGGGCAGCGGGGGTCCCGGCGGGGCTGCGGGCCGCCGCCTGGCTCCTGGCGTTCGCCGCACTGTGCCGGGGCCGCGCCGCAGCCTGCCCGCCGCTCTGCGCCTGCAGCGGCACCACGGTGGATTGCCACGGTACGGCCCTGAGAGCCGTGCCCAAGAGCATCCCCCGCGGCACCGAGCGCCTGTGAGTACCGCGGGGCTCCTTTGTGCGGGGCGCGGCGGAGGGAGCCCGTCGGGGGGCTGCGAGCGGGAGTCCGAGGGGACGTGCGCGGAGCGGGTGTGCCCGCAGCGTCCCGTCCGTGGCGGCGAGAAACGATCTGTGCGTGCGCTAGCGCCCAGCGGGGCAGGGTGCTTGTGCAGATGGCTGTGGGAGGGATGTGCAAGGGGTCCCGCGTGTGTCTGCGTGTGCAATGCGTGGAGCTGGCGGGGGTCAGAACAGCGCCCAGGGGCTTGCTTGCTCCAAGGGATGTTGGGACCGGTGCCCACGTATGTGGAGATGTGTGCCCGCAAGCAGGTGTGCGGCCGTCCCCACTGTGACCTGTCCCTGGGCACCCGTGCAGCTGGAGGGGCTGCCTGTGGGTCCTCACCACCCCGAGTTCCTTTGCACCCCTTTGTCCCCGGGAATCCCTCCTGGAAATGATACGTGTTGTGCCGGGGATCGGGTCCCATCCCGGTGCTTTCTCTGTCCTGCAGTGTGAGCAGCCTCCAGCCCCACCAGCCCCCTGCACCAGCATCCCCCTGCTGAGCCTCCCTCTCATAAACTCTGGAGGGTCCTCAGATGTCTGTAGTGGGCCCCCATAGGGAGAACTTTTATCCTACGGAGCGCAGTCACTGTGCAGCCGTATAGGTTCCTGGTGTATGGGTGCCCCCGCTCCCAGCAGGGCTGTTCCCAGCCTCTCTCCTCTGCTTGGGGTCAGCGGGTGCCCCCTCTGCCCCCTGGTAGTATGCACCCTGAGCAGTGGCCCTGGGACAGCCACACACTGCTCCTCCTGCCCCAGTGCTGTGCTTTGCTGCTCACTGGGCTGTGAATGTGCCTTGTGCTTGCGGCTGGGGCTGGCAGGCAGGGACTGCATGCAGGCAGCCTGGCAGCTGCCCGGGCTGCACCCAGCACCAGGAGCTCTGTGGGGCACTGCTTTCATGAGGTTTTCTCTTCTCCTGCCATAATTATCCTCCTCCAAGTGATTATTACCCCGTGACCGTGAGCTGCTGTCCTATAGAGCTGGTTTGCAAGCACTGGGGTGCCCAGGGTAGGAGCATGGCTTAGGCACAGCCACTCCTGCACCAGCCATATCCACTCCTTGGGAAGCACGGTGGGCTTTGCAGCAGCTGCTCCACGCTGGGATGTGTTCAGCATCACTCTGATGCAGGGGATGGGTGGGCTGTGACCCTGGGGTGTCTCACTGCTACCCCACAGGCACATCTCCCCTTGGTCCTGCTTGTGTCTGACGACCCGCTGGGCACCCTGCCCATCCCCATGGGGTGACGTGGGGTTTCTGTGTTCTCACGCAGCTGCTGCTGCCAGATCTGGCGGCTGGGCTGAGGTAGACGTGTTGCTCTCTCGTGGGTGTTGTTTGCCAGGAAACTACTTGCAGCATTATTGCACGCCCTCGCAGGTGCTCAAGTTGTCTGTGCAGAGCAGGTCCCACTTCCAAGCAGCACGTTTGTGGTGGAGCAGCTCAACAGCCAGTTCAGATTCCCCAGAAAGAAGCTGCAACCTCGCACACGCAGGCTATGCAGCAGGAGCAGGCTGTCCCCGCTGCCAGGCTGCCTGCCTGTTGCACCATGCATCTGGCACAGCGTCTGCAGGCAGCAGGTTTTTTCCCAGGCGTCCTGCAGTGCCCCCTGGGCGCTGTCGTGTGCTGCTGTATGGGGTCGGGGCAGCAGCACCCGGGGTGAGGTATGAGCTCACACCGCTTCTGGATCACACCCTTTGGTGGCTTTCTGTGGAAGTGCCTGGGAAGAGCAGATTGCCCTGTTCGGTAATTCTCCCTGTGGCAGCAGGATCGGTGCAAATTCACCGCCGTCAAATGGCTGCTTCCAGCACGGCTATCTGCTAACGAGGGCTGAACTGAGCCTGATTGCCTTGCACTTGCTTCTGCTTTGGAAGTTTTCAGCTGAGGGCAGAGCATTGCCCCTCTCACCCTTTTCCCCCTCTCTGATGGGCTGAGCCCCACTGTGCACCCCACAGCACCTCATCGCTGCCAGCCCAGCGCCGTGCTTCCTTAGGAGCCTTCCTGGACAGAGGAAATCTGCAATTCTATTCCAATTTCTCCCTTCAGCTACGTCCAAGGCAGATGCTGTCTATATATTGCCATGGTAACGCTGTGTTCTCACTCTCCGTGGAATTGCATGCTGGAAAAATATTAGTTTAAAAAACTATGTCGTGTTTGTATTGATGGAGCTGAGGCTGATAGCAGAGGATCTATTGTCCCCTGGTTGGGAGAAGTCACGGGTAACAGGCAATAAAGCCCGGCGGATTGGCCTCTGGTGACCACTTCTCACCCTGCACAGCAATTGCTTCCCTATAAACCCTTCCCCGCTTCTGTTTTATAGCATCCTTTAAAATAGATATTTTTGCCTTAAACGTGCTGCCACTTCGCTCCTCTGGGGTGATGCATTGTGCTGCTCTGCGTGAGGAAGGGAAGCTGCTCCCGGCTTAATTGCTGGCCCCTTGCGTGCGCTTGCAAATGCCACTGCTGCAGCCCCGGAGCGCTGGTGGCAGCGGTGCAGGAAGCACCCCATGCTCACAGCTGTGCACACTGCACAGCCAGGCTCATTATGCTGCATGCATTTGCCTTGAGTTTCATGCTCCCCTATTTCATTGTTTTCTCTGTCGATGTTTTCTAATGAATTTTCCTCTGGTAGAAGCACGGGGCAGTTTGTGTGAGCTATAAAATGAGGATATGCGGGGGGAGTGCAGCCTGCGGGGGGGGAGTCGGGGCATCCAGGCTCCAAGGCTCTGCTGAGCGCCTGCCTTCCTGGCGTGCATTTCGGATGCACTTGCCTCTCAAAATAGCAGAGGCGAGCATCCTATGGGGGAGAGAGGCTGCTAGGAGAGGAAGATCAGAAAAAAGGGAAGATGAATTTTTCAAGTGATGCAGCCAAGGAGCAGCCCTTGGCACAGTGAGTGGGAGAGAAGTGAGCTCCCAGCACATGGAGCTGGGGAAACGGGGGGCACGGTGCACTCCCCCAAACGGTTTGCAGTGGGGGGAAGCCCCAGCCCCAGCACGGGATGCTATGGGAGACCTGGAGCTGGGGGCTGGGCACCAGCATCCCCATCCCGCATCCCAGCGGTGGGGTGCTTGTGTCCTGCTGTCCCCATGCTAGGAGGGCTGAGCAAAGTGAAGTGCGGGCAGGGTTGCACCTTGTAGGACAGAGAGTGGTTGGAGAAGATGCACCGCGATGCCGCGCATCAGACTGCCGACGGCTAATGGCTCTGGCGTGAAAACCCCAGAGAGAGCTTAGGGAGAGCAGAAAGCCTTCCCGTTCCTCGGCGCTGGTGGCACAATCAATGCTGTTTGTAGCGCTTAAAAATTTATCGCGATGCTAACCTGGGTTAGTACCTCGTAAAAGCTTACAGAGTGCCTCGTGCTCTGGGGGCCAGCACTGCGGGCTTGATTTCTTCTTCACCAAAGAGCAATTGTTCTGAAATGAGCCCAGATAGCGCAGAGCCCTGCTCTGTGGGACATCCATGCAGTGAGGATCCCTCTGCACTGGCACTGGGGGGATTTGCTTCCCCAGGGCTGCGGAGGGCTTTGCAGCTCACAGCCTGCGCTGTGGCCTGGTGGCATTCAAGGAGCAGGCTGAAATCTCAGAAAGTCTTGAAAAATGCAATAAAAGTGTAGGATGAAAGGTTGCAGCTGTTCTGTCCCCCAGTGCAGAGTACAGGGGTCAGTCCGGGGTCCCGTTCGCCTTGACGTCCCCATTAGAGGGAAGAGAGCTGCTTATGGCATTTGCAGATGACACCAGGCTGGGAGAGATGTGAGTGTGCCTGGACCATGGGCTCTGAGTGCCGAGAGGGGATGCTTTGCAGCGGGGCACAAATAGGCTGCGCTGCCTCCAGCACTGTGCTTCCCCAATAAATCAGCGCCGGGGGAAATATTGTTCCCGTTGGCTGTGTTTAAAGAATTACTGCTCAGCATTTGCGCTCTCTGAGTTTGTAGCAGAGTTGGTGGAGCTCAGGCGCTGCAAGGAGAAAAGAAGCAGCAGAGCCCCCGGGATCGGAATAAGCCGTCCAAAGATAGAAACCAAATATAAACCCAGACTATGCAAATCCAGCAAATGAGCCCTGCGCAGCGCCGACATCCCATCTGGGAGCGGGATGATCCACCAGCACCGTCACAAGGGCATCGCTCGCTGTAATGACTTTCCTCTTCCTGGGGAGAAATGGAAGCGGGTTCTGAAACTTCAAGGTTGCAATGAAAATGACTTGCCCAGACGTGCTGCCAGGCAGTCCCCAGGAACCGTGGGGAGGGAAGGACGGAAGCACAGCATGCAGCTGGACCTTGGGGAGCCGGTGTGCTGGGCAGGGCAGGCTGTGATTTACGTGCGGGAGGAACCGAGGGGGGGAAAATGGCACGAAGTTAAATAGCAGGGTTGCTCGGCATCCTTACAAGTAAGCTTTACCTGCTGTTCATTCCCATTTTGCTGTGAGGGTCATCATTTACCGCAGCCCAGTGCCATGCAGAGCGAACCGGGGGGCTGTGGAGTCCAAGCATGGGTTTCGGTTTAATCGCCGGGGCTGGGGAGCCTCTATTCATTCCCCGCTTGCATTCATCTGTGTCCTAGTAACGTGTCCCCCCCCCCCCCCCCCCCCCCCCCCCCCCCCCCCCCCCCCCCCCCCCCCCCCCCCCCCCCCCCCCCNCCCCCCCCCGCCTCCTTCCCAACACAGGCACACACGGCTGGATAATGGCAGGAGCCCAGCAATCTCAGCCGCTGAATAGCTGTGTAATTATGAGGCTATAACGCCGAGCTGGAACTCATTAGCCATTATCAGCCGTTTCAGCGGGACAATGGTAGCACCCCGGGGTGCGCGGCTGCGCAGGCTGTACCGGGCAGCCCTACACGCTGCTCGCTGCCTCTGGGGCCATCCCAGCAATGACACCAGCTCCTCACATGGCTGTGGAACTGATGGAGGCAGGTGTCAGGTCGGGATGGAGAAAGAGGTTGAGATGGAATGGGTTGGGATGGGATGAGTTGGAATGGATTGGGTTGAGTTGAGATGGGTTGGGGACCACTCTTCCAAAAGCCTTTCTTCCTTATTTCCACCAAGAGGTGGGACATAGGGGCTGACTGGGCTGGCAGAAGTCCTTGGGGTGTGACTTATTCTCCTGGCAGTTGCTTCAGTGGTGTGAGATGGCCGAGCACTGAACCCATCCTAATGCCTGTGGGTGACTTGCAGCTGCGTGCCTGGAGCCATCCTGCTTTTCTGGGGGACAGCTGTTGGTTTTCTCATTGCTCCTGCCCTGAGTGCCTCCATGAATTCAGGATGAGCCTGCCAGACATTTGCTGCATTGCCCCATGGGGCGATTTACATCCAGGCAGGGACTGCTGGCCTTTCTGGGCTGCACATTGCATTTATGATGGCTGCAGAATGCCTGTCCTGGGGGGCATCAGCATGGGGATAGGCATGCTGGGGGAGCAGGGTACCCCTTGCTGCTCTGTGGTCTCTGAGCAATGTCAGCTTGTGCACTGCTGGCCAGGGCTGTGGGCTGTGTCCTCTCCAGGGCTAGCAGCCATTTCCAATTAAAGATGCAGTGGTCACTGCTGTACTTTGGCCCTTGCCTGTTCTTTTTCTGGGGAGTTTCCAGGTAGTGCATGGCTCTTGAGTGCTTCCATGCAGACCTCTGCCTCTTCTCTTCCCAGGGAGCTCAATGGCAACAACATCACACGTATCCACAAGAATGACTTCTCCGGACTGAAGCAACTCCGTGTCCTGTGAGTTCCCAGCAGGAAGCATGCTCAGTCTGCAGCACCTAGGGGAGATAGGGATGGGGCTGAGTCCTCTGGGGGGTACCTGCTGTTTGGCATCAGCCTTGGGCTGGGGCATGGTGGGCTTCCAGCAGGGAGAAAGAGGTTGGATTGGGATAGGGTGAGCTGGAATATGTTGGGTTGGGTTGGGAGGGGTTGGGAGTGGTTAGGCTGGGTTGGGTTGGGTTTGGCTGGGGACCACTCTTTCAAAAGCCAACCCCTTCTTTCCATGTACCTCTCTGCAGGCAGCTGATGGAAAACCAGATCAGTGTGGTGGAGCGTGGTGCATTTGATGACATGAAGGAGCTGGAGCGGCTGTGAGTGGCGGTGTGCGGGCGGGTAGCACAGGGCAGCCAGCTCTGCTCATTGCAAGCATCCTTTACTTTTTGCCTTAACCCATAGCACATCTGTGCTGCTTGACTTCAAACAGCATCACTGATGCACAGCAGTGTGGGTAGCAAACCTATTGCTGTTTCTATAGATCTTAAAGCCCTTTCTGATGCCTTTGAGGAGAGAAGCAGGTTAAACACAAATCACTACCATTGTTATCAGCTGTGTCCTGCATGTGAACCAGGGAGCTGTAAGCTACAGTTCAGCATTCAATAAAATAGCTCAGCAGCTTAAACCCCATCAAGGCTGCTCAAGCAAATATTAGGAGCTGAGTGAGCAGCAGGTTAACAGCGCAGTTAAACAGCAATCAGCATTTAACAGCTTGCAGTCCTGTCTGCATATAATTGCAATATTGTGAGTAAATCTATTAATGCCCAGTTGGCTCCCATCTCCTGGGAGCAGGAGCGACCCAAAGCTGTATCCTGGGTGAGACTGGCTGCTTTCCCCCCCTTACCGTGACCCTTTCCTCCTTCCTACAGACGGCTGAACCGCAACCAGCTGCACACCCTGCCCGAGCTCCTCTTCCAGCACAACCAGGCTCTGTCCAGGCTGTGAGTACCTCCCCTGCCAGGGGTGTGTGGGGCAGGAGGGGCAGCCCCTGGGGGGATTGGTTGGTGATTATTTTTGCCCTGTCCTAAACTTGTGGTGGCTTGGGCTGGGTGCTGAGCGTGGATGGATGCTCCACATCTCTGGTCCCCGTGCTGCCAGGACATGGCTGTGCCCAGGGGCAATGCTGGCTGTGGCTGGTGCCAGGAGTCGGTGCCTGTGTTTAATGAAGGGTTAAACTGCCGTGTGGGTTTGCCAGCGTGGGATGTGTGAAATGGTGGCCGAGAGCCAGTGATGGGCCTAGGTAATGGCAGCTGATAGCACAGGCGTTCAATTAATTATCAAATGGCATTTGTTGAGCTCAGCTGTGCCGTAGCACGGCGCCAGCAACGGCCCATCCTCCAGCCGCCCGTTGTGCAACAAAAACACTGCAAAACATTAACGTTTCCATTGAGTTCTGCAGCCCCCGGCAATAAGCGGTACCGGGTCCCTGGAGCATCCCTTGGGGAGCGCTAAGGAACTTGCTGCTGGCTCTCCTGGTGGCTTTGTGACCCAGGACTGTGCTGGGGACGGCAGGGAAGGGGTGCCCAGTGCAGAGCTTGTCTAGACGCCCGGTCACGCTGCCTTAGCGGGAGGTGAGATCTGAAACCGTGCTGCTGCGGTGATGCCGGAGGTCATAAGGACACTCTGAAAATGCAGCAAGCACAGCTTGGGCTGCGGGGGTATGAGTCAGTGGGGAATGGGTTCAAGGTAAATTGAAATCGGCTCTGCTTGAGCTGAAATCGGAGCCTCTCCGCCAGGCTCTGTGCTTATTGACCTTATGAAATGGATCTGGGGTGGCCCCACCGCCCCCTCCCTGCCCCTGGCCATACAATGGCCGTGGGGATATCTTGCAGGCACAGAGAGGAGAACCTTGCTCGGGTCAGGATGGAGGGAGGCTTATACCACCTCCTGAATCAAAACTGAACCCAGATTGGTGGTGCTTTGTGGTCTCCCAGCTCTGCATGAGCTGCAATGAGTTGCTCAGATCTGGGCTATAGAGAGCATTTGTGCATCAAGATAACGGATGGATTGGGGGTTTGGATGCAGAGGGCTGTGTGTGGGGCTGGATCCTGCCCTGGTGCCCCCAGGGTGGTTCCAGGGAAGTGGCAGCAAAAGGGCTGTGCTGGACCCATGGTGGCAAGGGATGCTGCGTGGCCTCCCTTATCCCTACCCACCCTAACGAGCGGACAGCTCATTAAGCAGTGCCTCTGGCTGGAAATGGCGCTGATCTGAGGTTTTGCTGGAGAGCGCCTGACCCAGGTGACCCCATCTCAAACCGGGTTTAATTAAGCTGTCAGCGCCGGACGGAAGAACAAAGCGCGGCGGGCTGGGGGGTGCATCTCCCGCAAAGTGGCGAGCTGATAAAACATGCATCTTTGCTTCCACCGGGGAAAATCACCCAGGCAAGAAGGTGACCTCTGCAGCTGGGTGCTCCGATAGAGGAGGGGGCATCGCAGTGAGCTATGGGGCAGTTCCTCGCTGCCATCCCTGCGTCTGGCCCCGAAACAGCCCAAATTGCCCCTACTAAGGCAGGCAGAGAAAAAATCGGGCGATGATAAATAACTTGAGAAAATGCAAATCGCCTCCTTCAGAAGGAGACCACGACCGCGCAGGAGGAAGCTGTGAGCTGCATAGTAGCAAAACAGGGTGACAAGTGAAAAAGGAGCTGTCGGAGGAAGGGATAACAAAGCAGGCCCCGCTTGGATGGGGCTGGCTGTGCGTGGGAGGCGTTGCTCGCGAGACTGTACCAGTGACTGCTCCTCAGAAACCCCGGGTGGGAGAGAAGGAGAAACGTTGGGGTGAGGTGGCGTGCACCGATGCTGATGTCTGGGTGCAGGGGATGCTGTGCAGTACGGCCGCTCCGGGTGCTGGATCCCCCTGCGCTCCCCGACAAAGACCCTTCTGTCGGGGACAGAGTGGGGCTGGGGGGGCCGGGCTGGGACGTGTCCCCCCGAATACCAATCAGGAGGGGAACGGCTGGGGGGGCTGCGGGGTCTGTGCGAGGCGGGACCCCCCCCAGCCAGCTGGGGAGGGGGAAAAGAGGCCCCGCCGCAGCCCCCGGGAACAAAGAGTCAGTGTGGCTCGTGACAGCTCTAAGGAAACGCGGGGAAACAAATGTGCCACTAATAGGTGGGGAGGTGACCTCGCAGGGATGCTGCCAGGCAGGCGGCGAGGGGCTGCCGCGGTGCCACAGCGCTTCCCACCCTCATCCCGGCACCATGCTTACCCCTCAGATCTGCCCCACCGCCTCTCAGCACTGGTGCACAGCTCAGATTTAACTTTCCCAGTGCTATTAAGGCAAAGCAGCTGAAGCAAGAGGGCCCCTCTGTGTGTTGTCCCATGCGGGGCAGCCCTGCTCACCTCCCTGCCCCAGCAAATGGGAATTTACATCCTACAAGGGAAACAAGCGAACAGCAAAGACCCGTTTTCCCAGTGCTGGGTGCTAACTGCACGGGAGCACTGCACGTTGCAGCCCTCGCTGCCTGCTCTGTGCCCCATGTCACCTTTGTTCCTCTGAAAGAGTTAAAAAGCGCTTGCAGGAGCAGATCCCTTTGTCTGTGAGTTTTGGTGGCAGAATAAATGCATTTCCTTCCTCCTGCTTTAATGGCTCTGTTCGTAGGAAGGCTCAAAGCAATTTTAAAGCATTGTGAGCAGACTTATCTTCAGTAGTTTGATTTCCAGGACGTGGGAGAAAGGAGCACTGTGTGGTGCTTTTAAAGGAGATGGTAACTCAGTGCCCCGGCACACATATCCCGCAGATGTGGTTGGTGATGTGCCGTGTATGGGGGTGGGTTTGGGGAGGTGTGGGCCAGTTCCTTGGCTGTGCTAAATGAATGATCATCCCAGGCTTATCCTCACTTAACCAGCCAGATATCGACAGCCATAGTCCCTCATAAGAGCTGCGGATTACAGGGTCATGCCCACCCTCCTCCCCCAGGTTTTTGCACCTCCCTGTGGCGCCGGTCTCCGTTTGCGTGTGTATTTCCCTACAGGACAGGAAAAGCTGGATAAATTTTTACTGCTCCTGAGGGAGCTGTTTGTAACCAAAGACGTCTCGCTGTCATCTTGTCCATAAACCAGGAAATGGAGGTAGGGACATGCAATGTGTTCCTCACCTCTCCCCCTCCCCCCTTGCGCCAATGGGAGAAGGAGTTTGGGCAGATCTGCTCAGAGAGGAGTCATTCAGATCCCAGGGCTGGAGGTGAGAGGTTTTCCCCAGGTGAGAGGAGCTTGACCATCCCTTGAGCGTTTGGGTAGTGATGGTCCCTACAGCCCCCCAAAAAACCTCTCTCAGCCCCCAAGGCCATCCAGTGCCAGTTTGTAACCTGCATTCCTCCCATCCCCATGCACAGCAATGGGGGCTGTGGCACTCAAAGGGGCTTTTGTCCAGCCCTCAGCCCCACAGGTGGGTGGGCATTTCCCCCCAAGCTCCCCCCAGGCCAAGTACTAGGCTCAGGATGCTTTTTCCCGGGGGCTGGCGCTATTGTGGGTCACCCGGGCAACGGGGTCCTGGGGATGCGGGTTGGGGGCTGATCCCATTGCGGGACCCACTTGGGGTATTTTTCGGGGGGCTCAAGGTCCAGATTTGCTGCAAGCTGGCACGTACCCAGCAAAACGCACGGATGTGCCGGTCTGCAGCAGTGGCTTTTGCATATAGGGTAAATATGGAAAAGCCATATTCCCAACGCTTGGTGGCATTTCCATCGCTTGCTCTCAGACCAGAGGCATTTCCTCATCCCACTCCGCCTCACTTGCTCTCTTCCCCACGGGCACAGCAGCGTGTTGCTCATTCCTGCATCCTGCAATTTCACAGCATCCCCACAGCCGGGTGTTAATGAGATTAGACCCGAGCTTTAAGATGTCTCTCTCTATCCTTTGCCATCCAATTACACAGCCTGCATGCTATCTGATTGCCTGCAAGAGGGGAGGACTGGCTGGGACGGGAGGATGCAGCTGGTCTTTCTGGGTATCCGAGTGGTTTTCTTTCTTTTTATTCTTTCTTTCATTGTATATTTTTTTTTTCATTCTCCCCCCTTGGCTTTGAGCTGCTCCGTTCAGCTTTTTCATCGCTGCTCGAGGTGGTGGCTGGGCAGAATTTGTTTAAATTAACTGCTTGAATGGTAGCGTTTGTGTGCGTTGGGATGGGGGGAGCTCAGACAGCACCAGAATGGATGAGGGGGATTAAAGGTGCCTAATGGCTTCCAGATGGGCATCCCGGACTGGGAAACAGCTTCACAATCCAACCCTAGCCAGGGAGTAACCGGAGAGAAAGCAAATCTTGGCTTCACCAGGAGGCTCCCAGTCCTGGGAAGAAAGGGTCTGGCAGGGCAGGCAGGTCCCTATCCCAACAGGACCCCATAGGGACGCACAGACCTCATTCCTTGCCTGGAGACCAGCAGGCCCTGCACTGGGGTGAGTGCAGCACTGCCAGTCCCAGTGCCGGCAGCGACACGGATAGCAATCAGGGAGGAATTAAAGGATAATTAATGCCAATCCACATGGAAAATTGCTCTCGTCAAACAAACCAGATATCTTTTTTTTTTTTTTTTTTTTTTTTGACGAGCTGACAAATTGGGTTGATAAGTAGCGGCGGCGCTGACATGATATACCGAGACTTCTGCAAGTCATTTTCCTCTTGCCTGAAGGATATGGCAATGAAAACATTAATATTCTGCAAAATCAGCATAGCATCTCTCACAGTGTGATTCACCGGTGGCTTCGCAAGGAAATCACGGCTGGGCTCTGCTCCTGCCCCATGGGGTTCCCCATCCCTTGGTGACAACGTTGGCTTTGGCCAACCCTCTGGCTGTCCCTTGCTATTCCAGCATGTGGTGAGCGCTGTGCAAGCAAAAAGGCTGGGGAAGAAACCATGGGTTTGGACTAATAGGGGAAAGGACTGGGGCTGGTGGTGCAGCACAGCGCCCATCCTACAGGATGAATGGGAGCGCACAGCTCCGCTGTAACACTTGCGCTGGCATCAGCCGCACGCGAGGTCACGCAGCTGGGAAAAATGTAGGTCAGGGCTCCAAGGCGGGGAGCAGTGTCTGGGGACACTGAAAATGACTTAGCAGCAACACAGCCTGCTGTAGGACGTGGGGTCAGAGGAGGTGGGTGGGCAGAGCGAGATGGGGGTCACTGCATGGGACGTGAGCTGTGCTTCTGCTTTAGGGCCCAGGCTTCAGAGATGCTGGGAAATGAGACAGCGATCACTGGGGGTCTGGAAAACCTGCCTCCAAGTGAGGGGAATTGCAGTGTTTGGCCTACTTAGTGCTTGTGGGAGGAGGCTAGGAGGGATTTCATCACTGTCCCTGCATACCTGTGTGGGGAGAAGCCTGATTGTAAATGTGTCATTAATTCTCTTAAAAAAAAAGGGAAAATAAAGAGAAAAAGCATAAGGTTGCTCAGTAGCTGGAGGCTGAAAGCAGACAAATTCGGAGTAGGCATAAATTTGGCTTTTGCACCAAGGAGAGCTGTTCACCACCAAGTGCTCAGAGGGGAGGAGGTGGACGCAGTGTCCTTTGCAGCCCGCTTCTCCCCAGTCCTCTGCCTGCAGGAATTCCTCTGCACGCTCTGGGGATCTTTGTGTTCCCATCCGTGAGGCTGGGCTTGGGTTTTGTGCTGGTTTTGTTGGGGTTTTTTTGTGGTTGTTTTTTCTTTTTTTCCCCTCCAGCCTCTTCAACAAAGACACCTATTCTCCCCTCCCACCCCGGGGAATTACACACCAAGCTGCCCCTCGACACGGCAAAAAGAAAGGCCGGGAGGGGAAGCGGTGTGTGGCTCTTTGTGTCCCTTTTGTGACGCTGCCGCACAGCGTGGCCACCCAGCAGCACCAAGGTAGGACCCGAGGAACGGCTCCTGTGGGGAGCTGAGGGTGCTCCTGGCTGAGGTAACAGCCTCGTCTTTGTGCTCTGCTTGGGGGAATGGGCAGGAAAGGGCCCTATTCCAGCAGTCCTCTCAAAGCTGAGCACTGGAGTGGGGGGTCCTCCCGCTCTGATAGCTTTAAGCATGCTAACAGGGAGCAGCTCTATGTACAACCCGTGTTCAGCCCTCATGGATGTTTGCTGAGAGACGCAGTGTTAAATATTTATCCTCCCCGCCTCCCCCCTCCCCACACAGCGCGCATTAACAATAGCGATCACCCCGGCCTCATCCCCCTTGCCAGGAGCATGTGGCTCCCAGACCAGGGCAGTGAGCATTATCGTTTGTACCTGTGAATTATTGATAAGGGATAGGATAGTTCTTGCAGTGAAAAAATAATGAGGGGCAGAGGCTGTTGGCAGAGCTGCTGCACTTCCTTTTCCTACTGCAAAGCGGGCGGTGGGACCGCTTCCCCAGCTGTGCACAGCCTCCCCATGCCCTGGTCTGTTCCTTGGATCAGGGGGATGAGGCTGCTGCTCCCTGGAAAAGGGTGATGTGCGGGGGTTCTGCACCAGCTCAGGGCTGAGCAGAGGGCTCGGTGCCCAACTGCAGAGGGAGGCTTGTCTCCAGTTGCTGCCCTATGCAAGGCTCTGGGATGTTGCACAGAGGCTGCAGATGGCTGGGGGGATCTCGTCGAGGCAGATTTTCTATCAGGGTGTCTTTTTAGGCCAGCCCAAAGCCCAGCTTTGGTGCACTTAGATGCTGAATCCCAGGGGTTTAGCAAGAGGGCATTATCACGCTGTGCCTGCCCCGGTTTGGGATTGCATCCCCCATCCCAGCCTGGCTCTGAGCTATGCTTCTGGGGGAAAGCCCAGCTTTTGCAGTAGGAGCTCTCCTGCTTCCTGCATCCATGTGCAGAAAAGGCAGCCTAGGCCACTGGATATTAATTTCAAACACCCTGTGAGTTTGCAGACAACTACCTGGAGCCGTTCCTCTCCTTTGCTCCTGGCTGTTTCTGTTACAAACCTCCTGATCTCTTATTGCTTTCAGGGGAAGAGCCCTGCACTGGCGCAGCTATGAGCTGGGCTGGTCTGCATTGCCCAGCAGCATCCCATGGCCCTTGGCTCCATCCCAACTCCCCCACGTGTAGGGGCTGCATGTGAGGATGAGCCCAAAGCCATCTGCTTTTTGGCCAGAGGGGGTGCAGTGGGGATGGCTCACTCCATGCTGGACCTGCAGGTTGCCAGTGGGATGTTCACACTGCACACCACAGAGAGGGCTGCAGCCTTTGTGCTCCACCAATCCCAAACCCCACTGAGAAGCAGTGCCGGAAGAATGGGCCCTTCTCCCAGTTTACATGAAGCGATGTCCCAGATTTCTTCCCAGCCGCGAAGACGCATTGTTCCCTGGCAGCGTTTCAGTGGCGGAGCCAGCTAATTTGCAGCATTTTACATATCTAATATGTTGTCAGAAATGCTTTTAAATCCCTATAATATTTAATTAGGAGGCAGCTTTTGGCGTATTAAGTGGGAACGGTGCTGTCTAATTACTTACTGGTGATTTCATACCCATGAATGTAATTAAGTTGGGTAGAATCATCCAAGAGACGCAGGAGCGGGCAGAGCCCCTGGCAGACCAGGGTGTATTTTTAGCCCACGTGTGTTGGAATTTGACTGTTTTTAGGGGAAAAAAAAGGGGGTGCAGAGCAGCACCGTGCCACCACGCTGAGGGGAGTTTGCCTCACCCCTTTCCAGAGCTGAGAGCAGGGCTGGGAGCTGCTACCGCAGGAGCGCTGCTCTGGCACGGGTGAGCCCTGGGCAGCGCAGCTCCTCGCCTGGCCGGGTGGCTCAGCCTGGCTGGTTCGGGCTGCTTGATTCAGCTTCATTCACACCTCGGAGGAATCCAGGAGGGCTGGCAGGGCTGGCTTCACACTTATTAGCAATTAAAAGCCTCAGAGGCTGGGAGTCAATTAGCTCTGAGCTCAGCAAACCCCGGGACAAGGCTGCTAACGAGAGGCCCAGCCAGCTCCCCACAGGGCTCGGCAGAAGAGCTGTTTGCTTTTTCATTTACGCCTTGGAGGAGAGTTGCAGGGCCGCATGCTGCAGGGTGCGATGCTCCCCGGTGCCCAGCATGGCTCCCGGCATGGCACACTGCCTGCATCCAGCAGGGCCCAGCCCAGCATGGTGTACAGGGCTGCGATGGACAGCCTGGAGCAAAGTCGGCTGTGTGTCGGGCTGCATGCCCACTCCCCTTCCATGGATAAGGAGCTGCTGGAACAAAGGGACGGCGTGGGGAGGGGGCGGTGACAGGCAAGCAGGGCGTGCAGCTTGTTATTTTGCTTGTGTTGCTATTAGAGCTGCTGCTTTTAACTTGTTTCCCTCTCTGAAGAGGCTCCAGGGTGGGTGGCAGATGTTTTGTTCCTCCTCTGCCTCCCGCCCACCCTCCCCTCTATTCCTCAGCCAGCTCCTCTGTTAGCACAACACCCTCCCTTCTGCAGAGCTGAGGCCCTGTGCCTCTGGATGTGCAGCTCAGCCCACGCAGGAGCCACTCAGCAAATCCTGGATTGCACAAATACTGTGGTCATTGCACATCCCTATGTCCCCCTGTGCCCGCATCAAGTCCTGGTGCCACTGACACACCATCAGCTCTGGGAAGCCACATGTAGGTGGTGGCCATCTTCCTGTTCCCTTGGCAGGACAGTCGCACAGCCTGGAGCTGCCCAGGTCGCATGTTAGGGTGCAGCGATGGGCACACAGCTCTGTGCATCCCACCCCCACTGCCCAGCCAGGCTCACGGGGCAGCACGCAGCCTCTTTGGCTGCATGCAGGTCGCGGTCTCCCCAGTACGCTGCGGGCTGCAGCACCGGGAGTCAGGAAGATAATGAGATCTTAATAGTCCAATTATATCCCATCGATTTACTCAGCACGTAATTGTCGGTGGCTGGGGCCACCTGACGAAGCTCCCGCTCCGGCTGCCAATGGGAGGATGGATGCTCCCTGTACCAGCCAGCTGCTCGCCCTTCAACCTCCATAGGAGCAGCCCCAGGAGGGACAGAAAGAGGTTAGAGATGCAGCTGGGCAGGGGGTGCCAGCATCAGGGTCACCCTGGGTTCGCATCCCTCATGAGCATCTGGTGGGGATGGGGCGTGCTGCAGGTCCCTCTGTGGCAGGCTGATGGGAGGAGGGATCCTGGTTGGTGACAGTCCCTGCCAGCCGAGTGGTGGCCATGCCCAGGTGATGCTTCCAGAGGCCAAACAATCTCTTTCCTGTGCTGTTAGCACCAATGCTTCGAGCTCCACTGTCCCACACACAGTGGGTGGCGATGGCAGCTGGCAGCGCGCAGACCCTTGCTGACCTCAGGGGTCGCACTTTGAGGCAGAGATGGTGCTGCCCCGTCCCCTTGGTGCTGCTGGCAGCTGGGCTGGCGGGGCCCATTAAAAATCCAGCAGCCTGACATCATGCTGGCACTGCGGGGTGCTGGCACTGGGAGCAGCCACTTCTCACCTGCGCCTGCGGGGCTGAGGCAGGGAACCCCAGGAGGACATGGCTGTCAGCAGCTGATGCGAGTGCTGATGGGGCTATTGATCTCCTGCGATGCGGCAGGCTCGTTCTGTCCCTTCACACTTGCTCCTGTCATCTGTCAGATGGTGGAGGTGGTGTGAGCTGTGCTGACGGGCCAGCCCCTGCTGTCTGACCCTGTGCCCCGGGACAAATGGCACATGTGGGGACAGCAGGCTGCATCACAGCACCATGGTCCTGTGGCTGATAGTCCCTCCCAGGTGTCCTAGGAAGCTCACAGCATCTCTGACAGGATCTCATCCAGTGCAACACCTATAGTCTGGGGTGCAGGAGCATCTATGGTACAGAGATCTATGGTATGAGGATCTATGGGGAGCTCTGGCACATGGAGCCATGGCACAGGGAGCCCCAAACAGGATGCTGCCAGGCCCCGCAGCACTCTTGGCAGGCGGTGGGGGGCTCAGGGGCCATGGGGCCGATGGCACTAGGAAGCGATTACCTCCCCGCTGCGTCCGGCCCTAATCCCCTGGCGGCGCGCAGGGAGCCAGCTCTCCAAACAAGGCTCAATCAGGTTAAAGTGTGAAGTCAGGATTAGGAGGGAGAATGGGAGCGTGGTAATAGCCCCGGCCTCCCCGCCACCGGCCTGCCAGGCTCTGACGGCGGAGATTAATGCAGCCAGGGTTTGTTTGTCTGAGTGGGCTCCCCACTGGGAAGTGATGTCGAACAGTTTTGCTCGGGTGCCCCGCTAAGCATCGGGCAGGGCGGCGCGCCGGGGGGTTGGCTCCCGCTGCCGAGCCCCTGCCAGCCCCATGGGGGCCGTGCACTGTGCCTGGCACCATGTCTGGCACTGCGCCGTGCTCCCGGCTCAGCGCCGCAGCACTGCAGGGAGCTGCATGGTCCCCATGGCCAAGGACTGGAGGGGCTGCGGGTGAGCCAGCTGCTTGGGGGTCAGAAGGAGGAGCTGCTGAACTCAAGGCTTCAGGAGTGCTGGGCAGGAGCGTTGCGCGGTGGCACTGGCACAGCTGAGGGTGCCGCAAGCCATGTGACGGAGAGAGGCGAAGCCGTGCCATCTGCTGTTTCCTCGGTGCCAAAGTGTAAAGCAAACATAGCTGGGAGCGATGCAACACCAGGAGGGAAGGGGCCGTGTCTCGTTCTAGCGCCGGGCACTGAGGATCCCGCAGGCAAAGCATGTGTTTGTCATGTTGTTTTCAGCTGTGTGACTGTACAGGCAGTGAAACCCGGCACTGGGCACTGCTGAAAGCTTCTCATCCAGCATCTGTCCAGCTTGGCTCTGGCACCCGAGCGGCAGCACTTCGTTGGTGCCTGTCACAAAAAGCTGCAAAGGGGGGAGGCCTCGCAAAGTGCGCTGCAACCCCCATGCTGCATTGAGCTCCTGAGCCATAAGTGAACTGCTTGCAGGCTGTGGGCACACTGGGACTGCTGTGCATGGTGAGTGTGGAACCATGAGCCAGATTTGTCTGGGGGAGCTGAATGCATTGCTGGGAGCTTCCCCTGCTTGGCCACACTCTGACTGGGTAAATGGTGAGGGACAGGAGGCTGCACCCAAGGCAGTGCAGTGCAGTGATTGCATGGCGAGGGGCAGAAGTGAGCATGTGCTGGGGGTACCCAGATGGCTTTCTTTCTGGGGGATTCCTTCCTCGAGCAGCCACAGTGGAATGTGAGTCCTTATTTGGGGGGAGAAAGGGCTTAGGGCAACGCTGCCTTGATTTCTGGATGCCCAGCTGTGTGGTGAGCACTGGCCCCATGCAACTCAGAGTGGGAATAAGGCTGGGGCCATGGCAGGATGGTACCACCACACCAGTACCAGTACCCGTACTGATACCAGCGACACATGCACTCACTGGAGCCTGCATCCCACAAAGGTGCTCTCCCATCAGAAGCCAACCAGCAGTTGGCTTCTGATGATGCAATGCAGTGGGAAGGAGGCTGTGCATCTGGTTCCAGATCACAGCTGTTGTCTGGACATCCCACTAGTGCACTGAATGAGCCTGTTTTCCTTGGGTTCTCCTTTCCTTTGTGTATCGGTGCAAGCAAGGCTGATGGTTCCCTCTGGAAAGGTTCCCTTCCCATAGTAATGGTGCTTTTGGCTGCGTTGAAACCCCAGCTTGGAGACCTCCAGGTATATTGCACGCACTGAGCAATGCTTGATGTGTTATCTCAAGGAATTAGGGGTATGGATAAGAGCGTGGATGCTGTCCCCCTATCCTGGCCCAGTCCCACTGCAGAGGGATGTCAGGAATGAGCAGAGCGGGCAATTACATGGACAGCGATAAATTAATGACCCCATTATTTGTGCCCTCTACCGTGTAGGGCAGGCTCCATGGGAATGCCTGCTGGAGCCACTGAGTATAATTACCAGTTAATCAGCAGGGACCTGTAATTATAGCAGACACAGGGTATTTAAGCACTGAGAGTTTTCCCAGAGCTGTGGCCTGCTGCTCCGTGTGTTGGAGCTGGAGATCCCAGTGCTGCGCAGCCCCAGATGTGTGCAGCCACCCCAGGTGAAGACATGTCACCCCAGCACGGCTGTGGGGCTGCAGATCCCCAGGATCTGTTGTGGGCACAGCAGTCCCACGGAGTGCTCTGTCTTGCAGGCAATGCTCATTTTCCTTCCTGCATCTTTCTCCCACAGGGACCTGAGTGAGAACTTCATCCAGGCCATCCCCAGGAAAGCTTTCCGCGGGGCCACAGACCTCAAGAACTTGTGAGTGGCAGCGGGAATGGGCACGGGCTGGCATGGAGGGTTTGGTTTGGCTCAGCTGCAGGTAATGTGGGAAACTCTGCACCTGTGCCATCCCAGCCATGTTCCTGCTGCTTTCTCCTGCAGGCAACTGGACAAGAACCAGATTAGCTGCATTGAGGATGGGGCTTTCCGGGCTCTGCGGGGGCTGGAAGTCCTGTAAGTGGCCAGAGGTGGCTGGAGTCCCCAGCCCACACCTCTCCATCCAACCACGGGGTGGTGGGTGGGTGCTGCTGCTCCCGGGGGTTCAGCACCCCCTGAACTGTCTCCCACTCCCATTTCCAACCTGCCCACCCTGACCTCCCTCCTTCTGCCTTCCTGCAGGACCCTGAACAACAACAACATCACATCCATCCCCGTCTCCAGCTTCAACCACATGCCCAAGCTGCGGACGTTGTGAGTGCGGGGCCCATCGGGACGGGAGGGGCCAGAGGGGGTTGGGGAAATGGGGCAGCCAGGGGCGGTGGGCAAGAACCATCCCACAGCACTGACCGCCCTGGCTGCCCGCAGCCGTCTGCACTCCAACCACCTGTTCTGTGACTGCCACCTGGCCTGGCTGGCACAGTGGCTCCGCCAGCGGCCCACCATCGGGCTCTTCACACAGTGCGCGGCCCCGGCACAGCTCCGCGGCCTCAATGTGGCTGAGATCCAGAAGAATGAGTTCAGCTGCTCTGGTGAGGTGTCCCCCGTGTTGGAGACCAAGTGTCCCATTGATCAGCCCAGCCCTGCTGACAGGCTGGGGCTCATCCCATGGGATCTGTCCCTGCAGGACAAGCAGATGGAGCGCATGCGCAGCTCTGCAGCTTGTCCTCTGGCTCCTGCCCGGCCATGTGCACCTGCAGCAACGGCATCGTGGACTGTCGGGGCAAGGGGCTGACAGCCATCCCCGCCAACCTGCCCGAGACCATGACAGAGATGTGAGTACGGGACCCCGCAGTCCCCACTTGAAGCTGGGGGACATGGGGACACGTCCCAGGTCTCAGCCACCCCGCTCTCACACTGCCCATCTTTAGTCCTGGATTTAGCTGCATTAAAAATGTAAATAGAGAAATAATCTCCTTAAGGGAATCCAATTACAACACAAAGCCCCCATTGGGATGTGAGGCAGGCAGAGCACCCCCAGACTCATGCTGCTGGGTCAGTAGGTGCCACCCCAGCCCCCAGCGCTGCCCACTGTGCCCCCCACCACCACGGTTCCCCCCACATCACTCTCCCTAATGGAAAAAGCCCAAACTACGAGATGCAAATTGTCCCTGGGTTGAAAGGTGCTGATCTTTTGAGGTGATTTAATGCAAGTTTGGGGTCTTGGAGCCCCCCAGGCCTGTCATTGGGGTGCTAGGACTCAGCCAGCCCCTGGCCTCAGCTCTCCTCTGTCTCTTTGCAGACGCCTGGAGCTCAATGGCATCAAGTCTATCCCCCCGGGTGCCTTCTCCCCCTACAAGAAGCTTCGTCGGATGTAAGCTTGCAGCACTTCTGACCCCAGAACCCCAAATCCTGCTGCCATGAACACCTCA
Organism: Pavo muticus; assembly: GCA_016647715.1. Classification (NCBI taxonomy): domain Eukaryota; kingdom Metazoa; phylum Chordata; class Aves; order Galliformes; family Phasianidae; genus Pavo; species Pavo muticus. The sequence goes on from JACDJE010000055.1 coordinate 133,043, forward strand.
ACAGGAGGATAAATCTGCGGGGTGTGGGGACAAGGGACTCAGCCCACCTTCTCCCTTTGGGTTTCAGAGACCTGAGCAACAACCAGATCTCAGAGATTGCCCCCGACGCCTTCCAGGGTCTGCGCTCGCTCAATTCGCTGTGAGTGCTCACACTGGGGGCAGAGAGGGCACCCACTGGGTGCTGCCCCGCGCCACTGCCACCTGTCCTCCTGTTGCCATCCCTCCTCTCTAGGGTGCTGTATGGCAACAAGATCACCGACCTCCCCAAGGGCGTCTTCGGGGGACTTTTTGCCCTGCAGCTGCTGTAAGGCTCTGGTGGGACACTCTGTGGGAATACCTTTAGTGCTGTGGGTCATGGCATGGTGAAAGGACACAGGATTGGCATCACTTCCCTCCCTCTCTGCCAGGCTTCTCAATGCCAACAAGATCAACTGTGTGCGCGCAGATGCCTTCCAGGACCTGCAGAACCTCTCACTGCTCTCGCTCTATGACAACAAGATCCTGAGCCTGGCCAAGGGCACCTTCACCTCACTGCGTGCCATTCAGACCCTGTGAGTGCCCGCGTGGCTGCAGGAGGACATCCCGGGGGGTTCCAGCATGGTGGTAGCAGGTCTTGGTGCTGGCTACCAGTCACCCACTGTCCTCAACACAGGCACCTGGCCCAGAACCCCTTTGTCTGTGACTGCAACCTGAAGTGGTTGGCGGATTTCCTCCGTGCCAACCCCATTGAGACCAGTGGCGCCCGCTGTGCCAGCCCACGGCGCCTGGCCAACAAGCGCATCGGGCAGATCAAGAGCAAGAAGTTCCGCTGCTCAGGTGAGCACCACCCTTGTCACCTCCGGGGACTGTGGCCAAATCTCTGCTATGCACACAGTGGTGCTGATGTGCTTTTTCTTTCCACAGCCAAAGAGCAGTATTTCATCCCAGGTAAGGGGGGAACCACATGTGCGTGAGCATGTGTGTGTGCAATACAGTGCTGGCTGCTGTACCCAGGACAGATATCCCCGTGGATAATGTCCCCTTGTGGCCCCTCCTTTGTGCGCACCGAGGGCTAAGGGTGCACACTTGGGACTAGTTGGGGTGTGGGAGGACCCAGCTAATTGCAGCCCCGAGACTCTGTCCTCTCTGGTACACAGGAACAGAGGATTACCAGCTGAACAGTGAGTGCAACAGCGACGTGGTGTGCCCCCCGAAGTGCCGCTGTGAGGCTGGCGTGGTAGAGTGCTCCAACCTGAAGCTCACTAAGATCCCAGAGCGCATCCCGCAGTCCACAGCTGAGCTGTAAGCGCCATGCCCTCCCCTCCTGCAGCCACCGTTTCACCGGCGCTGGGTTTTGCTGAGGGTTTGGTTTGTGCCAGGCCCTTCGCAGCCATCTCTTTTCCCTGCCACCCACCCCAGGCGCCTGAACAACAATGAAATCTCCATCCTGGAGGCCACGGGTGTCTTCAAGAAACTGCCTCACCTGAAGAAAATGTGAGGATCTGTAGGCACAAGGGAGGGTACACGGGGACATGTGTGGGGCATGAAAGGGGGGCACCTCCCAAGCTGTGGGACCTAGGGAGAGGGAGGGGTCAGGATGCAGCCTGATGGTCCCCCCTCCTCACAGCAACCTCAGCAACAACAAAGTGTCGGAGATTGAGGACGGGGCATTCGAGGGGGCCGCATCGGTCAGTGAGCTGCACCTCACTGTCAACCAGCTGGAGTCAGTGCGGAGCGGCATGTTCCGGGGACTGGACGGGCTGAGGACATTGTGAGTGTCCCTGAGCCGTGGGGGTGGGGCTGTCCCTTGCTCCCGCTGCCCCTAGCCTTGCCCATGCTACCAGGCTGGTGCTGTTGGCACCAATGTGGGGCCGCTTTGGGGCCATACCCTGCCTACATCCAGAGCTGGAGCCGTTGTCTGCTGGGCGCAGCTGCAGCCTTTGGGGGGTGGACTCCTGCCCCCCAGGATCTGCTGGGTCCCCTGGTTATGGGATGTCCTCTCCTCCGCAGGATGCTGAGGAACAACCGCATCAGCTGCATCCATAACGACAGCTTCACGGGGCTGCGCAACGTGCGCCTGCTCTCACTGTAAGACAACCAGATCAGCAACATTGCACCGGGTGCCTTTGACACGCTGCAGTCCCTCTCCACACTGTATGTCCACTCTGGGGATGCTCACAGCCCCTTGCTGGGGGTTTCAGGCCCGAATCTCAGGTGATGCCCTCCTGTTTGCAGGAACCTGCTGGCCAACCCCTTCAACTGCAACTGCCAGCTGGCCTGGCTGGGGGACTGGCTGCGCAAGAGGAAGATTGTGACGGGGAACCCGCGGTGCCAACACCCCGACTTCCTCCGGCAGATCCCGCTGCAGGACGTGGCCTTCCCTGACTTCAGGTGTGAGGAAGGTAACTTGCACCCTCCCATCTCAGCACCGTCCCTGCTTCTGTGCTGTCCACCTGTCCCCGCAGTGAGCTGGGGTCCCCCAGCCCATGGTGCCCACCCCTAAGGATGCCCCAGGTCCCTCTGTGGTACCCTAACCCTAGCCCTAAACCTAATGCAATGCAATGCAATGAAATGAAATGAAATGCAGTTTGCTAAGTGAAATGCAAGGCGATCCAATGAAATTAAATGCAGTGATATCAAATGCAATGCAATACAAAGCCATGCAATGGAATGCAGTGCAGCCCTAACCCTAATCCCAACCCTAACCCTAACTGCAACCCTAATGCAATGCAAAGCAATGCAATAGACTACAATGCAAACCTAACCCTAACCTTAACTGTAGTCCCTAAAGCAATAGAATGGAATGCAATGCACCCACACTCCCACAAGCTGCAAGAATGCATGCACAGCCAGGTGTCAGCTGAGACAGTGCTGCACCCCTGCTTTGGTGCCAAGGGGAGATAGTGTGGGTGATGCCCACACTCATACAAGGCACTGAACCCAGCATCACGTAGTGCCTGCGGGACAATGAGCTGTGACCCAGTGACATTGTGTCTCCTGTGCCCCATGCAGGTCAGGAGGAGACAAGTTGCATCCCACGGCCCCAGTGCCCTCAGGAGTGTACCTGCCTCGACACCGTGGTGCGCTGCAGCAACAAGCACCTCAAGGCCCTGCCCAGGGGTATCCCCAAGAATGTCACCGAGCTGTGAGTACATTGCCAAGGGTCTGCCGTCCTCCCCCTGCTGCTCTGTGGGCAGGGGTCTGTGCCGCAGGGTGCCTGGAGATGGGGTGCACCCCTGTCCTGGCTGGGGACATAGGGACCATCCCTGGGGGCGGCACCCCACCCCTGGGGTGCCCAAGGCAGGGTTGGATGGGGCCCTTATCTGGTGGGGGGCAGAAACACATGGGCCGTAAGGTCCCTTTCAGCACAACCATTCAGTGATTCCATGACCGTGCCCAAGGGGTGATGTGCAGGGGCTGTTGTCACATCCCAGGGCTCCGCAGTCCCCAGCAGCCTGCCACCAGTGCTGGCCCACGCTGTACACATCCATGCAAATGTATGCCACCCCCTCACACCCCAGCACCGTCTCACACACCCTCCTCTTGCCACATCCTCAGCTCCATCTCACACATGCCTTGCAAACATTCACGGCCACCCACGCTCACAGCACGGCGTGTCTGGCTGTGCACACACGCAAGCGGCTGGGGAGCAGCCCCCAGGCACCAACCTGTGGGGTCTGTGTGTGGGCACATGTGCAGCTCTCTGCCAGCCAGGGGGTCCCCAAGAGCCCTGTGGGAGCAAGGAGGTGATGCTGAAAGTGCTCTTACAGCACAAAGTCTATGGGGCCTTGGTGTACAAAGGGGATATCCTTCTGCTCGGTAACCCCGAGGTGCTTTCCTTCTCCTTCCAGCTACCTGGATGGAAACCAGTTCACCCAGGTGCCGGGACAGCTCTCCACCTTCAAGTACCTGCAGCTGGTGTAAGTGGCTGAGAGCAGAGCTCACCACTGGGACCTGGGGGTGGCAGTGTGGGCTGTACCCACGGTGTGCCCTCCCCAGGAGGGACCCCTGCAGACCCCTTTGTGTGGGAACATGGCTGGCGGCAGTGTGTCCCTGTGCCCCCCGCTGGGTGTGCAGCGAGAAGGGACAGGAGTGGCTGCAGCCCCTGGGTCTGTGTTTTGCAGCGATCTGAGCAACAACAAGATCAGCTCACTGAGCAACTCCTCCTTCACCAACATGAGCCAGCTCACCACCCTGTAAGTGTGGGCACCGGGCTGCAGGCTGCCCTGTCTGAGGGAGGGTGTTCCTAGGGGACCCCAAAGACCAGGGGACCTTCCACCTGAGTAAAGCTGTGCCCTGAGCTGATGTGGGGGGTAGGACACGGGGGCAGTGTGCAGCTCGAGGTGGCCTCTCTGTGTTGCCTCCTTCCCTTGCACAGGATCCTCAGCTACAACTCCCTGCAGTGCATCCCTCCACTGGCCTTCGAGGGCCTCCGCTCCCTACGGCTGCTGTGAGTGTCCCTGTGTCCCCTGTGCACCATGGGCAGCAGTGACACTCCAGTGGGCTCCAGTCCCACTGGCTGGCTGGGCACAGCCCAGGGCTGCCCTTGCTGTCCTGGAGCCACTGGGATCATGGGACTCTCTGTCCTCCACAGGTCTCTCCATGGCAATGACATCTCCACCCTCCCCGAGGGCATCTTCGCGGATGTCACCTCACTGTCCCACCTGTGAGTCCAGGGCTGGGGACCTCAAGACCCCATGGATTTCTCTAGGCTGCCTCCCCTTCCTGCTCCTGGCACCCCCCCAGTTGTTGCTCCTGCCTCTCATATCCCCACCACACCTGCCCTTTGCTGCGAGCCGTAGGATTAGCACTCCTCCATCCGTCAGCAGTGAGAGCCCTGCAGAGCCCAGCACTGCCGGCTCGTGCCGCTGCTGTCTCCTCAAGCTTCTCCTAAAGGAGACAGAACGTGATGCACACCCATCCTGACCTCAGTGCCCACTCACAGTCCTGCCCTCCCCACTCCCTTCTGCCACCATCGCGGTGGGATGGGGCTTGGGATGCTTTAGGATCAGGACACAGGCAAAAGGGGGGGGTACCACAGTGCTCAGTGCCCCCACTTTTGCCCTGCAGAGCCATCGGGGCCAAACCGCTGTACTGCAGCTGCAACCTGCGCTGGCTCTCCAGCTGGGTGAAGACAGGCTACAAGGAGCCGGGCATTGCCCGCTGCGCCGGGCCCCCCGACATGGAGGGCAAGCTGCTGCTCACCACCCCCGCCAAGAAGTTTGAGTGCCAAGGTGAGTGCTGTGCATCTGTCCATCCATGCCTCCTGCTCCATGCACAGCAGAGTGATGCTCCACATGGCCCTGTTGCTCCCCCAGTGCTTACAGCCTCATCCTTCCTTCCTTCCTTCTACCCTTCCCCACAGGGCCCCCAGCCCTGAGTGTCCAGGCCAAGTGCAATCCCTGCCTCTCCAGCCCCTGCCGCAACCAGGGCACCTGCCACAATGACCCGCTTGGCTCCTACCGCTGCGCCTGCCCCATCGGCTACAAGGTAGTGGCACTGGGTCTATCAGCTCAGGCTGCACGGTGCAGAGGCATGGTGCAGGGCTCTGCCTGCCCACAGCACCTGGGGGGGGATAGGGAACGGGGAATAGGGCATGGTACAGCTTGCTGCCATGTCTCCTTCCGACTCCAGGGCAGGGACTGCGAGGTGGCGTTGGATGGCTGCTCCCAAAACCCCTGTGCCAACGGGGGCACCTGCCAGCCCCAGGATGGGGACAGGGATGGTTTCAGGTCAGCAGTTTGTGGGGACCCATGGAATTTGGGCATTGGGATGGCAGCATCCCATGGGGATTTGGAGTCTTCTTCCCCTGGGACATCCGCCCGTGCCCTCACCACTGGTGGCACTGGGAGCCAGCACAGGATACAGCCGTGCCCCCATGCAACCCTGGCTACCCCGAATGCTTCAGGCATTTCTGGGAAGTGGGGTGCAATTAGTGGCTGGAAATAATGGTGGGGCTGCGGGTGGAGGAGGGCTGTGCATCCTTCTGCACTAAATGGCCTCTCTCAGCCCGTTGTCTTGGCAACTCAGCGTCCTCAGCATCCTCCACAAGCGCTGGGCTCTCGGGTAGGGGCACACAGGGCTGTGCTCCTCAGCGCTCTGTTGGGAGCAGGCTCTACCATGATCCTCTGCCTGTGTTTTGGGGAGATTGCCCCAACATGGTGTTTCCTACCCTGGAGCAGGTGCCTGTGTGCAGCAGGCTTCGAGGGCCCGAGCTGCCGCACTGCCAGTGACCCCTGCAAGGACCACAACTGTGAGAACGGGGGCTCCTGTTTGTCTGGTGCCACCAACTACACCTGCCTGTGCCCTACTCACTACACAGGTACATGGAGCGAGGGTACTGCCATCCCACTGCGGGATGTGCCCTGATAGGTACCACCTGGCACCCCCTCTTCTGCCCCACAGGGGATTTCTGTGAGCAGCCACCGGATTTCTGCTCGGCCGAGCTCAGCCCATGCCAGCACGGCTCCACATGCGTCCCCACCAGCCAGGGGCCCAGGTGAGCCCCAGCCCCTGGGTTTTGCTTTCAGGAGGCTGAAAGCAGCTGGGAGGCACTGGGGGAGGCACAGTGGGCTAAGTAACCCCCCCATGCTGCCCCAGGTGTGAGTGTGCACCCGGCTATGTGGGGACCAACTGCAGCGAGGATTTTGACGACTGCCAGGACCACCGGTGCCAGAACAACGCTCGCTGCGTGGACGAGGTGAATGGCTACTCCTGCCTCTGCACCGAGGGCTACAGGTACTGCCGGGGGGGGCTAACAGGCTGGTCAGGCGTCATCCTGCAGGAGGTGGTCCTGGCCACCACATCTCACAGTGTGGACCCCAGGAGGGACCTGCAGGGTTCAGCATCCATGCTTCCCTCTGGTGCTGCTGCTGGTGGGGACCCCAAAGTGGGTGGGTGCTGTGGGTGGTGGGGAGGGGGTTGCCCCAGCCCCATGCCCAGCACGCCCTCGGCCCCGCAGTGGACAGCTGTGCGAGATGCCGCCCCATGCCGCTGGGCAGCCCGGGCTCTGTGAGCGCGCCGAGTGCCAGAACGGGGCTGCCTGCGTGGAACGGGGCTCCCGTGCCCTCTGCCAGTGCCTGCCTGGCTTTGGCGGCCCCAAGTGTGAGAAGCTGCTGAGCGTCAACTTCGTGGACCGTGACACATACCTGCAGTTCACCGACCTGCAGGACTGGCCCCGGGCCAACATCACCCTGCAGGTGAGGGCACGGGGAGATGCAGGGTGATGGGGGGTGGCCGCTGGGTGTGGGGTCCCACCTCTCCCACCCCCAGGTCTCCACGGCTGAGGACAACGGCATCCTGCTGTACAATGGTGACAGTGATCACATGGCTGTGGAGCTGTACCAGGGCCATGTCAGGGTCAGCTATGACCCTGGCACTCACCCCAGCTCAGCCATATACAGGTACCATGGGCCTCCACCCCCTATGCCCTGACCCTATTGCTTGGACACAGTGATGCGATGGGGGACGGAGCTCACTCAGTAACACAGCCCTCCCCTCCAGTGCCGAGACCATCAACGATGGGCAGTTCCACACCGTGGAGCTGGTGACCTTCGACCAGATGGTGAACCTCTCCATTGACGGTGGCAGCCCCATGACCATGGACAACTCGGGCAAGCACTACACGCTGAACAGCGAGGCCCCGCTCTATGTCGGGGGTATGGGGCTGGCAGGGCACTGGGGGCACGGGGTCGGCTGGGCGTGTGCTGACAGCCCTGCTCTCCCCAGGGATGCCCGTGGACGTCAACTCAGCCGCCTTCCGCCTCTGGCAGCTCCTCAATGGCACCAGCTTCCACGGGTGCATCCGCAACCTCTACATCAACAATGAGCTGCAGGACTTCACTAAGACGCGGATGACGCCCGGCGTGGTGCCGGGCTGTGAGCCCTGCCGCAAGCTGTACTGCCTGCACGGCATCTGCCAGCCCACCAGCGCCCAGGGACCTGTCTGCCACTGCGAGCCTGGCTGGGATGGGCCCCACTGTGACCAACCCCGCGGCGGCCCCTGCCAGGGGCACAAGTGAGTGCCCCCTCCCTGCCTGCTGCCCCACAGCAAAGGCTGTGCCCCATCGCAATGGCTCTGTCCCGTCTGGAGCCCCATAGCGGCTCACCTGCCCCATTCACAGCTGACCACGACTTTGTGGCACTGAGGGTTGTGGTTAGTGGATGGGCTGATGGTTGGCCTTCGAGGTCTTTCGTAACCTTAATGGTTCTATGAATCTGTGGCTCATTGCTACGCTGTGCCGTACTGGTGCCACACTGTGCCAGAGTCACACCACTGCTGCAGCTGCAGTGACTGTGCCTGACCCATGCTGTGCTGTGCCTACCCACGTCATGGTGTGCTGTGCCATACCCGTGTCATGCCCTACCTATGTCATGCCTTAGCCACGCTGTGCCTGACCCACACCGTGTCATGCCACACCAGCTGGTTCTGATACACCACGGTGCAGGCACTGCTGTGTCATGTGTCAGACACCTGATGGCTGTGGCTGCCCACAGGTGTGTGCACGGGCTCTGCCTGCCCCTCGATGCCCTCTCCTACAGCTGCCAGTGCCACCAGGGCTACCAGGGTGCCCTGTGCAACCAGCCCAGCACACCGCCTGACCCCTGCCGCCTCCTGCCCTGCCACCACGGCCGCTGCCGCCTCACCCCGGGCGGCCAGCCCGTATGTGAGTGCCACAGCGGCTACAGCGGGGCCCTCTGCGACCAAGGTAGGCAGCAGGGCGGTGGGTTCGGGGCAGCAGCACCGGGGGGACCACGCTCTGATCCTCGCTGCCCCACAGAGCCTGAGTGCCGCGGGGAGCCGGTGCGGGACTACCACCAGGTGCAGCGGGGCTATGCCATCTGCCAGACCACGCGGCCGGTGCCCTACGTGCAGTGCCGGGGCACGTGCGGCGGTGACACCGACACCGGCTGCTGCATCGGGCTGCGGCCGCGGCGCAGGAAATACGCCTTCGAGTGCAGCAACGGCGCGACCTTCGTGGAGGAGGTGGAGAAGCCCAGCAAGTGCGGCTGCAGCCCGTGCCTCTGAGCGCCGGGGTGCGGGGGCTGCTGCGGACAGCGGGGGCGCAGTGAGGAGCCCCCGGCACCAGAAGCTCGCTCTGCCCTGCAGCCACGGGCCGGGATGTTGCCAAAGCCCAGCGCAGTTCCCACCACTCGGAGGAGCCCACCGGGGCTGGAGGAGGATAGATGTGTTGCATCTAGAGGGTTGGAAAACAAAAAGGAAAAAAAAAAAAAAAAAAAAAGAAAAAGAAAAAAACCACAAACAAAACAAGTGTGTAGATAGAGGATTTTTTTAAGAACTTGCAGCTACACAAGTCTGTCTCGTGTGGGAGCTGCTCTGCCCCTCCGCCTGCTCTCCCTTCATCTCTCTGCCTTCTTCATCGCTGAGGGGAACGTGTGTGCCCTCTCTGTGTGTCCCCCTGGCAGCCCTGCATCCAGCTGTGACCTTCCCAACACCCTGCGCTGGACCTGGCACTGCAGTGCCTTGTGTGCCACGGCTGCCAGGAGGGCTGAGCTCCATGCCAGCGCCCCTGGCTCCCAGCACCCCAAATGGCCCTGGCCCCGCTGCAGCAGCCCCTGCAGCCAGTGTATGGTGCCAGCTCAGCAGCACTGGGGACACGCTGGGTCAAACAGGATGGAGCCAGGAGTGGCCTCACCATGCAGTGCCAGCCCTGCCCTGTGCACAGGGATGGGGCCCCTCTCCCTGCTGGGCTGTGTGCAGGAGGTGGCTGTGCTGGAGTCCCCCAGAGAATGTCCCTCAGATGGCTGCTGGGACACAGGCTTGTGATGTTGTCAGCCCTGTGGATGCTGGGCAGCTGAAGGTGGAAATCCTGGAGGTGACACAGCATCCAACGCAGGTCCCAGCAGGTCCGAGCTGTCAGGTTGCAGCCCCACCACACCGCAGTGCCAGGGGACATGCTGGCAGGGCAGTAGGGGCACCACGCCGTGTGCCGGCCATTGGCGTCCCAGGACTGAGAGTGACAGGCCGACCTGGGGCAAATCACCGTGTCACCCCCAGTGCTGAGGCCGCAGCTCTCCCCATCACATCACACCAGCGCTTCACCGCATCCCGCTGGGTGCAGCCGGCTGATGGGTGCCATCGCTGTCCCCACACACCCAGGACATGCCACCACCGTGGGGACATCTCTGTCACCAGCATCCTGTGCCGCACGGCATGGCGGGACGCTCTCATTCAGCCCCCGGCCGGGGCTCGGTTGTGTTGTGTTTCTGTTCTTGCTGTAAGCTAACCGCTAAAGTATCTCTTTATACAGAATACTTACAGATTCTAATATATATTTGTATTTCATTTTGTTATAGTATTTTTCTATGTTCGGGGTCAACAAACGCTGTTTTCTTTTTGTTTACAGATGCTACTGGGCAGGAACGTGACGGTGGCTTTGTCTGGCCCGCGCGGTGTGTGTGTGTCACTGTTGCAGCCGCCGGTTTGCGCTGGGCTGGGGAGGGCACCCTCCGCCGGCAGAGGCTGTGTTGTTTTAGGAGATGTTCGGTATTGTCTATGTTGTCCTCCACGTGAACATGACATTGATTCATTCAGAGGCCCGGCGTCGTCTTTATGGGGACACGCGGAGGGGGCACAGGGTGGGGAAGGCGTGGGCAATGGGGGGACCCGGTGCTGCGGGGGGGTGACCTGGGCAAGTTGTGCCCTATGGCCCCGGCCCACGTGTGCCATCCACACCCCCACCCTCCCCCCATTTATCACAGCAAAGCGGCTCTGATATCAAAGAAAAGTTTAATAAGCTGCAATAAAATACGGACCTTTAGAAAGCTCATCATCGGGTGAATATCAACAACAGAGGGAGAAAAGAAAACAAGGCGGTGGGAGTCCGTGAGGAGCTCAGATCTGAGTCAGGGAGCTTTACCTGGAACAAGAACACAGCTTCCTCGAGAGTCTAAACGACAGGAGCACAGAGTTCACAAAATGTCAACACTGAGAGAGTCGATACACAGCCAAAGTTCAAATGACCCAGCTCTTATAGCTATACATATCGATTTAAAGCAACTTAATATAACTTTATTTCATTTTTTATATACATGTTCAAAGGTTCGTCAGGTGAGGTATGTAAACATCATCTAATGGAAACCCCTCTCCACCTTTCCGACTGAGGATTCACAGCAGACGTTTCGCTTTCCCCCAGCACGGCGCCGAGCGAGCGGCCGCGCTCCCCGCACACCGTTCCAACAGTTCACATTGGTCAGGCTCCGACATACAGTACCGGACAGGAGGGCTGCTCGGATCAGTGTCTAAAGTTCATCCTAGAGAAACGAACAGAGCGACAAAACTCTTTCCAGGGAAGCGGACACAGAGGAAGGGAAAACATTTGCTATCGGGGCAGAACTAAGGTTCAAATGTGGAGCATCTTGGAAAGAACATAAAGAAACATACTGGGTTGGTTGGGTTGGTGTTTTTCTTCCTTTTTTTTCTTTCTTTTTCCACACTACAGTTCCAAAGGTGAAGGGCTCTCGTGAGCCCCTCCATCTCACTCCCATCCCATGCTCTGAAATGAGGGACCTGTCACTGAGCAGCAGGGCTGATCCCGTTATGGGATGGGTGCAGCAAAACGGGGTTAAAAACAGTCAGAAAAAAAGCCACACACACGTAGGAAAAACACACACAAACAGGCAACCGACCTCAAACCCTCCAATAAACATGGCAGAAGGGCAAGCAAAGAGGCCTTATGGGGCCAGCTTGGCTACGGCCAGCTGCCCCTCTGCCCTGCTCTGCGGGCGCCTTGGGGTCAGAGCAGCCGCTTGGAACAGCCCTGGGGCAGCTCCTCCAGACCCGCACCCCACACTGGGCTGAGCCCCCATCACCCAAGCAGACATTATTACTAAAATCTTATTGCTGGCAGTGCCCCCACCCTGGAGACCCCCACCCCTCCCTCCCAGCTCACCGCCTCTAACCGGGTCCGACATCATCAGAAATGAGATGAAGAGTTAATGCTTGGACACCGCTGGGACACAGCTGCCCCGTCCCCCTGCACCATCAGGCAGCCACGGAGACCGCCAGTCAGAACAAGAACCTATGGAAAGCCCACGAAATAAATATAAAAAACCCGACTATTTACAATATTAAATCCGTGAGAATTGAGAGAAAAAAAAAGTCTTTTCCTGCCCCAAAAGCTTAAAAAGTAGGTTAGCATCCTGCTGCCTAGCACATCACTATCTTACATGGCACCTACACATAATATATATTCACATTTCATTTTAAAATTAGGTACTCTTACAAACAGACTTAGAAAACATTGGCTAGTGAGGCGGCCTGGCGGGCCAGGTGACACCGCAACGGCCACCACAGTGCCCTCTGTGGCCGCCCCACAGCTGCCAATGTGCCCTGAATCAAACGCCAGCTGCCCGCGGCCCGGTGGAAGTGCTCTCAAACCAGGGGGGGATCCAAGGGGGGGGGGGGAAACGTGATTCCGCTAAGCCTAGGGGTGATCTTAATACAAACTCCTGAGAACATCTTAGAACAGATGGATTCATTTCACAACCACCAAGCGAAGGGACGGGCGGAACGGACGCTATGATACGAGGAGCAGGGAGCGGGGATGGAGGCAAACTCCGAGAGTAGGATGAGAAGTCAGCCATCAAGGAAAGCTGAAGGGGCGGCGGTGGCAGCAGCAGCTGGTACTGCTGTGATCTGGGAGCATGGGGGCACAGCGCTGGGGCTGGAGAGAGGACATCGGGGAGTAAGTGGGAAACGGAGCAACGCAACGCTGCCTGGAAGAGAGGGAGAAGAAAATCAGCTCTGGGCACTGATGAAGAAATGGTGGTGATGCCACCCTGCCACATGGCCACCTCGCATGCAGACCCCTTCATCTGCTAGGAAACTAAAACATCCCTCCGTCCTTTCCCAAAACACAGCACTCGCAAGCACAAAGCATGTGGTAAAAGCACGTCTCATTGGCTGCAAGACCTAGGAGCTACAACTGGTGTCAGCATAAGAACACGCACAGCAGATGAGGAGGGGATGGCACCTCCTGAGTGGCAGCACAGAGCTGGAGATGCCTCCCAGCAGGAAGCCGCCCTGTTTTTCTGGAGATGAGAGCATCCCCAGCTGACCTGCAATGCAGAGAACTTGCATAGAGCACCTCTGTGCCCACCCTGACCTGGGCAGGGCCATGCCCAAGTGCTGGCTGCAGTCACTCGGCCACAGGTGGCGGCCACACACTACCCATCAAAGACAAAGCCCCTCCTGAAGACCAAAGCTGTCACTGTTAAATAAAACAGAAGAGCTCTCTGCTGCCTCGCCAGGCACCCCATCACCTGGCCTGCTCTCAGCCTTCAGCCTAACTGACAACTCACACTCCTCCATCCACGGGATGCCCAGCATCCCGTCAGACGTGTGCTGAGGCTGCACCACAGCTCTGGGGAGCAACATCTGGAGCTCCATCCCAACATGGGGCAGCAAGGGACAGCCCCCAGAAGTCAAAGAGAAATTAAATACAGAATGCGGGGAGGGGGTCCTGCATTTCTACCCCAGCCCAAGGGAAGGGAAAGGCAGGTGCAAGCAGAGAAGCGAGGGAGAGAGGACCCGTGGGGAAGGTACAGAGCAGTGCTATGGCTGCCACCGGCGCCTCTCCTGAAATGCTTTTAAATCTTTCCTGATGGAATGTTTGACATCTTTAATACATGCAGTAAAAATTAAAGTCATAGATAACTCTGTATTAATCTGTACAGGGACTGACAGGCTAGATTTAATCACTTTGTCGCTGCTCAAAGAGCTCACTTTTGCATGATTCAAAGGGGAGGGAAAGTTTTCAAACCAGAGCCTTGCTGCTTCCCGCATAGGATGCTCACACTGGGATTCCTGCAAGCAGCAAGGTACGTGTTTGTACAAAAGTGAATGCAAACTATAGGGAAAATCAGCTGCAGCCGTGCAAAGGGACAGGGGCAGAGCCTCAGGGTGACATCCATGTGTGGGTATCTGGAGAGCCACCGGCAGCTGCAGGAGAACTGACACGTGTCCCATCCACCTTCCTCTCCCTCACCAATGGCAAAGGGGTTTGGGTTTGCTTGAAATGCCACTCACAGACAGACAGAAGGACGCTGAAGGGAAATGTTGGCGTGCACCGAAAGGCTGCTGAAAGCTACTTCATGTGCACGAAGGTGGTTTTCTTTCTGCTACAGTACAAGTGCTTGTGCCTCAAGTATAAAACGCAAGCCTCCAAATCACACAGACGAGCTTCTTAATTTTATTTTTAAAGTGATAAATAAGGCACTGTACTTTTAACTAAAACTGCCTAGTTCCGAGTTCAAAAGCCCCAGGACCATCCGAACTGCAGACACTTCCTTCGGAACAGCAGAGCCAGACAGGCTGACCTCTTCTCCGCCCCAGACACAGCTTCCGATGCCTAACATCACGGGCGTGATCCTGTAACTGCGGATTTTAAAGGCTTGCTACAGCTTATAAAAGCAGCTTTAGTTAATGCATGGTAAGGGTTACTACTATACAAGAGTTCTGTACATGGCTACCGCTGCGTTGCTACTTGGCGTCCAGCCGCGAGCGCTTGCTGTGCGAGCAGTCCCCCTTCGCCCGCAGCTTCCTCTTGCCCTGCGAACTGCTGCCTTCCTGCCCCTTCCTCACAGCCCTGGGGAGGGCCTTCCCCCCGCCCGCCTTCTTGTTGGCCATCTTCTGTGCCCGCGTTGAGGACTCACCCAGCGGTCTGTGCCGCGGGGATGGGCCCAGCTCCTCGTGGCTGGGCGGCGGTGCGGCACGGCGGCTGGTGTTCTCCTTGCCCTTCCGCACCGGCAGCCGCACCTTCTCCAGTTGCCTTTTAGGGGCTCTCTTCTCTTTCGAAGACATCTTCTTGGCCAGCTTGCTGCTCCTCTCCACCTGCTTGCGGGTGGCGGGGGCCTTGGTGCCTACCTCTGAGTGCTTTATTTTTCCAGCCTTCTTGGCCAGCACCTTGTCCTTCCCCGAGGAGCTGGCCCGCTCCTGCGTGGCCTCACTCTCCTTCAGAGTCCTCTTCTTCCTGCTGAGCTGCTCAGCCCTGGGCGAGGGCTCCTCCTGGCCTTTACTCTTCCCTTTCCGCCCTTTCCCCGCTACGTCTGCTGCGGGTGATTTAGCGGGAAAGGCGTCCGCCTTGATCTGCAGGGCCAGCTTGGGGGACATGAGCGGGTTGATGCACAGGCTCTTTCGGCTGGGCTTGCCCTCGGGGCCCGGCTGCTCGCCAGGCACGTCGCCGCGCCGGTCGGTGCGGGTGGCACGTTGCTGGGCCCGCAGCTTGCCCCGCAGCTGCGAGTACTTGCGCAAGATGCGGGTGCTGGCTTGGGTGGGCAGGCTGGGGGTGGGCTGTGCACCCCGCTCCTGGCTCAGTTCCTCGGGGCTGGCTTCAAGCAGAGGAGGCTGGCCGGCCGCACTGCCCTCTTCGGCCTCAGCTTTGTCGGCATTCTCGCGGATCTTGGCCCACAGTTTTTGGTTCTTCAGGTTGTTGCGGGCCGGCGTGGTGGCGGCGAATTTCTTCAGGTGTTTTTTCAAGCGCTCAGCCTGCAGCGAGCTGGGGTAGAGGCCAGAGGAGGAGTACTTCTGCATGGGGACCTTGATGGGGGGGATCTCCCCCGGGAGACGTGTGTTGAGTTTCTTCACGATCACCAGCGAGCGGGTCTCGGTGGTCTCCAGGAACCACTGGCAGATGTCGGACAGCTTGTAGGCCTTCATGAACAGCATCTGGACGGGAGACAGCTTCTGAACCTCCAGCGCCCCTCTGCTTTTCCGCGTCCTTTTCTTGCTTTTCCAGATCTCCTTCAGCTTGTCGGCTTTGTTCTTCACCTTGGGGGCTGGCTGCACCTCCTTCTCCAGCTGGATCCAGCCCTTCTGCACCTTCATGTACTGGGCGTTGAACTCGGCGATCAGCTCCTGGTTCTCCTCCTCGGCGCACCACTCCATGAACCTCGGCTTGCTGTCTTCCGCATCCATATCCTCCAGCGTCATGGCATCATCATTCCCTGAACTGCACTCGTCCCTGGCTTTAGGGACAGCCTGCATAGACTCCTTCCCTGGCAAGCTCTTTTTTGCAGTGTCGACAGGTGTGGGTGTGTGTCTTAAGTTATAAAACTGCACAGTGACCTTTTTGTGCTTGGCAGCCTTTGCTGGGAGATGCTTGCTTCCTCCACCTCTGCTGGTGGGACATGGAGATTGGCTGCCCACCGTCTCATAGTGCTCCAGCTTCCCCGTGTCTGTGGCACTGTCAGAGCTCTCTTCCTTTGCATGAGCA
The DNA here is from genome assembly GCA_016647715.1 of Pavo muticus. NCBI lineage: Eukaryota > Metazoa > Chordata > Aves > Galliformes > Phasianidae > Pavo > Pavo muticus. The sequence goes on from JACDJE010000055.1 coordinate 149,257, forward strand.
TCACCCAGCTTCAGCTCTGCTTGCACATTGCCTGCAGGCACACTGCTTTCTGCTGGGAGGAGGATGCTCTCCTTCTCAGCATCAGCCTGCACACAGATGTCCAGCATCTCACCTGGGTGACTTTGGCTACCTATAGCAGTGGGGTCATCTTTATGGGAATTTTCTCCCTCGGATGCAGTTTCTTTTGCTAAGATGCTTTTATAGGTCTGCCTGGTGGTGACACCGTTCTCCTCAGCACTGCTTTCTGGAGCCTGCCCTGTGCTCAGCCCCTCGTTGTATTGGAGCAGCACACTATGGAAGCAGTCGTTTGTCAAGTGTGTGGGTGTTGTCCCATCCAGGTCCCCTTCTCTCTTGAACCGCTTAGCACCAGGACTCTTAGAGGCTTTGATCTGAAGGCCAGGAAGGTGCACGGGGCTGGAAGAACCAGTGTCCTCAGTGCTGCCCTCAGCGGGTGGTTGAGACTGCTGGCTTCGGAGACGACGATCAGATGCCACAAGCGTTCTCCTTCCTTTCTTTCGCTTCTTGTCTAGACTATCTTTGGAAGAGATGGAGTCTTTCTCTGCTGCTTCCAAGCCGTCAGGTTCAGGCAGCATTTCCTCTTCAGAAGGCTCCTTTTCACCTGCCGGGCTGTTGTTCTGCTCTGCCTCCCCTTCCAAGTCCACAGGGAGAGCTATGCTGGCTGGTGCAACCTCCTCTTGCTCAAGGGAGGTGTCACCTGGCACAACTGATAGTTCGGCATCTGGTATAGTATCAGTGCTCTTGTTCACCTCCACGCTCTGCAAGGTGGCAGGGGGCTCTGGTGGACAATTCCTGCCCTCAGTGGCAGGGGGCTGTTCAGGAGCCTGCAGCTCTGGAGAGCGTGGAGAGGGCTCTGTGGGATGCACACCACAGGGCTCTGTGCTGCTGGCGCCTGGGTGCACTGCATGGTCCCTGGTGTCATCCTCAGGTGCCACATCCAAAGCAGGGCAGAGCTGCATGGGGGACCCCGGCTCTGGGCTGGCGGGGAGGTCTGGAGTAGTTTGCACACCCATATCTGGGGAGCCTTCCTCCCTGACAGCTGCTTCAGTGGCGGGAAGGGCGGCACAGCCTGCAGCTGGTGCAGCATCGCTGTCCTTGGAGCTGCCATCCCCAGAGGAAGCCGCACCAAACTCCGGGGCAGCTGAGTCCCCAGCCCCTTGGCTACAGGGGGAGCCCGGGGGGGGCGGCGAGCCAGCAGCGCTGTCCTCCGTCTGAGGGCTGGGCGGCGCTGAGAGTGAGAACAGGGGCACAGCCGCCGAGGCCTCCCGTGACCGCAGCACCCGCATGTCCCGCAGCTCCCGCTGCATGGAGCCCAGCTCGCCCCTGCCCTTCGTCTCTCTGCCAGCTGGCGCGCCTTTGGCCAGCAGCCGGAGCGAAACCCTTTTCTCCCCATCCCGTCCTGCCCCCGTGGAACTGCCCCCCGAGAGCACCAGAGTCGGCTTCGTGCTTACGAGCGCCTGCGTCCGCTGCGCCATGCCACCACCCCGCTCCTCTGCCCGCGAGCTTTTCACCAGCGTGCGGACAGTGGGCAGCTCACAGCACTCCCCATTGAAGAAATACCCCCGCGTACTCTTCCGCGCCGTCCTGCGGGACGACACGGCACGCTGGCTCTCAAAGTGGCACTCAGTGATGGGCTGGCTGATGTAGACCACGTCGCACTGGTTATCATAGTCATTAATCCGCAGCCCCGAGGCCTTTTTGCTCTTGCGGGAGGGCCGAAGGGAGGCTGCCTTGGCACGGGGGTGCCCAGCGGGGGCACGGTGGGAGGTTGGTGCAGTGCCGGCGGGCAGCCAGCCCTCTTTGGATTTGTCAAGTGGGCCCTTGTCGGCTGGGTGCAGGTGGCAGCCCACCTTCCCCTTGGCCACGGCGTGCAGGTGGTTGTCTGGCTTTGGTCTCGTGTCTTGTTCTTTCGCATCGAGGTCCTGGTGCAAAGATGCTTTCGAGCCACACTGTAACGCGTTCTCTTTGTCCGCGCGGTGAGGAGAGCTGACAGCAAAGCCAGGGTCCCAGGGTTCTTCCGGCAGAGCCCTGAAAGAGCTCTTCTGGGAGCCCAGACAGCTGTCCAGGCCATCCTCGCTGCCGTTCACATTGGCCACTTTGACAGAGATGTAGCCTTCCACTAGCGCCTTACCTGCTCCCTGCTCTTTGCTGTCCTCACACCTTCTGACACCGGCATCTTGTTCGTGGCCAGCAGCTTGCCCCTCCAGGCTCTTTGTGGCATGGTGGAAATTCAACGAGGAAGAGTTCAACGTGCTGAGGTATCCTTGGGTGGAGCTGTCCTTTGGGCTGGCAGAGCGCAGCCGTGTGCTGGGGGGGTCGGGGAAGTCTCTCCTCAAAGCAGGGCTGGAGCTCTCTGCCCTGTCCATGGGCTTCAGCTCTGCAGGCTGCTCCGTGCTGTCAATGCCCGGCTGTCCTGGCTCCAAGGAGGAAAGGGGTCTTGGGTCAGTACACGTAGCACCCTTATCCTGGTTTTCAGTGCTTTGCTGGCTACAACCAGAGCCACAAGTGGAGGCCTCCATGCTTTCGGATTCAGACGACTGCTGGCCTTCACAGTCCGGTTGTACTTCAGTGTATATGTCGTTTAGCACGCGGATGAACTGCTTCTGGTGGTGCGTACACAGTCTGACCATAAACTTTTCCAGTGGAGACTTGGGCTGATTGTTAGAGTCTATTGCTACTGCCTCTGCTGCATCCTCACTAGAGAGACAAAGAGAGAAGCAGTCAGTAACACGTCTTGGGAACACAAGTTTATGCTGCAAAACTGGAACAACCCTTCTCCTCCCACTCGGACCCATCACTCACTGGATGCCCAGGTGAGATCAAGCACCCTGGTGCCATGAGGCTGGCAGCCCCCAGCACAGGATATGGACTGCATTTTGTTTGTCACACACTGCCAGGGCACCAAAAGTGCACTTCTCCCCTAGGCAGCACTGGTGTGTAAGCACCACGTTCACAGCACACCCAAACTTCCTGCTGAGAACCAGGTTTGTGATATGTACAGGCCCAACACTTCTGGGACACACCAGCACGAGTGCCCACATTTACACACACACACATTTTGGAGGGCTCCCAGCACACAGGACATGCCTGTGGCCACGCATCCTTCCATGCTGCTGTGCCCTGCCATTTGCTCTGTGCTTTGGTTTACTGCCATTTGGTAAATTCGCTCTGCCCACCTGCAGTGCTCAACCAGGAAGGTGGGCACCATTGTCTACAGGATCACTGCCATGAGCCACCTCTTAAAAAAGGCGATTATCATTTCTCTGCTTAGCAGAAGCAATTAATTAGAACGAATCGGTGGGGAGGCTAAGGGATAATTACGCAGTGTTTGCACGAACTTGTCAGGAGCGTGGTGCCAAAACCATGCCTGCTCCAGCAGCAGCACACACAGATCCCGCCCCATCCCCATCACTCCCGCAGTGGGGGCTCAGCGCTGGCCCCATGCAGGACCACACCAGCACAGCTGCAGGGCTGTGGAACAACCACTGTGCCTGACACCTTGCTGTCCCCCAGGAGGGCAGGCTGCTCCCTGCTCCCCTGCTGGCATGACTCACGGCTCCTGCACAGGGAAGTGCCACAAGTCACTGCTGCCAGCTGCTGGGTGGCACTTGGAGGAAGCTTTTGGGGAGGTGCTGGCTCTTAGGCTCTGCTCCCAAACTCAGCAAGTTTTTACAGCGTCCTACGGGCTGCTCTGGACTCTGAGTTCAGCCACGTGGCCTCTTTGCCCAGAAATGCTGCTCCAAGCATCCGTTAGCCATCCCTGCGTGTCCTAGTGTGCCTAAATTCCAGGCTTGGTTTCTTAGGCAGTGTTTTTGCAACACCTCCCGGAATAGCTGAGCAGGTTACACTTGGGAAATGCGCCTCAGCACACACTGTGTGGCCACCACCAAGCCCGCTGCCTTCAGCCAAACACCCTCCAGCAGCCCCAGCCGGTTCCATCCAGGGTGAACAGAAATGAAAGCACTCAGGTACAGCATGGCTCTTCTCCAGACCCCTGCATGGAAGGGCTGTCCCAGAGAGGATTCCTGCACGGCTCAGCTCCTCCCCTCGCCCTGCAGGTAACAACAGGACGACACCTTTCTCCTAACACCAGGAAGGAGAGGAGGGCCCCGCACAGCCCCCTCCATTGGGGCGGAGGTCTCCCCTTACCTGCCTGGAAGCCCAGCTCTGTGCACTGGCAGCCATCTTCCTGCATTTATTACCGCAGCCTGCCCACCCCCCCCGCCACCTCACTGGGATGCCACGGGATGGGGAAGCGAAGACCAAGCAGCACACTTAGTCCTTAACCTGGCTACTTGTGGTGCCAAGGGAGAGCCCACAGCAGTGGGTGGTGAGAAGGGAAGGCAGGCAGAGGGGCAAAGACCCCACACTAGGGAGGGGGATACGGGTTGTCAGCAACGTCCCTGCTCTGGGAGCACTCTCGCTGGCCCTGCAGCAGGCTGGGGCAGTGCTGGTCTCATGGCTTTGCCCAGGCAGGGGGGCCCCAAGGAGCTGGGGATGTGCCATGTCCTGCCGGGCACCCAGGGCCTCGGGTGCATCTCCCCATGCTCTCACCTCTTTTCCTCTGACGTCTGGCTGACACCACGGCTCTCACTGCCACTCTATGCCCTACCGTGCTCTAAAGAGTTAATCCTAGATATACACAGCTCGTTAAGCTGTAAATTTAAAAAACAGATACAGATAACTTTCCTGGTCGATAAAGGAGATAACTCCACTGAGACTCAATGTCCTTTGTCCTTAGAAGACCTACCTCGCCCTCAATGCCACCATTCACCTGTACCTGTAGTCACATAACTGAAGGGTTCTCTGCTTTCACTGAGACCCAAACCTGGACCACAATTCCTCATCCTGAACTCATCTGCCCCCTCCTCAGCCTACCCCCAGGTGGGCACCTCCTCATTCTGAGAATCAGAGGGCCGAGCACAGCCCTGCAGTGCCTGCCAGGGGGACACACTGGACACCAACGGTCCCCTCTGTCCTGCTGACAGAGGTGCAGCAGGATGGAAGAACCGCAGAGGATGGGAATTGGGGATGTGCCTTTGGGAGGCAGCACAGGTAGGGCTCAGGGGACACACAGGGAGCCCTCTGCAGCCTTCCCCCAGCACAGCTCTCCCTGAGCTGGACTGCTATGAGGATCATGCCACCCTGCCCAACACCTGCAGAAGCCTCCAGCCCAGCCCCACAGCCAGCTCGCTGGCCGCTCCTGGGGTACCCGTCCTTTGTGCCTCCAGCCCAGTCACTCACTCACCCACCCAGAGACCCCAGCCTGGCTGCCACCTCCCCCCGCCAGCAGAAGGCACCCTGCTGTCCCACCAGCACCCTGCCACCCGAGCCCCTGCTGCCCTCCCAGCTCTCCTCTCTCTCTCCTCCTTCTGCCTGTCACAGAAGGTGTCAGAGGAATCAAGGGGCAGTAGCTGTCAGCGAGACACACAGAGCTGTTGCCACGCAACCGCCGCGGTGTAGCAATTAACGCTGGGGAAAACGTGCTGCGCTCTGAAGCTATTTGCATAGCTGCGTGCTGCAATACATTTGTTTGCTTTGTGGCACCGGCGGTTCGCAGGGCTGGGAGCCAGCCCTCCCCGACTGCTGCTGGGGGGACCCGAGGCTGCCAGCAAAGAGCATATGGCCATGGTGGTGGGGCTGGGGGCTTGTGTGCTTGGGACACCCCCAGCACTGGTATGGGATTTACATGGCAGAAATGCCATGCGCTCTCTGGATTTCATCCTGCACTGCCCATGGTGCGCTGCCTGCCCCACGGAGCCAGCTCGTGGTGTGCTCTCTCTCCTCTTTAAAGCTCTGCGGGCACCCTGCCTGTGACTCAGGAGCATATTTTTGAGGGTAGAAGGGGAAGAAAGAGAGGGAGAAAGGAATGAGCTGTTTCACACAAACCTACCTGCAACGCCGGTCCCCAAAAACCTGCCAATTGCCAATGGCAACCTGCTGGTTTGCCCTCCCCAAGTGCCTCCCTACTGAACACGAACCCCTTTCGGGTTTCTTTTTTTAGCCCATGAACAGCAGCTGGATGGATTGTAAGTTTACAGGTATGTTTTGTACCTCAGAGGCACAAGAAGCAGAGGCAGAACAAAAGTTCAAGGCTAAGTGCTTCTGTTCCATTCAGACCACTCTAAGCACCAGGATTATAGTTCTGCAAAAGAAACAAAACATAGCCATAAACTTATAAAATCCAGTTCTGTGTTTTTACGGGGATGACCTCTCCCCTCCCTCTTCTGCAGCACCAGCCTCGCTCCGCCCCAAACCAGCAGGGACTGGAAACGTGGGACCTGATAATGACCGAGGAGAAGCCAAACCCTCGGCAGCACTCCATGCCAGCACACTGAGCCACTGCCACCACTCTGCCACACGTTGGTCCCCTGCAGAGCCCTGCAGGCAGGGATGCAGCCGTGGGGAGGGACGCAGCCACGGGCAGGGATGCTGCAGGCATTCCTCAGCTCGTCTCCCCAAGCCCCAATTAAAGGCTGACGCCGGGTGTACCAGTTTAAATGACGCTATTTCAATCCTCAGAAATCTGCCTGGCACCTCACACTCCCCACACAGATGAATGAGTCCCTTCACACCTCTGTGGGTGCTACAGGCATTCTCTCTTGCTGCACTGACAAAACGGGAAAGCAGCATGGGAAGGGCTGAGGCTCTACACAACAGCCAAGAGAAAAGCAGTTTTCTTCTCTAGACTAAAAGCCTGAGCTGTGCAAAGCACAGCCCAAACGATGATGGAAATAGAGCTGCTGAGCTTTCAAGGCCCCTGAATTTACGCCGTCCTTGGTGATGCAGTGATGCACTGGGGGGTTTTACGGCTCGCACCCAGCTGAAAAGCAGGAAGCAAAAGTTATGGATGTGGTTGGCCTGGTTGGGCTTTGTCAGCTGCATGCAGGTCGTACCAGATACCAACTGATGGGTAAACAACATCCACCCATTACAGAGTCAGGCGTTTAACCCTTCAGAGTAGTGTCTCCATGTTTTTAAAGCATTTACACACTTACAACAACCTTCTCCCCACCTGTTGCCAAATAAAAACCAAACACACCAAAATTGGTTTTACCTTAAGCAAAACACACAACCTTAGCTCGGTAGGTTGATCACAGCGCATTCCTGCTTCCTCTCCCCACGTAACTGATCTGACCGTATTCCGCAGCAGCTCAGCACCTCTGGTGGTACTCCCAATGCAATATTTAATGACTAATTAAAAACCTTATCATTGAGCTATTGCTTTAAAACCAAGGGAAATTCATCATGTTGGAAACACTATTCTACACACCGGGTTTCAAAGACTTCCCAGAATTGTCCTTGTTAATTTTTCTAATTATCGGGGACATCCGGGAGAGAATAAAATGACAATGAGTCATTTCTCTCTGTGGTGGTACTTGCAGAATATATATATATATATGTATATATATATAATGTTTTTTGCCCCAGTGTGGGTGTGATAAAAGGAATGCAGCAGCTGGGTAGAGCCACCACCACAGCTCAAAGCACTCAACACAGCCAGAGCTTGGGATGCATCCATAGAGCAGAGGGTATCCTGGGTGCAATTAACAGATGCTGGGGGACACGGCCCCGTTTCGGGTAGCCTGGAGATTCAGGTAATTGGGCCTGGGATAATCAAGGCCGTGCTGTTAATAAAAACAGTATCACAGCTCCTAAGAGTGGGTCTCCCCATGGTGATACTACACTGCATCATACAAAAATGCCTGGTGACTCAGGAACCAGCACTTTGCTACAGGTCTATATGATCTGCAAACTGTGCCCTGAGCAGCCAGCCCCACACCCGGCACACCGCTGAGACTCGCTGCTTGGGAAATGGGTTAAGGCAGAAAACACAGATCTCAGCCCCAGGAGCCTGGGGGACGGGCTGGTGCAGAGCTGACGGGCTTGGCATGTTCTCTTTGGAAAGTGGGTTAATTCAGCTGCTGCTCAGCTACCATTAAATGATGGAGGTTAATTTCATAGTCAGATAACGATTAAGAAACCAAAACACCTGGCAGGGAATGTCTCCATGCGTTCCAACTGGGAGAGGTTTCCTCCACTCTGATGTGCCCCCCCAGCTCCAGCCTTCCGTCCTTCTCTTAAGCTCTGTGCATCCCTTACCTTATCTCCTTTATTTTACTCCTTGCCATTACGCACTATTGCACTTCCTTCCCCTATTCTCCTCTCAAAAAGTCACCTCGGTATCCCATCCCACAGTTATTTTTCTCCATCATTTATGCCTCCATGCACCCCAACGGTAGAGGAAGACCAAACAAATGCAAACCTGGTCCAGCCATGGCCAGCATCCACCAAAATAGGTCCAATTTCCCCCCTGTATCCCATATTGCCCAGCTATGCGGCAAACAGAGGCATGGCAGTACACCTTGCTTAGCACGTAACGCTGTCGCTGTTACAGATGTCTTTAGGGTTATTTATCATACTTAGAACATCCTTGATTTTGGCAGCTTACCCTTTGTAATTGGATGCTGCAGTTAAAACATACTTTATCTCTGCAATTTTCCTCCCTGCAGAATAATGACAGGTATTGTTTGTTTCTCTGTGCCTGGGATGAAAACCATCAAATGCTTGTTTGCCAGAAGGAGAAAAAATAAAAGGAAAAAATCTACCTATCAACAACGGATCCTTACAAAGGAGCAGATCCCTTGGAGAAACCCAAAGTGGTGCAGCATCTCCACACGCAGCGAGAGCCAGGGGAAGGCAGAATCCCACAGTGCCCTCACTGCTTGCCCCTCCATGACTTCTGCACCTAGCAATAAGCTCGTTAAAGGCACTGCAAGGCACATTTCCTTTACATCTAGGGAGACGTTATTTTTGCTGTTCTTTGCTGTGCATAGCAATGCAGTCTATGCTCAACCAGAAGTAAAGGCACTGACAGAGAATCTCAATGGGTACGGGCTGAAATGAACGAGCAGCCAACAGGTATGGCTGCCTCACACGCCTGTGGGTGTCTGCCTAGCAGGGAAAAGCCAGCAGAGGTCCTGAAACAGGAGCAACAATCTACTGAGTTTGATGCACCAGCACAAGGTCACAGCTCTGTAAAGCCAGCAGTGAGGTCACAGGGCTGTCAACGCGTCCAACGAGAGCGAACACCCAGGTACAGAGCAAGCTGGCACAGCCTTCAGCACTCAAGCTCATGCCTGATGCTGAGAAATCAGAAGAAAGCTTGCATTTACATACAGAGTACACTTACTATGGAAGGTTCTTACACAAAACCAGAGTCCTAAGGCATCCCTTTTTTAGAGTCCCCTTTACAGTCGAACAATTTGCTTTAAGCCAGTACTAACATCTCAGACATGGCCAGCTGCTTTTAAGGGAATCTCTCAGAAACACCACCTTGAGCGCAGCACAACATCAGAAAACCCAGAAAAATCGCACCACCACCTTCACCCAAAGGGGGTGGAGACACCCAACTGCGCCTGGCTTGCCACGTGCTGTTAGCTATGGGATGTCTACATATGTAGAAAGACTGAACATTACACTAAGCAAGTCAGAAACCGGATTGAACTCTCCCCTCTGTGAGAGCCGCAGATGTCCCAGCCCTGCAGGAGCACAGCACAGAGCAGTGCTGCATGTGGGAGCTCCTCCTTTGGTTTTTCCCCCACACGAGCAACGAGCAACTTCTAACAAACAGTATCAAAGCCTTCAGCTAAAGCTCAGGGAGGAGAAAAGTGCAGCCAAAGGTTTGGCATTAAGAAAGGGAATCACAAAAGCCCCTTTCAAAGTCAAGAATGTCATTCCAAAGTGAGCTCAGTGAGCCTGTGCACCACAAGCTGGGCAGGAGGGATTTGGGACACGTGATGTTGAGACCTTGGTGCTCGTCAGCAAAGACCAAAGCATGGCAGGTCTAACAGACAGCGTGCAGGACACCTGCAGATGAGGAAGAGAGAGACTTCAGAAAAGTTTTGTTGCCTTCTTTTTTTTTTGACTGATACCTGTGGATTCTGATACTTCAAAGGCAACCTAAGAAAGTGAGATGCAATGGCTGTGCGCTCCTCCTGGTATCAGCGGCGAGCTCTCAGACATGGCTCTGTGTGGGGCTCTTTGGGAGGTGGGTGAGAAGGAACTCAGGAACTAATTTGCTGTGAAATCAGTCCTATTTCTTCTGAGTTCCCCCTCGGACAACTGAGGATGTGATGGATTATAAAGCACAGAGGCTGCATTGATGGGACCAGAGCATAGGAAACATCAGCACTCCCACACACAGCATTACTTGGGATCGTTCCAGCACCGTAACGTCAATTCCAGTCTCTCAAGAATTACCACATTAGAAAGATGGTCTTTTATTTTAATCTCTCCGTTATCTTCACTGTCTCAACTTGTGAATTCCCAGATTTGCTTGCACCACCGCAAGCCCTGCCTTTGACATCACTTTTGGGCTGCCGCTGTGCCTTCAGTTCTCACTTATCCCAGCACTGAGAGCACCAGGAGGTTTCATCATGCTGTCCCATCCCTAAGCAGGTCCAAGAAGCTCACGTCTAGCTATATGGGAACTTGGCAGACTCTTTAAGCTGCATAACAGTTCTAATCGTAGTTCTTTTCCACTTCTACAACACAGCGTGAATGCTTCTTTCTGGCTCGGAGCACAGCATTCTCCTCGTTACATGGAGTTGTACTACAGAACGCTTCAAGAGAAGAATTTGAGACCTCGTTCCTTGAAGCTGGAGAACTTCAACTTAAAGTGCCAGACCATCAGCAAGTCTTCCAGGAGAACACAAATAACAAAACTTTGGTTTTTCCAGTCATCGCAGGATGAAAAGTGTCGATTAAAAATGCTCTGGGAAAAGCTTGCAACATGCAATGGATCCAAAAGAATGGCAGATGGGAACACGGTTCGTCACTTTCGGAGGCTATTTTCATAGATCTGACAGATGTATTCAGACACACAGAAAAAGATATGACAAACGCTAGTTTACAGCACGGGGCTTGCAAGCTATTTACACAAAGGCTTACTATTCCTGAAGCAGTGTAAGGCCCTGAGCAAACCAAGTGCTCATTAAGGTGCTGTGTGCCGAGCAAAGCTAAGCCAAGGACGGTACAAAGCTACCTTAGCATTTTGCTTGTTTTTTTTAATACCAGGATTAGCATACAAGAAATACAATTGTTTGCAATGTAACAGCTACGTATCTTAAAATATAAAAATAAGGCACTGGAAATCATGTTAGTAAATGCAAGCCCTCCGCTGAAGCCTACATTTCAACAGCACAAGATGAAGAAAGCAAGCTCTCAGGAGAAACCTGGGCTGCACAGGCTGCAGCACTACACGAGTACTCCCGGAGCCAGGAGGTTCCTGTTCGTTACTCTCCACACCACCCTCGGACTGAACACGAAGGTTAGGAGCAGTGCCTGAACCCATGTGGCTTCCATTACACAACACTTACTGTAACCTACTTTTTAGCATTCAGCATTTAGGTATCAATAATGCATGGCGTTAGAAGTAGTTCAACCCGACGCAAAGTGTGGCTGGGGGAAAGCAAACCTGTGCACAGCAGGCAGCAGTGAGGAGTGGCATCGCTGCTCCACGGCCCCACAAACCGGGCAGGACAGCAGCACCGAGCTGCCCCGTTAGGGAGGCAGTACTCCAAGGGCACGCTAACATCCCTGCAGAACCCCCTGCGCTTGGGAGACCACGAGCGAGCCGAATGGAACCACAGCGGGCAAGGATTCCCAGGCAGGCTCTGACTGCTGTGGTTTCCACCTTGACTCATTGCTAAGTGCTACGGACAAGGCTACTTTCTTTTTTCCTCTCTCTCGTGAGAGACCGTTCATTCCTCACCAAATAAATTATTTACCCTGAAAGAAATTAAGGTGACCAGTCGGGAAGAGCAGATTAGAGTACAGGAGCTGCACGTCAGCTTACATCAGCGCTCCCTGCCCGGCTGCCGGAGCAGCGCCATCACCAATCCTAATTAGGTACACGAAACAAAAGGAGCGTGGACTCCCAGCCTGGGCTTTACCTGCCATTTTCCCTTCCTCCCCCGGCTCTCTTTAGGCACATCGCTCGTGTTTCAACACCTTGGGTTGGTAGCGCGGGCGCTCAGAAAGCACGCTAGGAACAACAGAATTGGAACCCCTGCAAGTTTTTCACAACAAAATTTATTAGAAGAATAGTGGTTTTGAAAAGTCTAGCATCCAGTGAAAACTACCATACACAACGTTACAGCTGGGAATGTGTTTCCAAAATGACATGGTCAAATAATACAATGGAGCCATTAAATCTTACACATGCACAACAAGAGAATTAGCGCGTCGACATACAATGCAAAAAAATAAATGGACCACGTGAAATAAAAGTTTAAAAGTACTCATCACATACATTAAGACACAGCTTATTTAGTCCAGTCAAAAAATCAGAACTGCATTAAAAAAATTAACGTAGTGCAATCAAACCAAAAACCTTAATTTGTGATCATAAGTGCTCTACTACATAAAACATTGATCATAGCAAGGAACAAAAAATTCAAATCACACAGTACAAAAAAAATCTGTAAATAAATATAAACTACAGTACAAGAGAAATATTAAATTATACAATTCCGTCAAACTGTAAACAGTATATTGAAATGAGGTCCATAAGAGTAAAGGGGGGGGTTCCTGTTTTTTTCCCATGACACTTGAACTTCTAGAGGTCAGAGAGAAATGCCATTTTCCATACTCTTCAAAGACTATGGGTTACATAAATAGAGAGAGAAGACTTTTTGGGTGTGAAGTGTCAAATAATAAAGCAGAGGCGCAGCCGACTCGCGGCCGCCGGCAGGTGACTGCGAGAGCAGAGCAGCGCACAGTGTGCTGAGGTCGCGGCTCCCCGCGGGCGGGCAGCGCACGACCACACGCCGCGGCCCTCTGCCCATTATCCGACAGCTCCACACGCTCGTCATACGAACACCAAACTTTGGCAGAACAATTACTCATAAACTCAAAGCACTCCCGGCCCATTGGTTTCCATCACAGTGGCCAGTGCACAGAATTCTCTAAGGACATTGCATAACTAGAGTGTAGAGGTCAGACAGCCAAGGACCCGTGCTTGAGGTTAGAAGTAGTTATGGTGAGAGAGAAGCAAGAGCCACGTTAAGGAGCCGCCTCCGCAGGGCACGGGGGCGGCCGGGAATGTATTTCTTTTTTAGCTGCGCTGGCTAGTAGTGGCATTTTAAAATATATAAGTTTAAGATAACATATATACTATATATGTATATAATATAATACATATTATATAATATACATAGGAATTTCTTACAATACATACCAGGAACCCCCACGCGATCTGCTCAGTAGTAATAACTGAATATACAGAATGCCACTCTAAGTGTCTGAGGCACTGTGTGCTGGAGAGTAAATATGCAGCTTTAAAATCCGTTTGGCTGAGTTATACCTGGATACCTGAACTGAGTTTTAAGTTGACATTCATCAAGGATGTGCTATCAGCACGTCAAAAGAAAAGCAAAACAAAATACAAGTCACTGCTAGGTTTAAGAAGAGAGTACAAGTACCTGAATTGAGTGAGGATAGTGTGTAAACTGTCCCTGAGGGTTTTCAAACAGTGTGTGTACAAGTTGGATTCCTAAGAACATTAGTTTCACTTACATTGCGGACTGATAAAATACCAATGTCTGACAATTTAACAAGTGGAGGTTAGAAAGAGTTATGAGCAAACACTCAGAACATATTTTATACATTTTAAAGCAGCAGTAAGCTGCTGTAAGCATAGATCCCATCAGTACAAGCAACACATGGGACTCAGATAAAGGTTTCTATTTGCAAAAAGCCCATCATATATCGATAAGTAAAGAATATTCACCTGCTAAATTAGAATGCACCTAGTTACAGACTAGCAATTCAAGATTATTTTTTTTAATCAAATACTTTGCTCTACTTTGCTATTACATACTAAAATTCCTTAAGCTCACTAATGCTGGTATTCTAATCTATTTTTTTTTTAATGTTCCCCCTTCATTTAAGAAATATACCATTCCACAACTTAAACATTAAGATTCATTTTCAGTCCTCAGATGTAAAAAGCATGTCAATGAGTTCATATTAAAAATTTACATGGTAAAAAGGCTTGAATTTCAGCCAGAGATTCTAAATACTACTCATTCCCTGAAGGCATAAGGGAGAAAGAATCCCTACCCATTTTTCTTGTGATACGTTTTTCAAACTGAACGTTAAACAATGGTCCAAAATGATTTCTCGGTTTGGGAAACTTCCCTTTCCCTACCCATCATCCCAGATTCCAAATGTCAAGCCCTGAAACGGCCTATTGAAATGATCGGATACAAACATCAGGCATGCACGCATCCCCTGCCTGAACTTCGGAACATCTCCTCCTTCCGTTCCTTACAAGACAGATTAGTATCCCAAGAGAACCTGTGATCTGACCTGAAAAGCTGTTAACGATCCTAGATTGTACGTTTAAGATTTCTCATAACCTGAAGGCCAGATTTAATTAAGACTCTGGCATTGTAACAGAAAAAGTGCTGCAGTTATTTATCCCTTTTCTGGTACTTTAGAATAGGTCAGACAAGTGCTTTTTACAGTGACAGCAAAGTTTACGTGCTTTCACGCAGGAGTAAAAAATATCATCTGCAAAAATATGAGAAATGTAGCACCAAGTAGTTGATAACCTGTATCAGTCACTGCAGCAGCATCTGCATTAGTTCTGAGTAGGAACACGCATTGAGACCGTATTAGGCAATGACTACAGAAATTACTTTGACATTAACTTTTCCTGCTCCAGTCAGAATGAAGTCTGTCCCCTAATCCCTGATCCATCAGGTAGAATTAGCTTTCTGAGCACTTCTAGGTTATACTTACCAGTGAAGTAGAGACCAACATGGGGGCGGGGGTGAGGGAATGCTTGTTTTTGAAGAAGGCGAATGAAACATCCTGGGACAGGCTGAAGAAAACCCAGCCTTCCAGCACCTAGCCCGGGGAAACTTTGCAGCTGGGTAAGAGACCCTTGTCAGGATTAGGTACAGCTCCCTAATACTAAAGTTTTTGTGACAATACCTGAATATAGGGCAAAATTTGACAGGATGTGAAACTGCTGCTGTACTATAGCTATAGAGACTTGGCCCGGTCAAACCAAGACCAGGAGAGAGATGGATGCCACTTGCCGCTACTTGCAGTTTTCATCTTGTATATGTGGAGTGCATCTACGGATCATTCCGAGTCTACAATCTCTCTCTGCTTAGTGATCATCACGGTACATCATGTTTATATACTGGACAATTAGAAAGGAGTAACTGTAGTGATTATTACATTTGCTACATCTAACAGAACCAGCAGTGCAGATTTTCAAGTTTCTGAAGGTTCCAATCACTGAGTTTTCCACATAACTCAAGATCGAGCAGAAACCTTGATAGTAACAAAATTACTCTCAAAACATGTTCTTTTAGGTATAGCTTTTCAAAGAAGTATTAGCCAACATCATCTACTGGTGCAGAGCGATACTGACATAGACTGAAGCTACATTTTGTTTCTGAAACACCTCTGGGGAAAACCTAGAAGTTTCTGATCCTCCTGAGAATGAGAGAAACAGCCTTCCCATCCTACCTCTAACATCTGGCAGAGAATTGAAGATATTTAAAATATTGTGATAGAGTTTCCAGTACAGATCAATAAATTTGCCTTCATAAGAGTTTGGACCGCAATAGGTGTATGCATTCTTACACTGAAGAGTTAACATTTTGTCTTTGCTGAAGAACAGCTCTTTACATGACAAGATGTTGCCGCGTTGTTTTTGAGAAGCCAGGGAACAGCGCAGTGTTCCCCTCACTGCCTGGACACCGTGTTCTCCTGCTAAGACTCAAGGACATCTTAAGAGCATTAATCCAAAGTAAACTGAAAAGAAACACGATAATTCCAGTGTTGCCTGTATA
The DNA here is from genome assembly GCA_016647715.1 of Pavo muticus. Classification (NCBI taxonomy): domain Eukaryota; kingdom Metazoa; phylum Chordata; class Aves; order Galliformes; family Phasianidae; genus Pavo; species Pavo muticus. The sequence goes on from JACDJE010000055.1 coordinate 165,153, forward strand.
ACACTCATTGCAGATGATATAAAAAGCAATTCAATCAGAACTAAAAAGTTGTTCCAACCTATACAAAGCTTACTCAGCCCTAAAGCCTCTGAATCACGTTGCTGGGTCCTGCGAATCTCTGGGGGAAGGCAATGTACCCTTGGGTCCTCAGAAAGAAATACTCAGACTCCAATATCGGGCTGCCACAAGACAAAGCACAGAGCGTTCCTTGACTGTTCCCAACCGGTCTAAACACAGCTGCAGTTGCCCCTCATGCTCGGGAATATCCTTGAACACCAGAAAGCTCCACAAAAAGGATGGTACAAGAATCGCTTGAATGCGTTCCCTTACTAGAGGCACCACCTCATCTGTACACCCGCATTTGTTAACAGCATTCGTTTTCTGGTGTCAGTGAGAATTCAGAGCTCAATCTCAGGTCTAGCAATAGGGTTGGTCATACAAGCATCAGATCTGCAAAGAGGAGAAAGCAAAGGCATATGTGCACCGCTCGTGTGGCTACTTCTCCATATTTATCCCCACTTAGCAGGAAGAAATGAGAAATTCTCGAGGAAACCATCTTGAGCCTTTAAAGAAACATTAGCAAATGACTGGGAAAAAACAAAAAGCCTTCCGATGGAAATAAAAAAGCAAGTCCAGATACGTGTCCTACAATACCCAACTGGAAACGTTCAACTCTATAGCTGTACTCAAGCATTACAGCCACAATAATGCCTACAACACTGTGGAATGAGGATCCAGCTGGCTGAAAGTGAGGTAATAGTTTGTAATAGGTCAGAGTTCTAAAAAAGCACTTTTACATCTTACAAGTCCAAATAAAATTAAAAAAAAAAAGACACATTTCATACATGTTGGGCTTTCTCACCAGAACTGTACGATAATTAACTCCACACCAGGACCCCTACCACACTAAGCCTTACTCGTCTTCAATTATATGCTGCAGCAAAGATTTACCAAGCGACACCTAAACTTCAGTACAATATGAAACTTGAGTCTTAAAACTTTATACACACAAAATATAAAATTACTTCTCTAGGATGGGGGCAGGGGAGAGGGATTCTCCTTCATGATACTTGGACTGAAAAACTAGTTTTCAGAGACTGCCACAAATATTATTCACAGTTTCTCGCTGTCAGGCTTCTTCAGCTACATCAACGTAGTACACAACAATACTGTTAAGTCCAATCACTACACCGGCTGGACGATCTCGGGAGTAAGAGAAAACTAGTGACAAAAAGCACCCGAAAGGCCTCCTCCTAACGACGCCTCCGCTTCTACAGGGCTGCGGTTTGTCTACGTGACACGCCAATGCGATCCCAAAGAGCAGCAGGAGGAAGATTCGAAACCTCAGCTCCTGTCCAAGTGATCCAAGTAACATAAGCATCCACTTAGCAGAAATAACATGAGAAACGAGGCTCTTGCTACAAAGACAGCAGTGAACCACACCTTCCCACACCAAAATATGGTCAACCGGGGATTTTGGCCATGCAAACTGCCAGTCAGCAGAAAATCAAGCATGCTAATGGACAAACATTAATCCCAATCATATATTTAAAATGATCCCATTTACTACTAGTTAGCTACACTGAAAGCGCCTGTAAGAAATCCGTAGTGAAAAAGGAAAGGAAACGTTCGCGATCACTGCAGCACTCGGAGTGATCCCAGTCTCACGTGATGAATCACCTCAGAGAAAATACATCGGGTGGGACTTCGAAACAAAACGTTAACATTAAAAGGTGCACCTGAATATTACAGACTAAATTTACAAAACCTACAATAAGGTAAAATATATATCTTTTGAATATTCAGCAGCTTTTTTTTAAATTTGTTTTTATTTTTTTGAGAGGCTCATGAAATTTTAAAAAGGGACCACTAACTAATCTCAACCATGCTTCACAAAACAATAATGGCTATTTTATATTGCAGTTACCGACGTAATGCAATTAGTGCTTAAAAAATAATCTACACTTCTTTCTTTTTTTTCCTTTTTCAACAGAGACCTTTGGAGGAAATACGGTTGTTCAAAAGCTTCTCGAAAAAGAAAGGTTACCTGAATATCAAGTTATCACAGACCAAGCGTTATGTTTCAAAGCTTTGCAGACGTGAGTACTACAATCTTCAGGTCTCAGGACATTTAAACTGAGAAAGTTACGCGTTTGGTTTGTTTTTCTGTTTGTTAATATCCACTTTCTAACCAAAGCAAATAAAGAGTACTCGACTTCTCACTATCTATTTACAATTCTTAGCCTACAGTCTGAAATGACAAGACAAATTCTCTTTTAAAACTGCAGCATTAAAGGGTAGGCACACCATTCTTCTGCTGCACGATTGTCACCCACTTCAACATACACATACAAAATAGTTAGGTTAGTAAAATGAGCACTCCACATACACTACAGTGACAAGTTTTTATAAAACTCAACTCGTGTTGCTTAAATAAAGACAACTGCAAAAGGTTAAACCTCTCTGAACAGTAAAACCGCGTTACTTCTTTTTCTTTCAAGCTTGCAGCAAACTTCCTACAGCAGATGAAACCACACGTGTAACCGCACCTTACTGCGATCCTCAGCTAAACTGGAACGTATTGCAGAGTTCACATACTGCCACTGAGCTCACACTGCCTGAAACGCCGCGCTACAACTAGAGAGCTACGGGGAACAGAGATTTCGAGTCCTACAACGCAGGAAGTAAACAAAAACAAAGGAGAGCTGGGGCCAAGCGCCCGGCCCGCCGCGAGAACGAGCAGTGCATATTCCGAACGACAGCAATGGTGTGCCTAACCTTTGAGAACCCAAAGTTGCTGGGGAGGGGGAGAGGCTAACAGAACCGACTGTTCCCGAGGTCATTCAGCATCCCTAGCGCTACCCGAGGCCATCCTCCCATGAACTTTTAGAAACCATTTGCAATCACTGACGTCACTTAATGCTCTCACACAAAAACTCCGATGCTTCTTTTGGTTGTGCAAGTGGGGAAAACAAGCGGTAATTCTATCTACCTTTTGCACAGATTGAGACCAAATTGTTTCTACCTGAAGAACCAGCAATTCTGATTTGGTCACGTTGTGGAAAGTCCAGTAAGCTCCACTTAGTTACTGACCACTCCCGCAGAAAGTATCAAAGAGAAAAGTTCTGTACAAAACTTATCCTGGATGTCCACGTAACGATCAAATATCGTTCATATTGGAAAACAAGCAAACAAAAAAGGATCTGTGGTTTACGGAGTGCTTTCACGGTGTTTAAATGCTTATTCCAGCATGTGCTAAACCACGATCGAAAGAGGTTAAATAAAAACAACACAAAAAAAGCAGGACTTAGATTATTTCCTGCTACTGGCAACTGTAATATTTAAAAAGGAAACACCCATTCATTGAGTGTTCGACCCTGACAGTATTACAGCTAGATATGATACAGAGCCTGAACCGGGTCAGGCTACCAGTGTTTTACTTCTTCCCTGAACATTAACAAGCTCCTTCACTAATGTGGATATTTGGGCAGACTACTGAGGTTGTAACGTTTGAGATCACTGTTTAGTGGGCTTTTTCTCTTTTCTTTTTGCACAAGATCACAGTAGTTTGTTACACGTATCCCCCCCCCATCCCCAGATTAGAGTCATTTAAACTAGTTGTTGGAACCACATAGTTTAGTAAACTCAGAATCAAGTCTGTAAAAAGCATGAAGGTCACAAAGAACCTTAGTTCTGTTATAATGAGGCATACCCTAATACATCATTTAGTGTACCCTGACTGCTCCTGACCATGAGAAGCTTGTCTTCCGTGAGATAAGGCTACATCCTCAAGCAGGTGAGTCAAATATCACCCTTCAAAAATATCTAACAAAGTTACAGCGAAGGTAGTGTTACAAATAATTCACTGACATATTCTGAAGGTAGTGTTTGTAAGTTTTCCCTCCCCTCCCCTCCGGGTGAGCACTAAGCAGACAGTGAATGGTAAGCATGTTGAATTTAGAAAGAAAACAGCAGAGAGCCTAATCAGACCCAATTGATTAGCCACCAAAAGAGCAAATCTCCGAGTTCAAGAGAGGTGCCTTTCCTACATAACTTGATTTAGCTTAAACCTTCCAATCAACTGGATCAAAGAAAAGGAAGGGGAAAAAGATTTCTGAAGCATTTTGAAGAACGACAGTCTGATTCCCATCCAAAAAGCCTGGTTTTAAGAGACTACCAGTTCAACAAAGTGGACTTATTTCTATAAAGACCGATATGAAAAACATCCAACAGCGGGAGTTGAGGTGGGCTGTACAGGCAAGATGTCCACTTCCACAGATCTGCATTCTTTATGAGGTAACTCAACTCTCTATTACAGAGAAACATGCAAAAGGCAAAAGGAAAAACTAAAGAGAAGAAAGGAAAAAAGGGATAGTGGGCAGGTGAAGGAGGGAATCTGCGCCGTATCGGGCCGGAAAAAAATTTACAAATGTGACATTCAGAGCACGCCTTTCGCTTGTGTCCACACAAGTCTATGCTGAACTGCAAAGAAAAGAGCATTGCAGCAAATGGGAGAATGAGGTGTGCTCAATGGTGGTTGAACTATGCAGTAGTGCTCACCCAGTTTGCAAAGTAATTGGCACTCTACAACATCCCTACTCATCTTTCAATTCATTTGCACTTTGTGCTGCTTCTCCCTGGGGATCTAATTCAATCTTTACTGAAACATCCTGCCCCTCCGACCTCATTAATTTCATTTTTTTCTTTGGAGGGTTTTTCAAAGTGCCCAGCCTCTCTTTAACTTTGTACTCCAGTGTACTGTGGGGGATCCCATAAATACTCTGAGCTTTGGAAACACTCATTTTCCCGCTCATCACCACGGAGATTGCTTCCTCCAGTATCTCGCTGTTGTACTGTCTGTATCTCCCTCTTTTCTTCCTAGGTTGCTTGGAGCCAGGATCTCCCTCTTGATCTGAGGTGGGATATGGCTGTCCAGAGGTAGACTGCTCAGCATCTGAGCCCCAGGAATCTGGTCCAGCATCCAGCAAACTTCTCCTGTTTTGTTTTGGAAGGATAGCCCTTAACTTTTTGCTAAGCGCGCTCTCCGTTTGTGAACCCATTACCAAAGAGCTATAGCTGAACTGGTCACCAGAGCGGGACTCCCAAGAAAGGTCCATGCCTCGAACTTGTGGTATCTTTAAATCCACAGGAGACGAATGGCTCACGTCCTTTTTCCCATCCTGTTTAGTTTGAAGTGCCATTTTTTGAAAGGCAGAGTTTTCTGTAAGAAAAGGAAGGTCACTGATGTTGCTGAGTGCACCATTTCCCCTGAATTTCATGCGGCTGAAATTGAATTCGTAGTGTGGTTTTGCCCAAGAAGCCTCCCTGGATAATATTAAGTGCTGTCCATGATTCTGTAGTCCAGATGGCCCATGGCTGGCAGCTGTAGAAAACTGGTTTCTGCTCAGCAGTTCTTCACTAATCTGGAGTGATCGAGCCAGCGGTACTTTAAGAGATGTAGAGTGGCCATAACCTTCCCTGGTTCCATCCTGCAAGCTTCTTGGAGGTACCCCATCACCACTCTGTAGTCCCTCTGGATGGTGCTGGCTGGGTCTCCCAGGTCGCCTAATTGGATGGAAGGAAACTGATGTGAGCAGGACTTGCACAGGTAGGGAGGGATGGGTGAGGGGGCCACTCCTTTATTAGAAGGCCTTGCTTGGGTAACATCACTTTTTGCGTTATTTATTTTTCTCTAAATTTTGTTTTTTATTTTAATTTGTTAATTTTTTTTTTATTAAGTCTCAGCATCAGTCAGTTTTAAAACTTGTTCACAAAAAAAGAGAAGCTTTTTGGGCAAAGAAAAATGAAACCTGTTGGCTGGTCTCTGGTTGGGTTCACAAATTCTCGGAGTAGAAAAGGCTTCGCGCAAGCGTCTGAAAATAGCACCTTAATTACAAAGTAGGAGTCAATCGCCATGGATCTATACATAGCTGTGTTACTGGTGTGACGTTACCACTAAACAAGTACAGTAATAAAAGAGTAAGCCAGAAATGCAACATATTCAACATGCAAATATGACTGCCACCTGCAGTATCTACGAGTAGGAGGAAACCTTGGATGACGTTTGCTTACATCACATCGAAGAGATGCTGCTCAGGATAAAAAATGCTTAGCACCAAATATGAAAGCCGGGATACTGCAGATCACAAAGAAGAACACTAGACTTACCAAGTTGCCCCTTTAACAACTAATTGCATATATACACGGGCCTGAATCTCATTTGACACAGAGCTTAACACGGCTAAGAAAAAATATCCCAAATTCCAACTATACGCTTTAGTCCAGACCAAAGGTTAATAGCAGGGAAAAAAAGCATGTACTTATACCATTTTCCTTTTGTCGCAAGTGTTTTCAATGACACAAAGTACTGCTACTGCTTGCTCAGCCTCTTCACAGTAACTAAGTCCCACCAGCCAGAAATGAGTTTCACAATCCACCTCCAAACCTTCCCAAGTTTGATATACCCATTAAGAGAGACTACGAGTGTTATAACGCTCAGGGAGACTTTGCTGGTGCGAAGCCCTCTAGATAAATCAGTGTTATTTAACTACAGGATAAATGCTACTGAAAAGCTACATCGTTGTTTTTAACATCACATTAAGATCAGAAAAAAACCAGATCTTCAGAGCAGAGGCATCCACTGAAAGGACCTGGCATGTAACATACAGAGTGCTTAACATATATGCTGCTAGCTTCTCTCCAGGATGCGATAGGTCACAGCTGAAGCGAGTAACAGGAGTCAGCATGAATTCAGAACAAAATCCAGACAAATAAGTTTGCCATTCCAGAGAACTTGCGCATATCCTCCATCCCTTCTACAGCATGTATTAAGCGCCAGAATGCACACTTGTATTTCTACACCTAAAGAAAGGTCAGACTGACAGCTAACTATAACAGAAGGTCACATCTGATTTCCTTGATGCTAAACAGACTAAGCCATCATCTACCACACACCTGTACGAGTGACTACCAGTGCCAGTACTGAGCACCCTCTCCTGACCCACAGAGCCAACCAGCACAGCCAGATGCTGTCCCTGCCACCCCTCCCTGCGTTGGACTTCAGCTCTTACTTCAGGCACACACACGGGGAAAAAAAAACTTGCTGTCCTGACAGATTCCAGACAAAGGAGTCTTTGTAAGAAAACAAAGCTGGAGATGATTCAATTCTGAAAAGGTGGGGAAGGATTATGCTAAAGATTTGTGCAAAAGCATTAACAGGCTAACTGTTAAACAAGGACTGAAGTATTTTATTACTAGAAATATTAAATGGGAAATGTAATCTTGAAGGGAGAAAATCTCAGACAGCAGTATTTTTCCCCAAAGAAATGCAACAGTTATACCAGTTGTTAGCAGTACATGAGGTTGGTACTGGCAGTGGGTTGTTAGTTTAAAAATTCAAGTTTTCCAGATGCTGTTGTAAGTCTAAACCCAGCAATTAAATAATAGTTTGAATCACGTTCTGTTTCTGTACTTCACTAATGAAACTAGTAGTTCACAGTAGCTTCCAAACAAAATTTTCCTATCAACACCCAAAAACCCCTCTTGCTCCCAAACCGCCTCTCCAGTACAATTAACTCACACCTAACTACAATAAAGGATTTCTAAGCATATGCAAAAGTGACCATTAGAAACACGAAATCTAGAAGTAACTACTGATAGCATTCTTTTACACCTTGAACTAAGGCAGGAGTAGTACATCATGCATTTTGTATTTCCTTAGAAAAAAATAATCCAGTGCAATTGCAAATCCAAAGCACCCATACTTTGAGTTTTCTGAACAAGGAGACTTCCCTGCCACCCAACTTCTCTATTTATTTTATACATACATATGTATATATATTTTTTTAAGGTTGTGGTTTGTGCAAGGAAATAGAAACAGAGAACATGCAGTGATTTGAATCAAATCATTCTGGTTCATCACCCAAACTATTGCTACTGGTAAAATAAGCTTCTTTGTTAGTTAACTTCCATAGAAATGAAACAAAATCTAAGTCACGCTGCAAAGCATTAAAAGAAAAATAGTCTTCAGACATCTACCTGATCTTGCCTCTCCACTGAATCCAAGAAGCAAGCAGTGTAAAAACTTCTGACTAAGTACTAAACTGGCCTAAATAACAGATAGCAGAGCTCTTCACCGCAGGTAAACCTGTCTCAGTTTGCAACAACTCTTATTTGGCAGGTGGGATGAAGGTATTTACCAAAAGGCACGCTGAAGGACACGTTACTCCAGAGAGTTAACACCAAAAATAAGTTAGTTTTGACAAGTGGTAAACATACATTTTTAGTTAAAAACACAGTCATAAAACGTCATTGTAAGTTGCTTTCTCTTACCCATTTCCTGGAGTACTGGAGCATCCTGGAGAATGACTCAGAGAGGTGCTGCCGGCACAAGGACTCTTCTTAGTGGACAAATCAAGCACACCGTCTGTAGAGATGACAGAATCACTTCAGTGTTTGAAGGAGCAGAATCAGCCATGCTGACCCTTGACAAAGCCACCTCCTTGGGCTAACGTCATGTTCAGCACATAACATCTTTTATTTTTTCAGTGACTCGAGGCTTGGATCCAGCCATAATTTGGCTTACAAGTGACTAGCACAGTCCTCAGAAGTCACAACAAAATTTGGCATCTGTTACAAGAGCCAGAAAACAAACGACTGCCTACAAATGATGGTTCAGGATGCAACACAGTCTAAGGCATGAGATATTACACATTACTTACGTGTTGGAGGCTTTAAATCAGTGTTGTGTATATATAGAGAGAAATATATTAAATATATTATTTTTAATTTCGCTGCATAGATTTGGATGAATGCAGGAATTTAATATGGGAAGCTCACTTTCAAAGTGTGCTGTGAGCACACGCACAGCACCAGACTCCTCCCCCAACAGCGAGCCTCATCCTTTTTTCCATGTCCCTGCTGAGTCCCTGATGGCACTGCCGTTTCTTTTCCCCTTTACTGTGTCACTTCCTCTCCTCTCCCACCCATATAGCTGTTTTTCCTGCTAGGCTGCTTCTCTCATTCTCCCTTGGACACACACTAATGGCACTTCCTTGTGCTCGCCTGCACTCCTCTGTGAGCCCTTACATAAACTCTGCATTTTTAGGCAGCAGCAAAGGGACTGCTTCACGGTAGAAAAGCCTTGTTCCCATTGAACTGAAGCAACTTGAAATTCTGGTCATTTTAGTAAGGGCAACATTGCCTTAGAAGCAGTACAGCCATCTGAAATTCCTGGAAACTCTGAAAGATGGAATTTATGAGGCAAAGATAAATGAAAGCTGCTGGCAAAGCAAACGAGAGATGTTTCAGAGCTACTTGCTCACTAACTCAAGTACCTTCAAACACAAGAACAATCTAAGATGGCTTTCAGATTGCTTCAAGTTCTCATTTGACATATGGAGGAAAAAAACCCACAAGGAAAGCAGTGAAACAGAGCTAACCTACAGAAAGCTGTTCCACCCACCACGTTTGGGAACACCTCGCTACCCAAAGCTAAGCAAGCAGAGAGCTCAGCCTTCCCTCTGAGCGCTGCGGCACCCAGCCACAGGACACAGGGAGGGATGGAGCAGCACCTTCTCTTCAAGGGGACACACCAACAGCAGAGTGCAGGCAGGGGCCTCATCTCCACTCCTCTGTCAGGAGGGTTCTTGAGGGCAAGCAGGAGCAGCCCCGTGCCCTGAGCTCACAACTGGCTTCTTCCCCTCGGCCCTGTAGGATGGAAATACAGCAAAAAGCTCCCCCAGCAGTCTCTGTGACAGCCTCTTCAATCCCTCCTTAGAAAGTTTGGCAAAACCCCTTCCCAATTACGTAAATTGGGAAAAACAGCTACATCAGCAAACAGATCACTTTAGAAGTTACTGAATTAGAACATGTAACAACAAGTAACAAAACATAAATCATCTCCAAGCTTTTTCACCACTAAAGAGCAGTTCACGTATATACTTGTAACTGACACATGGCGACAACTCGCAGCAAGTGTCAGAAGTGTCCGCATGTCCAATCTGAACATGGCTGGAGATAAAAACTAACCTTCTTACAGATACAGGATATCTGTATTTACAGACAAGATGAAGGAATATTTACAACTACGCACCAGCCAGCTGAAAGGCTTTGCTGGTTTATTTTGTTGGCATTCATCTGTTCTAAAAGCATTGGACAGCTTGGGGATGGACAGTCTACATTGTATTTAGTAGAATGATTTTATGCACTTTCAAACATTTCTAAGGAAGGGAAAAGAGGCTAATTCTAATCCTCTCAGTAAAATACAGTTATGATAACCTCTAATCCAGATTTTCAGGAAAAAAAAAAAAATCTTTCACTTAACTAAAATCACTTGCAGAATTTGCTTGTTAAAAACTTTTTTTTTGACGGAAAGCAAGGTTTTCACCTTAAAACAAGCTCTGCAACACTGTTACAAGTCACTCAATCTGTGCTTTGCTGAACAAGTCTATTTTTAAGGTGGAAAAAAAAAAAGACTTCTTCCAAATGTAGGAGCCAGCCGTCACAAAGCAATTCCTCACCAAATTTGACTACTTTCACATTGCGATCATAAAGAAAATAAATCAACCAGTCCTTCCGTTGGATTCTGCACTGATCTTCAGGAAGGTTTTCATGACCGCGGCACCTTATCAGCCTACTGAGCAGCACAATTGTCCCCAGAGGTCAGAGCACGTCCATCCCCTTTGCCCTTCTTCAGAAAAACCATTCATGTCTGTGAGCCTACCTTCTTTCAGGAATTATCTTCTCTCCCAGCCATATCTAGCTAGTCAGCCTTTTACCATGACGGCATCTACTGCCTTCCCACTTCACATTTCATGTAAAAGTGCAAACTTGCAATCGTTTTGTTGTGACAAGAATGCCAGGAGTGGATTGCCACAGGACACAAGACACTGATAAGAGTCCTACCTTGTTCACTAGGTTCTGACTGAGACTTTCTGACAGTAAGGTCCAGAGGTGAGTCTTGGTCAGCCATGAGAAGTTTGCTGAGCACAGGGTTCTGAGCAGTTGCAGCCGTGGGAGAGGAGGCGACCAGAGATGCTTTCAGCAGGCTTTGGTTCTTTGTGCTATTGGGCTGGCTGGAGTCCTGAGTAGAGCTATTTTTTGAGGTATATTCAGCAGCAAACTGTCGGATCATTCGCTGCATGATCTCACGGGCCACTAGGGGAATATTGGGGTCAGAGACCCTAGGACTGTCTGGAAACAGTAGAGATTTTTTTTTTAAGGAAGCACTTTAAATAAAACAGCTTTTATATTAAGTCATTGTTTATTTTAAAAGGAAAACAAAAAGCAAGCCAAAGATAAAAGCGTTTCTGTAGAATAAGTACTTTACGAATATCTGAGCAAGAATCATAGCTAATTCTGGTACAAACTTCCCAAAGTGCATATTTTTCCTGGGAAACTGTTAATCTCATCTTTTGTTTTCAAGTATATCCAACCAGACCTTTAAAAGGTGTGGAACTGGAAAGGAGAGCTGGAACCCCAAAGAAAAGCATCAAGTAATGAAGTTCATTATGAAAAATAGAGCAGATTATTCAGTGGAAGAATCGAGTAACTTACCTGCAGCTATAGAAAGGGGTGGGGGAGAGCAGAGTTGCAGCAGTCCCCTATAAAATTACTGGGAAATAAAGCCCTATAGTTTTGATTCTTCAAAACAATTTGAATGAAGATCAAGTGTGTCTTCCATCTCATTTTATCTACTACTGTGTTACAGTGCAGCACGAGATGTTACCCAGAGAACCTTCCCAAAAACTAAGAGGTGTCAAATGAAAAGTAATTCCATTTCTAGAAGTGCTGCTAAATCTATTGCTAAGAACATGAAATGGAACAGTTAGAAATTCCTTTTTTTTCTTTTTCTCCTCCATAAAACAGCATAGAAATACAGAAGGTATTTAGGTGTACGGGCACCACAAAGATTATAATGCAAATCACTATTTTAGACCAGTAGCAATTCATTATGTCAAAGCAAAACCACAGCTCCTGCGTCACAGCTGCCAAGTCCTGCCGCTTCCTCTTAAGCACTACTTGTTTTCTTTGGACAAATGAGGGTGCTGGTTCTTTTGCTGTTGTCATTGTTTGTTTGTTAAAGAACAGCTCCTGAAATGGCTCAAAAGATCTGAATTTCTACTTCCGGAGGGAAAATTGTGTGCTGGAAGACCAAATAACTCTAACATTTGCACTCAGAAAGGAACAACAGAAGAGTGCTTACTTTTTTTTTTAATTGCCTAGGTTGAAAGGCAATCTATCAAGATGGAGCTACCAGGAACATTAGCAAAATCATCCGTGGGAAGTTTCAGTGTTAACCTGCCTTTTACCACCATTTTTGACAAACATACATCAATCCAACAACCAGCTGTGGAGTACCTGTTAAGGATGAGTGACATGAAGGACTGAGGGTGGGGCTGCCCATAAACCTAAGAGCAGCGGTAAGCAGCTTCCATGTTTCTTGATGGAAAACCACACTGAGATTTAAGCACTTACTGAGCCCAAATTCCTTCCTGTTAAGTACAGGTTTTCAAACTGAAGATCTTACACAGCCATTGTGTATAATCTTACAGTGACACAGTAGTTCTAAATTTCTGGGATGTTTATGTAAATAGTTAATCATTTCATTGTGAAGTCTATGAGATATTTTATTGTTGCTAAGCACACGACACACCAAAGTTTTAAGAAGCCAAACTCATTTATGAACATTTACATTCTCCCTTTCTTTCTAAAGGGTCCACAGGGACATGAGCTGTAAAAGTGGAAACTTTTACAGGCAAGTATGACATGTCCTTCAACAGGTCGTGATAGAGAGCTTAGAAAATGGAAGACATGTGAGAAGCTCTAAGGAAGCCCAGAAGAGCACAACTTGACAGTCTGATCACACTGATGCCAACTATTTGACATGTGCTTGCAGTGTATACATGTTGGGCTGAAATGAATGCTGAGATCTACACAGGTTACATTTACTGAAGAATCGTGCCTTTCCAGTGCACGTACACTCATATATGTACAAGCCAATAAAGCTTGCAGCTAAATATGCTTCCAAATTCATGGAGAAAATACTGTATATGCTCACAGGCATGCATCTTTCTAACTTGCAAATTCAAAGAAGCAGCAAAGAGCAACTACTGAGAGCTGCTCAAGGTAACTTACTAATTCAGGACTAACTTGAAAGTAGAAGGGTAGTTACCTAGCACACTAAAGGCTTTTTGCTTAACACAAAGCCTGATTTTTAAATGCCAAGGATAAAAACTGTTGAAAAGTGAGCGCAAAGTATTTGCTGGTGCTTCTGCAGCATCACTGGAAATCAACCACATGTTCATCTTGATTTCAAGTGTCTCATTTATTTGAAAGAAATTTTAACTTAAGGCATAGAGATTCTCAGAGATGATAAATACGGCCAACATTTATCTACTGTGAGTTATCTACATTAGTACAAGCCAGCTTTAAATCCTCAATAGCCTTTGTGTATTTTACCTACACAGAAATCTCAAAAGGGAAACATCAACCAAAAGAAAGGTAGAATTTCATTAAACCATCAAAAGAAAGTCCTATCACGTCACAACATAAAGGTAATGGAGAGCTAAATACTACCACTCTGCTTTCACTGGAATTACGCACATTTGATAGAAGCATTACTGGGTCAGAGTGCCATGGGCACAAAGCAGAGAGGAAGCAGCTAACGTTAATGGGCAGCCTGTTCTGAAAGTTTGCTGATATTGCTCATTATCTTTGTATGTTAAGCACACAAATTCATGTCCTTGACATGCAACAGGCATCTGTTCACAGAACACCTGCATTTTCCCTGATCTACACCGACTACAAAACAGCAGTCTCAAATGTTACTGGCAGTCGGGATGGAAATAAAAAATAACTAATTACTGGCATGAAGCCAGGAGAGCCAAGCACCTCTGAGCAACTAGGAGCATCAGAATTCTACCATTCTTTGTGTCCTCTGTGGTAAGAGGGTGCTTGGGGATCTCATGTCGACGGCATGAGTTAGAATAACCTTTTAAGCAACCTAAATACAGCCAAGCTTGACAACAATGCATTAAGGACTCAGAACTGAGCTCCTGCCAGGCTCCTTCCCCTCCCTTATTACTCTTGCACCAAGCTCAGTTCTGCTGGAGAAGGGAAACCAAGAACACATTAACTAAGAATCTTCAAGATTTTTTTCTGAAGTCTGAAATGATTTCATTGTTCTCATTCTGTGTACCTGACCACAGAAAGCATTAAACAATTTTCCTACGATGAGGGAAGTATGCACACAGGTCACACAGAAAGTTAAGCTTTCTGTAAAAGTAAAGGGATGAGATATCTAGCAAAACATTCGGAAGCGCTGAAGAGGCACCGCTTCACAGCCTCCATCTCCACCAGAAAACTGGAATGGAAAAGAAGATACATTCTCTGTATTTTTTATTTTCTTAAATCAGTTCTGGATTTAAAGAGAGATGGGGTAAATTTAATATTATCTTTAAAAGAAAAAAAGCCACTAAGAAGGCGGACTTGGAATAAAAGCTGAATTATCTGAACTATTGGTAGTAATATGCAAGTAACTATCCCTCCTACCGTCCTGCACGCTCTACTTTATGCAATTCATCATACTATATATTTTGCATTTATTTATCTGAGTCATAAAAGAAAAGCTAAAATACTGTTATCTGCTTAAAACACCTTTAAATATTTTGGTCACTGTGAGGATGGGCAGAAGACTGGCTACAGCAATTTCTAATTTGCTAAACTGAAGCCCTGCATTGTCCCCCAGCAGACAGGTTGGAATTACTGATTTGGCAGATTTTCTCACACGTGGGTTAGACTGATAAGTTCAATGTACTTCCACTCAGGATGCACTTGGAAGCAACCATTTCTCAGGCTAACAGAAAACAGCGAAGCGAGTTCCACGCCTTCTGAACAGTGCACTTTAATTGATGCAACCCTCCAGAACAGATTTACAGGACTTTCTAACACTGAGCTACCATTATTGCTCTCAGCACATTGTACAGTACTGATTTTCCAGTTCTTTTGCTGCTCACTTTTTGAATTCCATATAAATCCCTTCACACTGTTCCAACTATATTTTGGATTGTGGATTGCTGGGGCAGGTGGTGGTGGGAATCACCACAGACCGTAGTGAGAAGACTGCTGACTTCTTAAAGAAATTAATACGGAACCCACCAATAAATTGATTTTAGAAAGAAAAATATATACATATCCCACCTACCATCACCACTGTCCCTCTTTACAGCTCACTCACCTAAACACTGGCTTCAGAGCAGCAGTTCTGCTGGATAAGAGCTGAATAATAATTGTAAGAACACTTGTGTTCTCATGGAGAGTTTTACTTTGGGGTTAAAGCTCTTACGCTCTTCTCCTCCTTCTCAAGACCATGCTGTTGCACTGTTACATTGTTGGAGATTTAATTTTCACTCTTGATAAATACATATAAAGACTGCAACTGAAAAACACTGACCATACAATGACAACTTGAACATCCAATCTTTGACACCTGCATCACATGCAAAAAAGACCAGCAAGAGACATCATTTCCCCCCCCCCGCATTCAAACCAACCTTTTCTGTAAAAGACTGCATTGAGGAACTCTTCCGCTTGCCTTTCAAAACGAATGATTTTTGCTTGCTCTTGTCTAAGCAGAGCTTCTTGTCCAGCTTCCGAGGCTGGCTCATCCAGACTGACTAAGTGCTCCTGCAAAGATATTTAATAGTTATAAGATCTTCCTGACTCCAAAACAAATAAAGTTCCTTAGGCATTACATGTTTTACTAAATTCAAAGCTTTGTTAGATACTCAGCACAGAGTTGTATCTATTTAAATCAAAACTTGAATTTCTGACTGCTCCAGAACATTGTACTTTGTCCTGCTCTCTCGTTGTAAATGCAGCAGAAGACTGGAAGATTTGATAGCGTTATGGCAAATAACAGCCCACCAGAAGGAAGGTATCTGTATTTCACTACATTTGGCTTCAAATTGGATATCTAACACTTGTTCTTTGGCTTTTAAGTTTGGCTCTATAAGAAAAAAACACCGAGGGCAAAATACAGAGAAAATTCACCTTCATTTACACAGTGTTCATGTGAACTGAGCAATAAATGGCCAAGCACCAGCAACGAACAAGGTCCTTTGTCAAGAGGCTCAGCAGTGGTGACTTTTTAGTGAAATAAATACAAGTTCACTGTTTACAATACCCACAAGGAATTAAAGTTCATTTTCTTGTACAACTGGAAGTTTTTTTAACTAGGATAATTTTAACTAGGATAATTAAAGAGAAACTGGAAGACAGGGGCTACAAACATACCAAATACAACCGCCTGGATTTCCCCACCCGCCCTCCTCTCTCCTCTTTCATTTTAATGCCTTGCTCTCGCGCAGGAGAATAATCCCTTTCGGGGCCCTTTCCTCCCACTTTCATTTTAAGCAATATTGAAGTTACCTGTATTTACCTACTGCAGGAATGCATACACAACCTCTCTTTGGGTTGAGGGAGTGTTTTGTTTTGTTAACCTTTACATAGTATCAGTTACCATAATACCTTGGCTATAGCCAGCTTCTGGCCTCTAACGTACAAATTGATTTCAGGTTCATGTTCTCATGGGACTAAAAGGGAAGGAGGAGAGAGCTGGCAATTCACTTGTAATTCACAAAAAATGAAAACAAGAAGTCATTTTTAATTTTGTAAGTCTCTGCTCCAAGAGGCTTAATGAAAGCAGGTTACATAACCAGCCTATAGTAAATTAACGAACGCAGCAGTCACATGAACTACGTGCAAAGGGTAATCATATGAATGCTGTGGACTCTGGCCTGTACAGCACAGGCTTTCACCATAAGATTTGTCATTCACCAGCTTCCAAAAGTTCTCTGTCCAAAGAGAAAGGGGGATACCCATCTCAGGCTACAAAGAAAGCAGAAGTTTGTGCCAAACTAACAAATGAGTACACAGTGACCGAGGTGAGAGATGAGCTTAACAGCGTGCTTTCTGGGAAAGCGTAGTTGTGCAGAGCCTCTTTTTTTCTGCACCAGAGAGAACCCAGGCTTGCTCCTATAGGAAAGGCCAGCACTTCTGAGCTAGCCCTTAGAAGGCTGGGAACTCAAAGTGGAGCATAAGCGTTCACTTCCGTGCCAGGAACGCCCGTAGCAGCAGTGCTGCGGCTCCAGGCTTTGTATAAACAGGCTGAGCACACATTTACACTTCCCTGATACTTAAAATACAAGGTGTCAGTACAGGATTTCACAGTGAAAACACACGTGGAAAGTAAACCCAACATTTTTGTTAGAGTTATCTTCTAGGTGAGACTCAAAACATACTTCCATTGTCTTTTTCAAAATGGTGTTTCCATGTCTGATGAAGTCTCAGGCAGGATCTGTCCCCACTACTGACTGCCACCCTCAGCCAAGCCCTGCTATCCTTCTGGGTTATGAAGATAGGTGCAAACCCATCAACCCATCGGTTTGTGTCAAAGGAGGCATTAAAGGAGAAATTAACTCACAACAGAACTAACCTAGGCAATACACAAGCATTAACACATTTAAAAACAAACTTTTAAGCTTTACTTAAAAGGAATCTCTGCAATCTGATGCACAGAGATCCAGCTAGATGAGATCAGCCTAAGTTGATCAGCATCCTCTGGCTGAAGTCCCACCAGCCATTGCAAAAAACTTTCTTCCAATTCAAAGGACAAACAGAATTCAGAACTAAAGGAAACATCGCCCCCTCAGCCTGACCCAATAAACTGTAACTCTGGAAGAAGCTTAAAAGCAAGACAATCTTCATCCAGCACAAGGCGTTGCTCGTGTTCCCATTATCTTTCACAGCTGAGACATCACACAGCAAGTACCTCACTGGCCAAGCACTCCCTGTACTGACCAGGAGACAGTTTACCAGAAAGATCTCTGCTTACTGCATTGTTTTGTTTTCTTAGCACTTCCTGTAACAATCATTCCAGCCGGTTAATCCCTCAGGGGAAACTTCAAGTTTTCATAGCGAGCATTTGATTGTGATTGTCATTCAATGTCAACTTCCAAAAGTTTTTCTTCATTGTGTGCATTTTTTTTTTTTAAATGATTAATGCTAATTAACCAATCAGCATTGGTTAGAAATACCCTAGGGGTTAAAATGTTATTTCTCCATATTTATAACCCCCATTCTGTTCTCTTTGTGCTTCTCTTCCCATGGGTATCATGGCCCAGAGCATCACCAGCAATCCCTCCCTGAACCTGCAGCATCACTCTATCTGGCAAGAGAAGAATTCCCTCTCCCAACATTAAGACATGCCTCTCTTCATATACCCCCCAAAATAGTTCATCACTTTTACATTGCTATCACCTCTCAGTTATCTGTAACTGCCAATTGATAAAACAAGTTTCAGTCTGTCCCATTTCTGTAGTCTCAATTCCAAGCACGCCATCTGAAGCACCTGCAACTGTTTCCAGTTTGGCATCAGCTACGAATTCAGATGGTTGAATTACTTTCAAGAAATCCCTCACTTGCACTTGTAAGATTTTGTGGTGGTAACGGCATTGTTTACTCACTCACTGAGATAACGGATTGGACAGACTTATGAAATCCAAAGCACGTTCCTCCGCTTTGAATGGACACCCCACTCAGAGGCTGCTGTTCTGACTAATCACAATCAAGTACCGGCACAATATTCCCCTCAGCTGTTTGTTTAAAGCAATGTCCAAGTTGTTTGAAAATTCAAAGTCACTGTGCTGCGGCTCTCACACGTTGCACCCTGCCACACTTCTTCCCAGAGCTGCTTGAGGTCCTGACAGTGAAGCCGGGCTATTTTGTGGCACTCCAACCAGCAGCTCAGCCCTCTGCCATCAGCAGCGTCAGACTCCAGAATACGCTCCCCATTGTTTTCTCTCCTGCTATTTTTATAGCTTAAATATATCTATGAAATAGTTAATGTGCTTAGGAGTATTATCCTTCTTGTTCTCCTCTCACCAACAAATGAGATTAGTGTCATTCCTCCCCCCCAGCTTTTTATTTTCTTTCTTTACAAACCAAAAACAAAACCCATGTGTACGAATTTCTTTAGGTAGCTTCAGACAATCCATGTCTTTCCAAAGGAATGCACTCAACTGAATTCTTCTTAAAGGATCCTTCCCCCAGCTTCCTTCTTACTTCTGGTGCTTTTTGACATTATCTTTCTGCAGCTTCTCACCAAAAAAAGGAAAACAATAAAAATCTTAAACTAGGCTTGAGCTCTGCATGCTAGCAGATAACAGCCAAGGCCACCAAACCACTTCACTGGATACGAACATTCCAGATAGAGCCACAGACTTCTTCTGCAGTGATAGCTCTGTCGGTTTTCTTACAAGACACAATGAAAAATTAACTGCAATTAAGAAGAACGCTTCAAGTTCAATTCATCTGAATGGACAGGTCTTATCTGTACTGCAACCTTTTAGAAGGAAGAGAGCCACAAAAAAATAAAAGCTTGGAAACCACGTATCGTAAGTCTTCTCTGTGAAGGATAAAGCCCACAGGGAACTGGGAATTACCACATTTGCAGATCAGCCAAATGGAGCTCACTGAGTTGGGCCCCATAGAACATGATCTGTTTCCTTTCGCTGCGAGTATGCTGCTGGAGCTGCTAACTCTGTCTTTCATGCTGTCAGTGTACATGTGTTAATGATCTGGAAGCAGTTCCTTACTTAACTAATTATTCTCTCTGATCATACAAGTGAAACAATTGTGATATTGTTATTTTGCTTTCTGTGATGGAAGAAAAAACTCTAATTTCCAAAAGCTTTATTTTATTGCACACGACCCTTTTGATATGGGCAAAAATATGACTGGGAGATCCTAGCTCCTAACTTTGTATGTATTTTACTGATGTTCTTAAGTGAACGCACTCAAGTCTACTCCTCTATCAAATACCATCTTGTATTTTGGCTGGCAAAAAAAATCCATGCATTTGCAAGTAGAACTACTGCTACAAATAAATTAATCTCTTCAGAATACTTCAGCAGATGGTTTCCCCTCCTTTGAAGAATGCATGTAATTGAATCTGATTGCTTGTAAAAGCAAGAATTAGCATCACTGAAAGGGGTGGGAGAATAAGGGCAGTTTTCTTCCCCAAACGGCTCAGCCAATAAACTAATCAGGGCCTCCAGCTCTCATCCTCCAGTCCAGCACCAAGGTCTCCTTAAACACAGCCACCTGTCTCCTGAGTTACAGGGCTTTCTTACAAGCAAAGCCAGAAAAAAAACACACAAGATTTTTATTATTTTTAACTTGTTAGAACAAGTACCTACATATCACCCAAAGGTGAGAGCTGATTACACTGACTGATTATTTCACCAACAGAGGTGTCAGCCAGAGCCCCAAAGCACAGAATACTGCGTGGCTGTGGCCATCTTGCTCCCAGCTGCACCATCAATGACACACCTTTTAAGTCTGTCCCCACTATTATGCAGGCACAAACCCAGATGATCCCATCCTACTCAGTTCTTTTCATAAAAGCACATCAACAACAAAAAAGCAGATCAGAAGTTGAGGCACAGAAAACACAACTGCAACCATATTACGCACAGGAACAGACAGGTCTTAGTAGTTTTAGAAGCTTAAGCCTTCAACTCCTTCAAAAGGAAGAGTTAAAGTTATCATTACAAATGACAAATGCTGGATGGAAGATTTCCAGTAAAACTGGTACCATTCCCAATTTAATTCAGGCCACCAGCAGAAGACTGTCCGTCATCTGGCCGAATATGTAACTCCAAATGTAACTCCAAATGGAGTTACAAACTTTTGAGTAACAGTGAGATATCAGGCTTTGTTTCAAATGATGACTGATATCAAACTCATACTACCTGAAGACCTTCATAAGACAGCTATATTTAACTTCATACTGCAAGCTAATGACATAAGCTGTGGCCAGCAGGGCAGCAATTCAGCATGCCCACGAAGGAAAGGAGACACTCCCACCCTGCCATCGCCCACAGCTAACACACGAAGCACTCACAAGGTCTTTAAGGAGCCATATTCTTCACTCTCTCTTTTCCACAAAAAAAAACAAAACAAAACACCACCACCACAACAGAAATGTGAATGCTGGGGGAGGGCAGGAAGAGAGGAAAAAATTTCCATGCACTCTAAAACAGACTCAGATATCTCTAGGCCCAGTGCAAGAAGAATCACCAGGATTAACAGAGGTCACAAGTCTGGTTTGAATGGACTGCTTTACCTCTGCTCTCCGCTCCTCCATCCCCCAAACAGCCAGGGATATCTGGACACACAGCAAACAAGCATGTGTACAAAGCACTCTTTGCTGTCTCTATTTATCAATCAGCTGTTAGAAAAAGGGTTTAAAGAAGCATTTTTGGCTACTGAAATGTAAAGTGACAGATATGGGTTTTATTTATAAAACTTGATCTACCCGAGCCCATTGTGACTGACACTAATGCAGCCCTTGTTAACTCACATTTGTCTCTGGGCAGATCAAAATGTATAATCTCCTTCCCCTCACCTCATGCTTTTGGCAAATGATGCTGCATGCCCCTGCTGCATTCTGTGTCATTCTATGTGCACAGTCCTAAAACCTCCTCAGAGCCAGATGCCAAAACTGCCCCACAGAGCAATACCAGATCTGACCAGACCCGTGTCCTCCTTTTGTCCATTTAAAAATCATCACACAGTACAATGGGGAACCAGAGGAGCAGCTATCTCCAGCATAAAGACACGTCACCGGTTCTCAATGGCAGAACGCCTAGCACAGTGCACTGAAAATATAAAGAGTGACATCTCAGCTTCTGACCAAAAGCTTATGGAGAAGTTAGAGGAGAATAAGACAAGCATGTCTAATCTGCACTCTATACAGTGCTCCCAGTCTTCACCTAAATAATGGGTTTTCGGGAGCTTTATCTTAGTTACTGTGGGCCTATGAGGATGACTGAGATGTAGGCAGATCTCCCCACGCATCATCAGGTTCTCCCAGCCTACAAGCAGACTGACCACACCATAAAGTTCACTCCTGAACTTACCTACAACTATGCTCAATGCTGAATTTTGTCTTTACATGAAGTGACGTAAGTCAAACAAGACAGAACTCCTAGCAGCATAAGTACACACAGAGCTTACCTGCTGTCAGCCTCAACAAAGTATTACGTGCTACGCCTGTTCTAAATGCAAGCACTTCTAATCCTCCTCCCAATGCTTCGACAAACAGTGCAATATAAAAATAAGCATAAACTGGCAACATGGCAAGTCCCCCTGTTAATAAGAAGGCACTTCCTTTATGAACAAACCATGAGGTCATACGTTAGCTGCTGCAGAGGGGAGGGAGATTGTGTTTCATTCACAAGTCTACAGAGAACCCCTCTGCACTTACAGTTACATTGTGCAGGAAGAAGTAGCAGTTAAGAGATCCAGGAAATGATGTTTTCCCAAGACAGATGAGCCTTCCTTCTTACACTATAGAGCTATCAGTATTTCAACACACAGCAATCACGTACAGCGTGGTAACCTTTGTTTCATACACAGCTATAATCTGGTTAAGAAAACAAACTACAGGTGTAAAATGTTGGCAAAGCTGACCTGCCCACATTTAGGCTGTGACATGGTTATAAACAAGCACAATAGCAAACCTGCCATACAAACAAGCCCTTTTAATAAAAGGATATGGCCCACAGGGAAAGAGATTCCGAGATAGGGAATGAGCCTCTAGGTGGTTAAAATGGACCACATTTCCATACTGAAGATAAGCCCAGTGTCTGACTGTGGTAAGCATACACAAGCCACCAAGCCACAGTTTGGCTCCCTTGGGAAGAGTTACATGATCCCAACAAGATCTTTTACAAAGAACTCAAAAAACAACAAGAAAAACACAAAACAACCCATAAACCAAATTAAAAAAAAAGTCACTACACACACACTGAAAAAAAAAAAGCCTTCATCACGTACCACAAAGAAAAAGTTGCAGAGAAAAAGTCTCCTCATTAACGTGTATTATTTTAATTAAGAAAGTCTTTTTACAAAGGAGGGGAGGGGGGCAGGTGGCTGCAGGCTTTCCGTGCTCAGTTAAGTAGGAGCAGCGAACTCCCTCCCTTTGTCCCTCCCCTACAACTACGAGCTTCACACATCTGCATTGTTACCTTCACTTTTTCTCTTCTCAGGCAGCAGAAAAGACAATTTTCATCAAAAGACCAATCAGAAACACCTTCAGGCTCACAGTCTGTAAATCAGAGGAATAGCAGATTACTTCATATTCATAAACCGCGACATAACTGGAGCCCAAAGAGAAATGCCAAATTAAATACCTGTTTCACAACATTCTTGCCTGCATTCTGAGGATGCAGGCTTCATTTCAGCCATATTTCTAAATCCCCAGATTACCAAACTGTATACATTTTATCTATGCACAACAAATACGGGTTTTTTTTTTTCCTGAGCACTGCCAAATACACTCCCAGCTACATAAAGATGAACGCACACTCATTAGTAATTTTAGCCAATATGAAACTAACTGTGAGCACTGCCTGGGGGAGGGGGAAAAAGCACAAATCACCACGGTAACACACATTTTCTAGAGGCAGAGCTGGGGCTGCTTCTGTCATTAGAAATGCAGAACAAGATACAAACATAGAGATTGAATACCTTTAAACAAACTGAGATCTTTTAATAATCCAGGTCCAAACAGGCCTTCTAGAATACTTTCAAACCCTAAAAGCAAATAAAAGAATTGTTAGCTTTCTAGATTAAGTACGTCACTACAAGAATATTCACAATAGCAGTTCTATATTTATCTGTTCCAAGAACAGAGCTCAACGTGTTTTCTCTTAGCATTACAAGACGCATGGGTCAGTTGTGATGACTGAACTACTGACAAAGCACAGCAGAATCTAGAGCCCGCTGACTCCTGCACTCAGCTGGGTTAAAAACAAAAAACACTGCGACATTGAAACGAGCCATTTTGAGAAGCAAATGGGAAGTTGTGGGTTCTACAGTGCGCTCCACAACACCAGGTAATTGCGACTGGGAAAAGCTATCTGCTTAAGCCTCAAAGCAGAAAACAGGTATGCTTTAGCAATTAGAAATAACTCGTTATAATACATCCTTCCATCTCAGAGTGGCATTCGGCCACTTTCCTGCATGTCAACAAATACTGTTAGCAATGTTTTCTGCAGTTACGGGTTTGAAGAGAGAAAATTAAAAGGAAAGGGATTCGGCAACACCGTGCCCCTAAGGAACCAAATTCTAATCACTATAGCACTCGTGTCAAAGACCTGCATCTAAAGTACAGTCTGATTTACTTCAGTGCCATGATTGATGCCACACTTAAAATAAATTTAACCAATTTTAGTATATTCTAAAAGAGGGAAAGCCTTTACTGAAATTACTGCCATTATTTGGAAACGCTAAATCAATATTGCACTAAACTCCTGCTGGCAGTAAAATCTACAGAGCTATCAACTACCCAATACTGCAGAGAAGTCAAGTTAACAAGAGTGAAATGAAAGGTACAGAGATTACTTTGAGTGGTGCAGACAAAGTCCACCTGCTTATAAAAATGTATTTCCACCACGGCCACCAAACCCGGGATTATCACTTACTGTGGTTCTTTCCCTACTCCTGCAATACATTTGCACCGTGGGTTTAACAACAGTTCGTACAGAACTGGGTAACTTCTCCTACCTGCCTGAATATGAGAGAGGCAGAAGAAATAAAAGAATTTTCTTAAGAGATGAAAATACAGTTTTAAATTCAGAGAAACTTGCATGGGTGAATCAGGAGCAGATAAACTACCTGAAAATGCCCTTTTAAGAAACCACTTCAAATGATTGTGTGCTAAGAAGGAAATCAGTTATTACACTGAAAAAAAAAAAGCAGTAATAAAGTAACTCAGACTATATATAGATCTAATGGTTGTTTTGTAGACAACAGTCTTGTCTTCCAAAGAAAGGGATAAGCAGCATTACGTTCCTCTGGGTGTCAGCAAGAGTTTCGGTGTGCTTACATCACTACGCACAAGATGCAAGACCCTGTAGAATTTGTAGCTCGCAATGTGACTTCAAGAGCCAAAGCAGTGCCAGAGCATAACATCATCCTTGATCTAACACCTCTAAGAGGCTGACACTGAAAATCTCATCTCAGAAAGCACCGAGCAGAGAACAAAAAGAAAAAAGTGAAAGAGCAATGGTGAAATTATAGTCAAGAGTAAATAGAAACAGGGGAGATACCACTAAGCAAGGCGGAAAAGGACAAGCCAAAAAACTATCCATCCCATTGAACAGCACCTTGTCAGGCAGAGAAGAAGCACTGCCTCCAAAAAAAGCCAACTCAGGCTTCGGGAAGTGGCAGCAACAGTGGGAAAGGGCGACCAACCTGACCTAGAAGAAAAACAGGAGAATCAGGGTATTGACCCAGAGGTTTGTAACACTGACCCTTCCACGTGCAGCGACCCCTCCAAACCTGTACTCGAAATGAAACAACTCACCAACCTCATTCCTTATCTTCCTGTTCAAAATGTAATGCGTATATAAATAAATAAAAATCAAGGGAGCTCAGAATTTTACTCAAACTCACCACTCTCAAAATAGTAACCGCCAGTGACTCATGCCCCACAGTTTGCCATGCACGCAATCGCACACTGAAGTCCCTGCCAAGTTTTACAGCTTGGATATTGTACAATCAGAGTTTGCTAGCCCACTGTTCTCAGTGATGCTAATGCCACTCGGTTTTTATTAATATTAAATATTGGATTTAGCAGTTGCATAGCAACAGCAGAACATCTTATGTGCAATGCTTGACATTAAAAAAGGCAAATAAGGGAAGCATGAATGTATTCAAAAATTATACTAAAGACTGGTGAAATTGCCGTGGAGCCAAGCCCTATTCCCCCCAAACGCAAGGTGCAATGCAGTAAAGACAGTCTAAGCCCTGCCTTGTAATACCCAGTCACTTAGGGCCCCAAAAGAACAACTGTGTACTCTGTATGGTACATCACGCGTAACATGTTGAAAACAAAATCTTGAAAAAGGAGCTGCCTACTTTTGATGGTATTTTCCTCTCCATTGTCACTACTCTCAGAAGCTTGAAAAGAACATTTCTTTTCCCACCGGTTGTCCATTTGGCAGACGATCTTTGCCTGCATTTCAACGGGAACAGAAATTAACATGGCTGCCTCTGCTGAATCCTTGTGTCGGTGCTTTCATCATCTGCACTTCAGCGCCTGAAGGTTCAGAGCAGCCGAAGAGCGGGGCCAAGTGGCACAGCTGCAGGACAGCAGGGCGACACCAAGCAAAAGGGGCGAAGACACCAACATCTCAGGGGCTTCTGCTTTCCACATCCATCACAATTAAAGCAGCCACGCTTTTAACCTTTATGTTACTGGTGACCCATTAAAAGAAAAACATCTTTTGGGTGCCTGTGTAAAAACGTAGGAAAATACATATATATTTTTAAATAAAAATGAAACTTCTACAAAGCTTTAAAAAAAGCTGCCCGTCTTTGAAGGCTTTGCAGTAAATGGAGAGTTGGCAAAATTAAAAAAATTAAAAAACCAGAAAAACAAAGAAAACTGCATTGAAGCAAAGGTGGAAGAAGCCGTTAAATTCACAGATAGTTACACGCATTATTTACAATCTGGCAATGACCGGCTCTAAAAGTAAAGCAGCATTTGAGAAACACTGTTCTCTAAAATACCTTCTGACAAAAAAATCAGAATATGGATGTGCCACCTTTAAACTGAGAGCAACACACACAGAAAACTAAATAAAAAGTTGAGTGTTCAGTTCCCTGCATGGCCGAATTTCACTGCTCTTTTATTTTCATCTTTTCTGGCATTCTCATCCTCCCTCCTGTAACCAAACACTTTAAGGCACGAATATAAACTGTAAATGAAGCTTGCTGGCTAACAGTTTAAGACCGCAGCAGCTTATCTTCGAGCTTTGAAGAGATCCAGTCGGAGCCTCACACCGCCTTTGCCTCACAGCTGAGAGCTCTTCCATTGACCGAGAAGCTACCAGGCTCCTGGAGAAGCTATCAGAGAAGCTGATGGTTGGACTTCACTGGCTGCATGGATTAACCAAAGATACATTCTCCCCCTTAAAAGCCAGAGATAGCCAGGAGGTGTGGGTACATTTCTGGACTGTCACTGACACATTCGTCGTGAGCTTTGCTTTTCAAACAATGCTTTTTTCCCCTTGAAACAGCACAGCTTAAACATGTTATTTAATACTCTCTACACAATACGCACATACCTCGTCAAAGCAGTAAGGCATGAACCACTTAACAGGAGCCAGATCTCAGAGCAGTAAAGAAAATAAAGGGCTACAGTTTGTCTTTACTGTTTGCTACTACATACATTGTTAGAGACGTTCAAGAAAAGAAATAATATACGACTTAAAAAAGTAATAGTAAAGTGACTGTGACTACAGGCACAAGGAGGAGACAACAGGCTGAAGGAGCAGCGGAGGGACTCGAAGAACGTGTCAAAACCCAGAAGTGTTACAAAGGTCTGAGCAAAGAGATACACACGGATCTGAGCAAATAGGAAACCAAAAAGAAGGCATTTATGCATATTAACTTGAAGAAGCCCATAAGAACACGGTGGTACGTTAAACTTTCAATAGGACGGCATAGAACACTACTTAGCAACAAAACCTACCAGGGTTATTCCACATTCCTTAGTTAACCACCTTCAAACGCTACTGAGGTGGGTGGTTTGTTTTGTTTGTTTGCTTGGTTGTTGTTCTTTTAAACGGAAAAATGGTTCTCCCTCTGAGATGTCAAAACAGAGAGCAGACAGGTACAGAGGTTTCAACTTGACAAAGGCTTTCAAGATCCACAGAACAGCTCACTAAGGAGTTAACAGTAGAAACTGTGTCAGCCAACGTGGGCTTGTGAACAATATTTAATTTTAATGTTATGAAACTGAAAACGTGATTAGCAGTAACAGGTTTGATACAATACTATCAAATACATGAAACATTTTTGGCATGGTACCAAATATTTTGACTGTAACCAACCAAAAAATAAAGATTAGCCCAATACACATAGATTAAAATTGATTAAGTGACAGCTCCTGAAATGTTTATGTCAATGGGAAATTACTGCAGCGAGGTCTGACAGGTATCGGTTCTTGGCCCCATGCCATTCAATATTTTGGTCACTGGCTTGGAAGAAAGCAGCCACGAAGGAGATACAGAGATGGGAAGAGCAGTAAACAGCAGAGGGGCCAGCTCACTTGGGCTGCTCAACAAAGGAAATGCAATCGAACACCGCTTCAGAAGGGGAAAGCTAGAGAATGCCAGAAAACACATCTAGAGACAAGAACAAATAGCTTCTCAAAGGCATCATGAGATCCACTAGCTAAAACTGGAAGCTGGTCAAGCTCAGCCAGATGTAGGACACCCTCAGTTTTACAGGGGCACACCAAGACAAAAGAACACAGCACACAACCAGCACAATGCTTTCCCTGGGCTGGGGCTCTGGAGGTGGCACTTTGGGAAGCACAGGCTGACCACCAACATCCATTCCCTTTGTACTCTGCCCCTACTTACATTCATAACATCTGGAATCTCATCAATGAGTAGGAAGCGGCCACTACCAGCACATCAGCCTTTTATTGGATTTCTCGTGCCAAGATTTTCTGGTCAAGACTGGATATATTTATCCACAGCTATGGGATTTGAAGCAGAAATTAATTCAAAAAACCCTGCAATCTATGTGTAACACGGGAATTCTGTCCCTTTTAGGACAAAAATCTATTAAACTTGAACGTTTCAGACACAGGCATCTTAATAGAATGGCAAGACCAAGCAACAAGGGAGGGGGAAAAAAGTCACAGGACAGTTATTAATATACACCAAAGTCTCGGGACATACATATGATTATACAAGTTGTTTTGCTGCTCAAATAAAGGAATGTTCACATCTCTCACCTATGATGAGAAATCTTTTCACCTGAATGGAGTGAAATTAAACTATGAGTGAGAACAACTTTATCCCTGCTTTCTGGGGAACAGATGTTGAAATGTTTTAGTTTTTCTAAGTCGACATTCCTACTTTTTGTTAATGAAATTCCACTGCTCAGGAACTTACTGTAGACATCCCTGCTCCAAAGACAACAGATGCTTTCATAAACACAATGGCTTTCCAGGGACCTGAAGCATCAGTAACCTGGTTCTGCAATAATACAGACACATGCACACAGGAGAAAAGAACAACCCGCTGAAGGATGTTTAGGTAGGAACTGTTCGGAAGGAGGAGTGTAACCAAGCCCTATATGACAACACTTAGCTCTCCTATTCCACTAGAAGACCTTGGGAACACAAAACACAGTATGTGGTATTATCTACTGAGGCCCGTGGAACTCTAAAGAAAAAGAATCCTCCAGTCCTAAACTAATTTTCCTCTGAAAAACAGCTTCTCCAGGAGGTAAGCTTCATGAAGAAGCCAACAAGGCCCGTGTTCTGTCCAACAGCCCCTCACTGTTACTGTACCTTACCACAGTAGGAAGCTGGGAGAAAAAAAAGGGGCAAAAAACAACTCGGGCAGTAGAGAAGTACTGCTGATGGCAAGTGCTTCTGACCTCCCACTCTGCCAGACTTCCTTCACGTCCCACCACTGGACCAAAGGCTTACTGAAGAAGTTGCAGCAGGCCAGCCCTGCTCTTCTCTTCAAGCATCCCTTTCAAGCAATCCCTTTTCCTCTGAGAATCAAGTCTAAGTGCATTTCCTCTGACGGAGTATCAAACTTGCAGTAAGGCATTTAAAAGTTAATGAGCTAAGCACGGCAGAAAGACAGCTACGTATCCATCAACAGTGCCACAAAGCTCGTGTCTTCACAACGGGAAAGAGCCATGACAGATCTCCTAAAAGATGCACCTGAAAGAAGGTGCACCCCTCTGGCTACACGGAGAGAACTGAGAGGCAGAGCAAGCAGCTTATTGGGCAGTTTTGTGGTGCCACAAACTGAAATAGGTCTTCTAGAACGCGACGTTAGCACTCTTCCTGGTAGGGAGCTGACCAGCAGCAAGAAAGAAATCATTCACAAAAGGAAAACAGAAAAGGAAAAACCCAACAAAATAAACAGAAGGGATAAGTCATAAAGCTTGCTCAAAAGCACAAATGGCATAACACAGATCATCTCCTGGCCCCTGCCCAAAGGGGTTTTTTGGGATCTGGTATCAAGCCAAGAATCATGTTAAGGTATGCAGAATTCAAGACAAGATGAGGATTCCTCGCCGTGGCTGTCTCAACACCACCCTCAAGCTACAGCAGTTGCTCTGAGCTTGAATCTCCATGTGGATTTGCAGGGGTGGGAAGACCCTCCAATGTGTACATACTGCATCATACTGCTGGTTGATCAGGTCGGGGTGTTGGGCTCTTGGTTTCCAAGTCAGCTGCAGACCACAAATTTACTAAAAGACTGCCTGTTTTCCCCCACAGCTACTCACCAGCAAGGCAGGGCATAACTCTGAAGTGTTTCCATGCACATACTTGCATTTTATTACTCTAGGAAGTAAAGCAGAGCACACAGACATCACAGAAAGATAACTACCCAGTTACCATTTCCTCTTGAAGTAAAGGCAGCTTTCGTAATGGCAGCGCACAGCTTAGTAAAAAACATCCACTGTTCACTTTTTATTTTCTTAGATCTATCCCAGTTCAAAAATTGTGATCTTATTTCTTCAACTTCCAAGCGTGAAGTTTCAGTGGGCAACCAGCTGCAATATCCACTGGGGAGAAACTCTACCAACAAGCCAGAAAGTTTAACAGACCCAAAGAGCCAAACAGCCCAAGAATGAGAGCACCCAATTGCACAAAACATCAGAGAACAGAGGTCTGTCAGAATCCCAAATGTTTCTCAAACTGAAAGCAATTTTTTCACATACAGCACAGACAAGTCATTAGTGTTTCATTGCCAGGCAAAATTAGGGAGACATCACTAATTTACCTCCATGCACCATTAGGGAGACAGCATTTACCTCCATGCACCACACTACCCCAGCACAGGGTAATAGCAGCCTGGCAGTCGATGGAATTGCTCTGACTGGGAAGTACCTCCCACAGAAGAGACAGTGTTTGCAGCAGGGTCAGTTCACTGCTCTGCTTCATTTCGTGGCCGCAGCAATGCCAACGCCACAAAGTCGAGTGTGCAGGCAAGGAACAGACTGCCACAAGCAGAGTATTGGTATGGTACAAGAGCGTGCCAGAGGTGCAAGTTAAACTGACTGCGACAATAGCTCTATTTCATATTTCCCAGCATTCCTATTTAAACAGGTTTCCTTCTCCTAGCAACTCAGTGCTGACCCACATCATTCTGTCTGCAAGGCAGCCACCCAGTGAAACCAGAGCAGCTGAAACAATTCAGCTAGAAAGCAGCCCAGGAAGGGCAGGCACAAGCTGCTGAACCCTCCTAAACGCAGGCCACCAGCAGCAAAAGCATCTACTAAGCCATCATTTTGCTCCAGAAAACACTTGGAGTGTGCCTTAGTTTCACCTTTTATAAACAGGAGATCAGTTACATCATCATTTATTACTAGCTTAGCTCAGTGCATTATATCTCTTCCTGTGTTTTGATCTCAGGTTATATACAGCCCTTCACCATCTCCACCTCTATGACGAAGGCAGAGAGATTCAAATACAACCGAGTCTGCAAAGAGGACTGGAAGTGTGATTCTACTTAGAAAACTAAATACAGGTGCATCACCCATCATCTAAAATCTGATGATGATTAGGAAATGGCAAGGACCTGTGAAAGTTTACTGAATGCTTCTGAACTGAGAGGCAGCTTTTATCTTACAGGTAACAGAGTCAAATGGCTCTTGCCTATCTGTGACTCTAAGAGTCTATCTTATGCTAAAGAAAGCTCTGGCATAAGCCTTTACATAATTGCCCCAATGAAGAATAGGCCTTCTGACTCCAGCTAACTGACAGCTTCCTGACAATTCTTAAGACATGCAAGAATACACCACTTTACCAAGTCAAGTGATTGTTTTACTACAACACTGGTGAGAAGAAGGATCTTGATCACAGAAACAAAGCTGAATCCTGACTACAGTGAAGAACACCTGACATCTTAAGGCTTCCCAGAAGCTCTGGAAAGCATCCGTAGCCTTTTCAGACCAATGGCTCAGTCTCAACTGAGGCAGAAATGATGATCTAGGTGAAATCACCGGGTGTTCCAGGCAGCTAACAGAAACAAGGCAGGATCATTAGAAGCGGGGACAGAAGCTATTCACCTTAAATTAAACAATTAAAAATAAATCCATATACAGAGAAAAGGTTCGTAACACCAAAAGACATAAGCTACAGAACACAACGTAACGACTAGCTCTCAGAGCTGAAGCTGTATTTCAAAATGTACCTTAAGTGATCCATCTGTGCGCCCGCAACACAAGGAGCAAACACAAAGGGAGCACTGCTGAGCCTAAGAACCCTGCCAGCTTCATGGCCCTTAGCATAACAGTAGCAAAAGCACAGTGGTACAAAGTAAGCACACTGTAACTCTCACACAGAGCGCTGAGGATACAGTTGTGTTACTATTGTTACTCCTGTGCCAGAAAAAAACAAACAGCGGCAGAAATATTGCTACTTGTCCTTCACAGAACACCTGAGGTTGTGCCACAGTAAGGAAGAAGCTGGAGCCATGACCCTCCTTCAGAAGCTGAGAAGCAAGCAGGGCTGCTGACAGCTTCCTAACAAGAAGTTACAGCAGCCAAACTTCTGGTGCTGAAATAAGCTGTGGGAACTGAAACGGCCAGATGTGAGGGAGCACTACTAGGAGCAGGGAGCCTTCTTTTAAAAAGGAAACACTACACACAGATGCAAGAAACTTGCAGTAAGGAGCAATGGAAACGCCTGACCCTTGGTGTTCAGTGGAAATTCTCCTCAAAGACAAAGTCACCAATAAATCTCTCCCTTTTACTGATATGCAGCGTCAGCCATCATTTCACGCAGCAATTCTTACTAATCTTCCAGCTGCAGACACACATCATCAGTTCCATAAGCTGCTCCTGCAGATGTGCTTCGTGGGAGATGCATCTGGTTTCTGCAGGGTATTTTGCACCTTACTACAAGTGGGGTTACAGTGAGTTTTTCTTCCTCCTTGACAGCAACACTGGATAGAAGAAAAGCTGCTTAACGTTGTTGTTGTTTCTATCCACACTTTTCCCTTTTCACTGGCAATATAAACAACTGAACAAGTGCATACAGAAGGAAAAAAAGGAAGAAAAACCACCTTTTTTTTCCTGCGTTATTTCTAGACAATTTCCTGCTGTAGCCCAGCTATGCCAGCAGGAACAAGTGGCAGGACCAAGGACAGCTGGGATAACAACAATGCTGAAATCAAGACCTCCACTTGACTTTCTTGTTCTGGGATTGTCTTCTTCAGGTGGGAGCTGCATGAAACAGGTACTGGATCAGAACTGAAGATCACATTCAGAACAAAAATCTTGATGTTTGGGTTGACGCAGAAGTAACACGACAGAGAAAACATCCCTCATGATGGCCATGCAAGATACCAAAGTTACATCCAAGTATCTTTTCCGGATAACTACAGTGAATTTGGTGCCTACAAGCATATTTAGCAGTTTCAATTGCACTTAGATGAGTCATATATGCATCACTTTCAGCTCCTACTATCATATTTAAGTCTTCCCCAATCCAAGTAGCTCTATGCAGCTTGACAAAGCTCAGTCTCCACCGTGTCATTTATTCTAAAACATTATCAGATTTCCATAATTCAGAAAGTCACGTTACCCACAGCACTTGGCTTGAGGCAGCCCCATCCCTCTCACAACTCTTGTTTTTCTTCCATTTGAAGTTTGATGCTTGAAAGCAACGTGTGCAGCATGAACCTGACAGAACACAGCAGTCCCACTAAGCTTCCATACACTAAGTCTCTCAAACCCAAACGACAGCAGAATCTCCAATATACTCACAGTTAACCAAATTAGGGGGTTTCTATTCAGGAACATCAAACTGCTACAAAGAGACATCTGCAGGTCAGCCTTCCCAAACAGCAAGCCTTGTTTCGATTTTGCAGCAGGAATCTCAATAAAAAGAAGCCTTAGTAGATCAGTTACTGCCTCAGGTCTGTTCAAAGAACGAAGGCCCTGTTCAGGATGCTCTGCAGATCTTCAACTGATTCTTTGGTGGTAAGATAGTGAAGAAGAACTGGGTGCACACTCAGCCTTCTAAGAAGCTGCCTACCACAAACTGTTTGTTTAAAATCTGAATTCAGTTCTCCAGGTAATACACAAACAAAGCTTCTCAAGCTTGGTATTCCACACCATGTTGTGCTTCTGAATTCAATGGAGACCGAAATATCTGTAATGACCTCTGCATGAAGAAACAACAGGAGCACTTTGTTTCCGCTTCACTAGAAAAGCTCCAGCTCTTCAGATCAGGGTCCCCATCCGCTTCTATCGCATCCAAAGCAGCTTTCTTTTTTTGTAACTTCTGGACAATCCTTTCAGAAAAGAATCCCATAAATGGATTTCCTAATCCCGGCTAGGAGCTGCCAGCAGGACAACTGTATAAACACTGAAGGAATGTGATACAAACTGCTTCTGCTGCTCACACGGAATCACCCGCTTCTAAATGATTTCAAGGCCAGAGTGGCACTCAGATATTTGAAGCTACAAAGTAACCCCACATCTGTGATGCTTTGCAACCATCTTCCCTCAAGTGCATTCTTTCCTACAGAATTATTTACATATAATTTTATTAAATGTTATTAAACAAGAGTGTCACACACATCTAATGAACAAACACAACATGAAGAAAGAGCAAGGAATTGCCAGAGACAGCACGTGCAGGAAGCAAAGATAACAGCTTCGTGCACGCAGCCTACTCGCCACCACCATCAGTTTCACACCTTCCACCCTCCGCAGGTTGTTTCTCCATAGCCAATGCTTTACAGGTGTTCTTCAATACCAGAAACATCTCCATGCTCAAGGAATATTAGCCATCTAGCACACGCTGTGCTCTAATGAATCTTGAGTTCCCTTGAAAACTTGAAAGCGATCACAACAAACATGCTTGCCCATAAAACCACTGGAGTAGCACCAGAAGGGTGAGCGAAGGAACTAACCGTGGAAACTGAATGCAGCAAGATACCAAAGCGTTGCAAAACACTGCACTTTTCAAGCACGTGGTCTTCAGAGAACATGTGCCAGAAGTAGCTAAGCCACGGAAGAACTGCATCTTACCCAAATGTATTATCTGCACACAAAGCTGGACGGTAGGTGTGAAAACACAGAAACTGTAACCAATGAATTCAAAGCGTTAGCCAAAAATACTGCTGAGAGCTTTAACAAAAGAAATTCAAACCACACGAGGAGAGAGGTCCCTTCTTTTAAAAGGGGACAAGAACAGAAGCTCATTGGAAAACAAAGGCTGCAGAGGAACCTGCAGAATCCACAGCTACACAACGAACATTGCCATCAGCATCCTGCTCACTTCAGTCATTTAAGTAGTTGCTCACAGTAGTGCTCCAATAAATATTTCCATTAAATGGTCATACTTGACCAGGAGACATTCCAAGAAGTGATCAACTCAAAAACACATATTTTAAAAATAGCACGCTAGTTTAGTGCTGACTTCTTAATCATTGAGCTGATAATAATCATTGAGCCGATAATTACCACCAGATAATTGCTTACATAACAGAAAACATGCAGTCTCTCATTTCACAATAACCACACAATCACAAACACATTTAAAGGAAGCCGTACTATCGATGCTGCAACAAACATCCTAGCATAGGGTTTTACTCTTCCAGATAACTGGTTCCTTACGAGTTCCAGAGTAACGTAACCTGCAATATGAGGATTATATATATAGATATATATAGATATAGATATAGAAATGCAGCGTGCAAAATCTTACAGTTACTTGATGCAAGTATTTCTACAGATATTTGACTATTTCAAGTATTTCAAAATCTCTCCTAGGCTTGCATTCATTCATTCAGAAGTCTGAAGCGGTCTTTCATAAACATCTCGAGCACAGCCTAAAGATTGTATATGTTCCTGGATTAACCTACAGTTAATCTTATTAGACAAAGAGCCAAGACTTTCAAGAATGAACGCTAGAGCCGTAGCACTAAATACAGCCGGCTCATTTAAGAAACAACCAGGAAATTCTTCCTTCTCCTGCACCCGTTTTGAAGTCGTCAATAAGCAGCAGTCAGACTGCAGAAAAACTGTTTCTACCAGCAGGCTTCTGAATATGCATAACGCCAATAAAGCTAATTACATTTCAAAAAATAATCTACGTGCAATTAAGACACTGGCAACATTTTAATGCAAAAAATGGTTTAAGTATACTAACATCCTAGTCTTGGGATATCCAGTCAAGCTACGCAAAGAGATGCGTTTGTCCCTTGCATACTCCCAAATGTGGAAGTAGGATCAGAAACTGGATCTGGAAGAAAGGGTAAACAGCATGTTAGTTAATTCACAGAGGATACTACGTTCGGAGACGTTGCAAACATTAGCAAATACATCAATGCCCTGAAGAGAAAAGAAAGTCAGCTTTGAAACAAAAATCTGATGAAAAATAACTTCAAACACTCAATGGAGAGGAAACATGGGGGATACAGGAAGAAAGAGTAAAATGAAAGGAACCTAGAAGCAGCAACAGCGGACAGTCAGCTGAACCTTTGCAATGAAAAACAGTTCGGAGTTGCAGAAGCATCAAACAGAGCAGGGAAATTAAAGTTCTTTCTGCAGCCTTTTGAGCCGGTAACAATAGCCATTTCCTAACACAATTGCCAGGGACTGAAAAATTCCCCTTCACTCCCAGCGAGTGGAAAGCTCTTCTCAATGGCAAATCAAGTTCTGCAGGAGGTAGGGTTTAATTTTTTTTTAAGCAAAGTTAACATACGGTTAGCATAAGCCTACGCAGCAGGTTTTTCCAGTACTTGTGCTGCGCGAGGCTTTGTGCA
Organism: Pavo muticus; assembly: GCA_016647715.1. NCBI lineage: Eukaryota > Metazoa > Chordata > Aves > Galliformes > Phasianidae > Pavo > Pavo muticus. The sequence continues at coordinate 202,055 of JACDJE010000055.1, forward strand.
GGAACAGGAGGAAGCTAACAAAATGACTCCATTTTTACAGGTACGACTCAACCTCGTATTGTTCAGGTTTATTCATGTGGTCCCCGAGCAAAGAAACCTTAACAGCTAGTTCAACCGCTCGCGAGAGAATTCAAACCTTTCCACTTCAGCCTCCAAGTTACTTTTCTGAGAACAAGGATTTCCACACATCCGTGGCAGCGGATGCCCGCGCTGCCCAGCTGCAGCGTCCAGCCAAAGGCAGAGCCGGCTCCTTCCTCCTGCTGACGGCCCTCAAGAGCCTTCCTTCTCCCCTGCACCTCCTAAGCTCAAACGCGGCAGGTTAAGTAACCAGTGTGCACCTCTGAGGACTGTCGAGCCCTCGCTCTTCAGGAAGGCTTCCAGGCATGAAATACGAAACATTTATTCCACTTCATTCCTGAACAAACAGAACAGAGCCATTTTGCAGGACTTGTTACCCTCAGTAACCAATTTTCAGTGAAGAACCAAGCGCTTTATACCCAGGACAATCCACAGATCAAAACGGGAAAGGAAGGAAAAAATAAAGAAAAAACCACCACAACAGAACAAAAAACCCCTTTCAATAGAAGCCATATTTCTGCCCATCCAGTTGCTGCCTTTTAGAATAAGCTCCAGCACGGTGACTTACGCTTCAGTTTGCACACCATCATCACGTCCAAACAGGAGACTGAAGGCTTTCCCTCCTGCCTCCTCCTGACAACTGCTAAGCTAAGCGATTTCTGAGGTAAGCCATCCTATAGCATCCTACAGCTTCTGCTTGTGGTGTGATGGAGAGAACAAAGGAACGGTCCTTACTGCTCTCCCCCATCTTTGACAGACTGCTCATTCCTCTGTATTTCAACGGGGATTCCAACAACACATTGGCAAGCACCCCACAAGCCAGACCCACACAAAACGTAACAGTACTGCAGCACCATTTTAAAGGAGTGGAGCAGGTCAGAGCTGAGAATCACATCATCTCATGGAAGAGCTCCATGCATTGTAGGAAAATACAGACTTTGGACATGACCAAAATTAATCTTCTCCTTTTTGCACACAGAGACATGGGCTAAGTATCTGTCATCCCCCTTGAAGGATCAGTGCCAGCATGAGATAAAACACATGGAGGCAAATACTAGTCAAGCCTTTGGATTCAAAGCACATGAAAAGCATGGGACCTGCATATTACACTAAAGATACAGGGCTGTATGAGAAAAAAAAGGAGCTGGAGCCAGTGGCAGCACACGCTGCAGGAGCTCTTGCAGTGTGCTGCTGAGACCAGGCGAGCAGTCCAGGCTCAGGTTCCTGCTGGAGATCCTACAACACACATCACAAACTCCAACAGAAGACAACAAGGCCAGCTGCTGAATGGGCGAAGCCATGATAAGGGACCAGCTCCTAACCCCAGCACACTCTCCTGAATACTGTGCAAGAGCTGCCGGCTGACACACGGCAGCAAATGAATTCAGCACACGTGCTGAACTGTACTAAGCTATACCCGTGGTTTTTTGTTCATTCAAGACAATTCTGAACATTGTGAACATGCAAAAATCTCCAAATGAGGAGCCCTGGTGAATGTGCCCCCTGACTGGCTGACCAGCCGGATAGCCCAGTCCCCAGGCCTGCCCAGCTCACACACCTTGTGGGCAGCCCAAGCTGATCCTACACCAGCCCATCTCTCCAACTTGCATCATAAAGAAAAAGGTGTAAGATTGCTCTTATTTCTGTAAAGACTAAAAGGGCAGGTCACCCAAACAGGTAAACAAAACCCTCAGCTTAAGGGATTAAGGTAACACGAACATCCAGAAGTACGTTAATTATTCTCTTTTGGGTGACAGTAAAGATTACCATTATTCTGTAGGAATCAGAATTAAGAAATTCCTATGAGATCCCCACAAGAGGACATAAAGACAGTGAGATTCAGCAGGTTTGACTTCTGGAAGCTACTTTCTGTTGACAATGGGTAATGACGACTGATGTCTTCATTATAGTATCGGCTTCTCTATAGTTTGCTATTAATGTTATTAAAATCAACACACTGCACTAAAGATTTACCTACTCACTGGGACATGCTGCAGTTTGAGGCACACACGCTAAGCAAGGCAGCATTGGGTGCAAAACGAGGCTTGTCCAATTCAAGTGCTTTAAAGGAAGGGGAAAAACCACGAGAGCAGCAAAATACACGTGTACAAAATGCAGTGTGTAAGTTACCTATGGAAAGCACAGTAAGACCACTCAAAACTGCACAGCTCACTTAACTGAAGTTCCCAGAAGATGGATCACTGCTAACTGACGACTACCGCTACGAGGAACTCTGCAATGCCTTCAATATCACAAAGCTGCTACTGCCGATTACCTGCACTTTAATCCACCATAAATCCACCTCTCCGCTGACAGGGCTGATCCCACTCATCCTCCCCACCCCCTGGATGCTCACTCATCTTGCATTTGCAAGGCAACACGACAAGGTGGTTCAGGGATCAGTACCGCAAATTGTTGTGGCGTGAGGATCTGCTTCTGTTACACGTTGCCTGGATGTTTCCTATTTTCCCATCACAGGACAAAGGCTTTTCCTGAAGGATTTTCTGTATTGGTCAGAATTACACATCTGTGACCTCCCACATTGCTCATTAAGGTTAAAACGTTGTTATTTATCACAAATTAGTGCCCAAGTTACTGCCCAAACCTGCACCTAATACGAACGCAACGCCAATCCACACTTCAGCAAGGGCTGCAGGTGGACTTGCAGTTTCCTCAAGTCGTGCTGACATGCATTACTACAGCGGCTCCGGGGTGAGGTGACTCAGAAGCGTCCCTCTCCCTTACTTAAAAAGGGCCCTGAATTTTGCTTGTACCATCTTCTACAGATACTAATTTAAGTCAACGCATCCTAAGCTCGACGTCCAACAAATGTTGATATTTTCCACCAAAACAGCGACGTCCCAGAGAATGATTTCACTCCTTTTCAGAAATGTAACTTCCTACAGAGTTGGTTCTATTACCGTAACATAATCCAGTTCCAAAAACAAAAAGATAGCACTATGTTTGGTTTGGAGAAAGAGCAGCTTCTGGCTCAGCAGCCAACACTGCGCCCTATAGAGTATTCTCACGGAGCATTTCCTGACGCAGCCCTGCGCTGTGCCGGCCCTCGCTCAGGAACCGAAGATTTCAGAATAGCTTTTTCCAAATAATCTCCATTAGGCTTCCTAAGCCAAAAGCAAAAAACAACAACATAGCACAAACCACAGCACCTGCTGACCTCTCTTTCTCTCTTTTCTGGATTTGACAGACAAACCTCCCGGCTAAACTACCCGTACCATTTAGCATGGTACTCACAGCCCACTTGTTCCAGAAGCAGAACAACAAAACCTTCTGATTTTGTCCCAGGTGCACATTTGTCCTTCTTCAGTGGATGCAACCAAACCAAGTAATTACACAGCTATTAACATTTATCATCTCCTTTTCTAAAAGCATTCATTGTGAAGCTTGACCCTCACTTATGCTAAAGCTGGATTTCCAAAAGAGACCTAGTTTTAGAGAGCTATTCACTTTCCTTCATTGGCTCCTAGAGGAAGGACTCCTGGGACACCCCAAGGCTCCGATGCCTGTTATCCAAGAGCTGTCTCATCCTCCTCTCCTCACACCAAGCTAACGGGGAGGAGCCACCTGAGTGAAAGAGTGCGTCACCAAGGAGATCTAAAGGCTGCAGACAAGCATTCTGCGTGGTATTTCCAAAAATTAGAGCAAGCTTATGGCTCCAGTGAGGCCACCCGACGTGAAAGATCACGTGCCCAAGATCAACCAAATCTGCTTTTGCTCCTAACACCATGCTGAGCATGGACTGCCAGCAGCAAGATTGCTCCTGCCCCGAGGAAGGGATCCCTGCCCATGACAGCTCACCCACCAGCCAAGCTCCAGCAGGTACCCGTGCCCTCCCACAGCCCCTGCAAAGGAAGGGCTGGCAGCTCAGAGGCACCTCAGACCCGGTTTACAAACAGAGCCAGGTACAGCTGCATGGGCAAAACTAAGGGGCAGCAAATCCCAGCGTTCAGAGCAAGAATTATTTTTAAAAGAGAGCTCTGCCACAAACAACAGAATCTCACAACTACGCTATAAATTCAACACTCTTAACCCTCTTAACCCTTAAGTCTGCCAGTAGAAACCAGCTCTGCAATTAGCTCTGTATGCTGCTTATAAAAACCCTTCTAGGCAGCACCACGGCATGCTGAGAGCTAAGACCTGTCTGCTTTAAAGATGAGATCAGGAAAATCACTCACCTCTTCCCTGAGACTGAGTATGAAAGAACTATTTCTCCTCCTCCCTTACAGCAAAGCAAAGCCCTCCAAGCTTCAGTACTGGATGAAAGACAGAAAGGAGAAGACCTCAAGCAGGCTGTAGGGTTAGGATGCTGAAATGCCCACAAGCATGAAAGAAGGAGAGGCTGGCTCCTCGGGATCTAACGTTTTCACACAGACTTTTTCTTTAAGTAGGTTCAGTACTTCCAGTGCCGAAAAATCCAAATGAAAAGTTTCCAAATATAACTGCTTACTTTCTGAAGTTTGTGAGGTGTCATCACAAGTGCATTCAGCTGCTAAAGTTCATCAACATGCCAGTAAGTATAGACCAACAGAGCTGTGACTGACTTCTCCCTGCATGCTTTCCCCTCCATCACCCACTATATGCAAGCTGCATAAGGCACTTCCTAACACAGTAGTCCCTGGGCTACCTGGGGTAGAAAAAATTGCAAGTCCTACGTCCTCTTCTCATTTGGAAGCATGGAATTCAGTTCAAAGTACAAGCAGCAGGAAGATATGTATTCGGGATTAGTCACAGGCAAACAGATGATTTAGGAACAAGAACCGATCTGTTTGTTACAGGCAAGGAGCCTCCATGGCAGGATGGACTGCCATTCTGCAACATCCTTCACTTACAAAGTCAATTTTTAATCTAATTTGAAACTGAGTAACTTGCTGAACGGAGTAACCTCTGAACCCTATATTCAATTTGGTGCTGTTATTGCACTCAGTCTGAGCTCAGCGATGGATCCAGTAAAATAGAGTGAGCTGCAGGACAGGATGAGTGCTACTTGGGCTCTGGTGCCCAAAGAGCAACGCAAGTGGGGCTTACCAAACGGCTTACTGTCCTTACCATGCTTCTAGCACCCTTTACCCATTAAAATAAATAAATCACCCTTGACACCAGAAAGGCAGTTTATCTTTTGTTTCTGAGTATCTGCCCAATGTGCGGCACTGACACTACATCAGCATACACTGGAGCCCATGTACTCAACATTTCATTCACAGCCCTGCCAGGGAGGAGTACCACTGAACTCTTCAGGTTCTGTAGCAGGAGTTTGGCCTTTGCAGCACAGCTCTTGGAAGGGGAAAAATACAGAAGCCTTGATTTTAGGCAGGGTAGCACTTAAACAGACCTATGTAATTCCATTCTAACCTTTTTCCAGAAGTTAGCTTTCAATCTGAGGTTTTCCAGGATGAGCCTCTTCAGTGATACCCGTTTTTGGATAAAACTGACTTCAAAATAGTCAGGAATGAGAAGAGAAAGGAAAGAAAGCTCAATCCTAATCTAACAGATGACTAAATACCATCTCATACTCCAACACCTACAGCCACTTTGGAAAAGAAAGCAGCTTTTGTTTACAAATCATTTAGAGCAGTAATTTTCTAACCGTGGGCTCCCGAGAAACACGAAGACCCCATACAACTTACACTACTGCCAATAGGGTTGTTTTTCCATACTCGCTTCTTGCCAGCTCCAGGTTTACAATCACTGACTTCAGAGAGCCCTGGCAAAACAAAGTTCTCTCGACAGCTTAGGCTTGTTCAAGAGATAAACACAGCATTCCTGCCGAATCCAAGCGTGCAGAACCCAAAGGACCTCAGCAAGGCCTGTCTCAACAGAGCGCTGCAGCTGCCCGCTCCCAGATCACCACGCATCAGTCCAGGAGAACCGCAGAGGGCACAGATCTTGTGAAGGGTTTACAGAAATACTCTGTAAGATATGAGATCCAGGTACTCTTTTATCACTGTATGAACGCACAGGATGACAATGAGGGCAGGGAAGTATAAGGAAAAAAGACTGCAGGCAGTATGTAAGCATTGAGTGAGAAACAGCAATGCCTGCACTGTAGTTGTTATAATTTTGTCTAGGCTACAGATGAATGATAACCACTGAGCTCAGTGAAACATTCCTCCTCCTGCTGAAGAGGAGAACAACTTCTCCAACGGACATTCACAACCAGCAAAGGGCACTTCCCTTCCTTAGCAGTGAGGTCAATTAGACTGAGAAACTACAAGCAAAAGAAAACTGGAGATGCTTCTTTTAAAGGAAGTTTCTCTCGCTGTCTGTTTTGGAAGCAAAGTCTAGCAGAGGGCCCCTCTTTTATTCAAAAAGACAAAGAAAAGACTGAGAAATCCAAAGAGATATTACAGTATCACACACACACACACATTTCAATTCTACTAATCACCTTAAAATATTCAATGGAAAGCAAGGGGTGAGGCAGCTACGCTCCTCCTTTTCTAAAGGAAGTAAATGGAGCTACTGCTTTAAGATTGATTAAGTTTCCTTAGGTCAAAAAGTAAAACTATTTCCATGCGCTTCTATTCTCCTGGTTTTGCAGAGTAAAATGGAAGTCACTACGTACTCACCTCTGCAAAAATTGCTCTTCACTCAAATGATCCAACAGCCCGTTTTCAGAGATGCTTCAAGAGGCCACAATAAAGGACCACCAAGAAAGCAGCCTTCATCACTTTTGTCACAGTTCCAAAACTTAACCTAGAAGGCAACCAAACCTGAGACGACGTCTGCAATAACCCTTGCCTATCTTCCACTTGTTCACGAATAGGACAAAACAGCAAACAAATCAATGGATGCATCCAGAAGAAGGCCAAGGCCAAGCAAGCCTGTTTGCTGGTAGCATTTAAACAAAGCTAATCAGGCCTAATCACAATCCATTTTGCATATTGCAACACACGCTCCTTAAGAAGCACAAGTCCGCAAAACACAAGCCAAAAAGGGGCTCTTCTGGCCACGAGACTCCCTGGTTGAGGTGCACAAGCAGCTTGCTCTCACCCATCCGAGGCTACCCCACGACAAAACTGACCCAAAGGTTGCTGGTTCGCTAAGTACAGGCAGAGCACACAAGAGGTTTTTTGCACATGAATTGCTATGGAAAGTTGAACAGCTGCAGGACTAGCCTGTCCTTGCAAGGCAGGAGGCTGATCTCGGGTTGTGTTACACAGGTAATGCAGTTAGGTGCTGTTTGTGTTCCAGTGGGAGCCAAACAGCAAGCTGCTGAGCACAGCCAACTCCGACACCATGACATGAAGAGCATCAGCACTGTGGAAGGAGCAGCGTGGGGAACTGAAGGCTGAGGGGTGAAACTTTCACATCCTTTTGTTAACGTAACCAAAGAAAAAAAAAAGAAATCAAGAAGTGAACAACTCTGTAGCTTGATTACCTGTTCCTCTTCTTGCTGCCCGTTACTCCACTTCCGAAATATGACCACTACCACTCAACGCCAACAGCAGCTGAGGAGGGAGGAAGGTCACTGCAGACAGACTGACCTACACAATTCTCCAGCCAGATATTGAAACGTGCACACTACGTATTAATTTAAAAAAAGAAAGTTCAAAGAGAACCAGGAAATTTTTCATTAGTAAACTCAACTCAAGAGTTAAGAGATTGCCTGGTGGCCTCTGCTATCTTTCCACGCTGCTGGATTCAGCTTCTGAAAGCTTCCTTTGTTAATGAATACTAGGCTCTTGTCCAGTCCTCTTTTCTCCCCCTTCTCCCTTCCATAAAATATCATGGTCCTCAGGGCATAAGGAGCATCCTTTGTCTCCCTGCAAGTCCTCCCTGTGCAGCCACTTCGCAGCCGCTTCTAGAAAATGCAGCAGGAATACCATCTTTTCTTTCAACAGAGTGGACAAACTAAATGGAGACATCGCCTAACAGCAGTTTTGCAACACAGGAAGTGATGTCCTGCAGAAGTGGCGAAACACCGTCACCTCCGCTTCATCTCAATGGGCAGGCAGTGTTGATGTGTAACTTAAATCTCCCACTCAGCTGAGGTTCTGTCAGCTCGCCATAGAAGACCACAGTGCTGCAGCTGCACAGTGTGGAAGGCAAACTACAACTGAGGTAAGAGATAAACGCTCTGAGGGCAAACCATAACAGAAATCATACAATGGCAACAACAGAAAGTTACTACAACGTTCTTCGAGAAAAAGAAAAGCCGAAGCTCTCACATTTCCCAGAGGAAGGTGAGGCCACATGGATTTTTCAGGAGGAGCTCTAAGGAACCCCAAAAGCCTGCAGAGACCCTGGGGAGAGATGGCGGAAAGCTGTAACTTAGTAATGGACGTGCTGGACAAGAGCAGCCAGCGCGGTTGGGAAAGCAAAGCCAGCATTATTAGGGAGCGAGCACGGTATGAGACACAGAGCTTTGAAGAAAGACAGAACCAGGGAAACTGCTTTACACAAGTGAATATAATGCAGGTAGAAATTAGCACCTACTCAACGAAAGACAACTGAAGACTTGTACGTGGGTTTGGGCTGTTTGACTGATGTCACACATCACTCCCTGCCTCTCCATCCCCTGTAATGGCCTGACACAAAATGAAAAAACTATCCATTGCTTCCCAGCCAGGTGCAGTCAGGGCACTGATTCACTAAGGGCCACGCAGAGACGTGCATTACAAGGGTACAATTCGAGCCAGCTCAGACAGTTGTGCTGGCAAATACAACCACAGTCTGTAGTGCCATTAAAAGACAGAAGAAGACAACTCAAAAATTCGCTGTCGTTGGAAGAGGCTGTCCTGTGTCCTGCTCCCTCCCCTCCACCCTGTGGATGCAACTCCACGCAGTGCTTCAGATGAGCTCGGTGCTCACCTCCCTCCTAAGCGAGACGATTCAGGTCACCCAGCAGCACCAGAAGATGGCTGGTTCTGCAGAGCCTTCTGTTCAGTGACAACGAGCGCTGCCAAGGCAAGAGGTAGAGCCTAGATTGGTCCAGACCAACTCATCTAGCCTGTCCTCAGACAACCCTGAAGCCTTGTATTTCTCAGAGAACTAAAGCGTCCATCCATGTAACCTTCTAGAACCACAGCTTCATACTCTTAACAGTGAGAATATGCATGCACAGGAGGGCAGGGCAGAAGACTGGAAACTCCCACGTGAAATACTGTAGCAGTGTCCTTTCTACCCCCATCAGCATGAGATGGCTACCTCTCTCTGCCCCTACGACATGCCTGTTCTTCTAAAACTTTGCCTAAATGGACTTTTAGGGAGCTTTCTCTTTGCTGTGTTTCACTAGCAACAAAAGAGCACAGGTTCTCAGACAAAAACTGCATACAAGACCTGTCTGGATGTAAGACAGCCTAAGATGGCAGAGCATTAAGACACTGAAGAGCTATGTGATAAGGATTTAGACACCTCAGCAAGCAAGTGCGGATTTCATATCAGCCATCCTTAATGAAAGTGCAGTTGTAAACTCAAACACTGCCGGGTGCAGAAGTACAACGTCGGTGTATGGCACAAACTGTCAGGAGGGGCTTCAAAATGTGAACAGTCCTATGGGTGCCCTTCTTAAATGGTGCTACTAGCACCAAACTGCTCATCTGCAGGATGCGTTTGTGTGGGGGGGCTCATATATAAATTCTACAAAGATTGAACCTAGATGGATTTGGACTATTTTCTGCTGTAAGTACTGCAATTCATTTTGAGAAGATCTATCAGAAGTGGATGGGCTCTGAGTGTCGTAAGCTCTTAGTTAAAAATTAAGCACAAGAACCCATGCTTCCTGCAGGACGTCCGTGTCTAAAGAAGGAAACCTCCCACCTTGCACTGATAGCTATTACTTGGCACAAATTTAAACAGATGTTCATTGAAACCCCAAACACACCCAGTCATTTGGCCTTGGCCAAAATTTCATCTGACAGCAAGCAGAAGAATGCAAGATGGCACCACACAAAGCGACCGTCAAGATTTCTTCAGCGTGCTTTTGTTTGGTCGGCCTGTCCCTACCAGAGCAGTTGTTGTTCTCCATTTACAAATGGAGGCTAAATTGGAAGTGATTTGTGGAGAATTAGAAGTGATATCTGAAACAGATCTAGATTCGTCCCCCGCAGTTCACCTTCTCAGATGCACACCATCCTTCCCCGAGCATTTAAAGTAAAGCTAAATATCAAGCTGTACGTTTCATCCCTTATAACTAAACATTTTTATTTTTAAATGACAGCTGCCTCCATTTTTTTTTTCCTGGCATAACTGTCACAAAAGAGTAATTCTCCATCCCTGCGTTCCTGCTGCAGACAGGCAAAAACGTGCACAGAGCAGATCTTCTTACACAAGCCTTTAGCTACTACACTGTAAAGTTTCTGTACGGCAGATTTATATTAATACAAATCGCCACAAGCGGCATCGACACTACATGCAGGTTGAGATAAGGCAAACAGCACCACTTGCACATTTGCTGTGGGCATGGAGACAGACACCAGCCCAGATCAGCTCTATATTTAAACTTTTACTTCAGCCCAATTTCTGCTAACTTGTTTTTATTGCTATTTTCCATCACCATCAGGGTTATAATAACCTTTCTTATTTTGGATCAAAGAAACACAGCCTGCCCTTTGAACTGGAACTATGCTAAAGACCCAGAGCTTCAAGCCTACTTCTAAACCAGGGAGATAATGGGGCTAACCGCTCCGTAATGTGGAAGCTGCAGCCAGTTTCTATCAGCTATAATACTGGCTGGAACTAACCCAACCAATCATCAAGATAAGGAAAAGCAATAAAGATTTCAGAATTATTCCGTTATACACCTTCACTTGATTAATATTAACTTCTAATACTTCCTGATACATCACATTTCCTCCACGGAGTCCACACTTTTGCCCTTAGCCCTGGAAGACTACAACTACTGAACACATGGTGCCCAGGAACAGGCACCGCTGGGGTCCTTGGGCTGCAGGATGTCACCAGCAACGGCTGTTTGAAAGAACTAAATGGAAATCGTGCAGCTGATTTTACTCATAAGCTGTCAAACAAGATAAAGTAATCTCTCAGTGAAACACTGACAGAGTTCAGGATGGTTGGAAACACAACGCGGATGTTGCAGGTTTTCCTTTTAGATCATTTTGTTACGCAAACTAGCATCATAGCTAAAGAGAACTAGCACATTCCCTTCCTCCCTCCCCCCAGCACAAGCTGTAATTCAGTCAGGGCGTCTCTAGGAGTACAGCTAATATTTAACAAAGGGCCAAGCATCACCAGCTAGTAGAAATGCATGCGAATACCTGAAACTATCACTCTAGTAACCACACAGCACTGCAATGCCATTACTGCCTGCCTAAAAGCTGTCAGGAGGGTCTCAGGAATCTGTGGGTTTTCTCTGCCATCAAACTCTGCTCCTTAGTGATGTGACCTCACTAACCATTTCCAATTCAGCAAGTGCCTGAACAGCAAGTGACTGGAGGCTGGGAGAGAAACAGGCACACACACACAAAAAGAAAAGCACAACAAACATTCACACCTAGACATCTGCTTTTGGACACCGAGGGAGACACTAACATTTGGGGTTGGGCCAGAGAGCAGGTATGTCAGCATCAAATAGTTATCACCTGGAATATCATAGCTCTAGAATCAAAATACTAAGAGGGCATCGAGATGCTGCTCACCACCCCTACGGTGTGCTTCAACAGCCCAGTGCACTGCACAACAAGCCGAGAAAACCTTCTCCATTGCCGTGTACCACACCAGCCACCTTATCCCCTACCACAAAGAAAGGAAAATGAGGGCTTAAAATGCACGTTGAGGAATGGAGGTTGAAGCCAGAGCAGCTCCCTGTGCTGCCTCCCACCAAAACTGTGCTGGCGCAACCGTGTGACAGCTCTAGATGATCTGCATCTCCCCCTGTGTGCTCTCACTCTTCTCCCCTCTATCAGCCATGCATTCTCACCCTCGTCCTTGTGCCAGCACAGGTACATGCTTGGCCCCGCGGCGAGCCAGTTCAGAGCACTATGCTGGCAGATCACTTTATTTCCCCCAGAAGATGGTGATTTCTGCTAGCACAGACCCCCTGAATTGGCTCACTGTGGGCAAAGGCTGTTCTTCAATCCTCCTGTGTTTCTGCTCCTCTTGGGAGCACAACTTTAGTTTGACAAACTGTCACGAAGCCCCAGCACAGCAGGGCAGCTACTGCAGAAACAGGAGGGAAAAGCGAATTACTTCAGCCATATTTTATAGCCAAATGCACTTGTTCAGACCACAGGCTTCACAATTTCTGACTACCAGGCTGCCTGCTAGAAAAATCGCTTCTCAGGGAGCGGTGCTAACTCAAAGAGCCCCGCACATCTCAGACTTACTTTCAGAACTAGGTAGCAATTGGTGTTTCTGGAGGAACAAGAAGAATTTTACCACTCTTTACCTCCCCGTATTTACCTTTCTTTTTTCTCCCCCTCAGGGAGAAATTCTTAAGACTTCTAAAAATGACCAAGGTAAAAAAACACGTCACACATTTAACAGGCCAGTTCATAAGCCTGAAGGAACATTGTCCAAACCCACTTAAAACGACAGAGATGTATTTGGAGCAAGCAGTTAAGATAACAGTGTAATTCCATCTGGCTATCCTGGATTAGAGCAATAAATGTTCAGTAACTCCAGGAAAAAAAAAAAAATCAAAAACAAAAATAGGTAACAATTAACACACTTATACGACCAAACAATTTATGCAAGATCCGTACTAGGAATAGGGCAGGTCCCAAGACCTCATAAAGCTGATCAATTTGAGGCCGAAACTATTTATGACACAGTGCCATCGAGATAAAAGTCACACAGCACTGTTAAACTTTGGACTTTATTTTATTAAAAATGTTTTTGTACTTTATCTCAAAAAAAAAAATCCCAAGCAAGACCGTGCTTGGCAGTGTCTGCAGCACCTTTTGTTTAAGCACACAGAGGGACTTTCAGAATGAAATCTTTCAGGGAGACAAACGTATATCAAATTTAAGTGCAGGGAAGGAATAAAGGAGAAAGCAGCTCCTCTGGGAGATGGCGATTTAAATGGCTTCAGGGAAGTGGGACAGGGTGTGTGTGAATGATGGGGGGTGTACTGACATTAAGTTTTAACACTTAGGGCTGCTAAGAACTTTAATAACGTGTTTTCCTCAGGTCTGAAGATGACCAACTTCTTCAGCTACCCGTGATTTTCCCAAATAGCACCATAATGAACAGACAATTTTGCGCTTCAGAGCTGCTGTTGGGGATCTTGCACTGGGGTGAAAGTGTTCTGACCCCCCTTCCCTTCTCACAGCTCTCTGATTAGGTTCCGATCTGCAGGACAGTGGAGCTGGAGGCTCCCGGCCCCAAGCACAAAGCAGCAGGACAGAGGGGAAGATGAGACGACACGCTGCAAGCAGGGAGCTGAGAAAGGATGAGAACAGGTGATCCCAGCAGCAAGGTAAGAGGAGATGAGAAAAGGAGACACAAGTAAAACCAATCCAGCTCAGGCAGAGAGGGAAGCCAACAAAATACACCTAACAGGACAAAGTTACCAGCTCGAATCAAAACAAACCCCTGCAAACTGGATCTAGAAACATCAATAACCGGCTGGAAGGAGAACCCAACACCTTCAGGCAAAGAGGCTGTTTCTTAGCGATGGATTGCCCTTGGATTGCTTTATGTTCCAAGCAAGCTAATTGCTTCTATTAACCTGGAGTTAACAAACACCTAACGCACAGGTCCATATACACAAACTAAGGCATATACGGAGCACAGTGCCTGCATGGCAGCGGTCGCAGCTCCGGGTGGAACCAAAAATGGTGTTTTAAATCCCCGATAATGAAGCGGGATGCGGGGCTGACCCACAATAAGAGGTTTAACTGCGCGCAAGGAACCAAAGTGAATCTGCGAATGTTGTTACAGATTACCTACGCCGAGCGGCCACCACCAGCTTAGGGCCGTGTTTGCATATTTAAAAATGAGACGAGGGTTTGTGCCTGGTGAGAAGGAAAAAAAAATATAAGAGGAGAAAAAATAATAATAATAAAGGAAGAAAACAAAAAGGAGGAGGAAAGCAATCACACAGCCCTGAGCCGCGGCTCCCCGCGCCCACCCGCAACTTTCCGCCCCCCGCCTCGCCCCACGCCCGGGCACTGACAGCGGCCGCTCCCCGGCGGCGGGCGCGGCCCGGCGCGCCCGTAAACAAGTTTGAAGGGGCCGCGGCCGGGCCGGGCGGGGAGGAGCGGGCGCGGCGCTGACAGGGGCCGCACAAAAGGGCAGGACCCCCGGGCGGCGCCCTCCCGCCGAAGGGCGGG
>JACDJE010000055.1:216904-239764 GCA_016647715.1 Pavo muticus
CGCCGCGCGCGTGCGCGTTTGCCCGCGCGGCCTCCTACGCCCGCCACCTGCCCGCACGTGAGGGGCGCTGCCGGGCCCCGCGGGGGGGCGCCGTTCTCGGTGTCGTGCCGTGAGGGGAAGCCCCGCCCGCCCCTGCGGGTCTGCGGCCCCCGACGCCGAGCGGTCGCTGCTGTCGCGGGGACGTCCTGATACTGAGGGGCCGCTGCTCACACGAGGGACATTTCATCCCTGAGGGGAAATCCCACCCCTGAGGGGACGTCCTGTCACTGAAGGGACGTCTCGCCTCCAGGGCCACACACGTTTCTGCCGAGAACTGAAATCTCCCTGCCTGCTCTGAGGGGTGGCTAAAGCAGCCGGGCCTATTCGTGGCCACGACCAAAAGGGGATGTCACTTGATTGTCACAGCAGAGGCTCCTGGCAGCCATGGTTCCTTGACCAACCACCGCCTGCATTTTAGCCCTTCAGCCTTAGGCCATGAGACAAAAGCTGCCCCAGCATGAGCTCAGGCACTGTAGGGGTGGGTGGCGGGGTAACACAGCCTCTGATGGCACACAGTGAGCAGCTGGAGGAACCGGGGAAAGGACAGTGCTGCTGGGTGCCATGCAGTGCTGGTGGCTGGGCTCCAGAGCCCACCAGCCTCACGCTGACAGGAGGATGAACGTGTCAGCACCAGCATTCTGCATGCTCGGGGCACGAGCTCAGAAAGGTGAAATGTTGCAACCCAGATCCTGCTCCGAGCCTGCTGCAGGACCAGCTGCTGCTGTCCACTCTTCTTTCATGTGGGAGGAAACACCTCGCCTTGTGTTACATTAGTAAAGCAGGCAGGAGGGATTTGTAGCCACAGCTTTTCAGCAGACGGTCTTCTTCCTCTGCTGTCAAGTAGAAATACAGTTGGGTAAGCAGCAAGGCCAGAGATGAAACCCAGGAGTCACGACCTCCTTTCCCCCACCCCAGCCACCAGCATCATTACCCTCCCTCCTGTGACCTTGCCAAGCTGCACCCAATTAGGGAGCTGGGAAGGCAGAGGGGTCAATGCTGACAGCATGCAAATTTGGAAGTAGGATGTCCCAGAGGTGATGCTTCCTGTGGAGACAGAGAAGTGCTTGTGCCCCATTCAGGAGCAGTTGCATCTGGGATATGCTGTCTTCAGAGCTCTCGGCTCTGGGCTCATGGTGCACGTAGGTAGAAGCCTGCCTTACAAAAGGAAAACAGGACAGCTCAGCTTGGCTTATCCAGCAGAGAGAAAGCAATTACAAAACGTGATTGCTCCATCAGCTTGAGTGGGGAAAGGAGATAAATTTCAAGGAAGGGGCAGAGTTGTTTGGAGCTAAATGATAGCAAAAGAACAGGTTATTAACTGGCCTTTAATAAACAAAATTAGGGGATGGTTTCTAATTCACTGCAGGAAAAACTTTCAGCTTGCATCCTTGCAACTGTAGAGCAAAGAGAGTTTGTCTGGGCCTGCTCTGGTAGGGTGCAGGGCCGTTTGGAGCCCCTCGTCCTCACAGCATACGTTCGGTGCAATCTGGTCATGGGAGCCTGAGATTCAGTGACCAGTGTTCATGGTAGTGGCAGCATGGCCATGGCCATTGAGCTGTCATTATCTCCTTGTTTCTTCTGCCCTTAGATCACATCCCTGCTGCGACAGAGATGGCCCAGGTATGGACCATAAGATGCTGGTCTTAAATTGATGAATCTCCAGTTCAAAGCAATTTTGTCATCTTGCTCCTGCCAGGTCCTTTCTGGAGACTGCCCCGTGTTTCCCTGTCTCACACTTGAGCAAACCGGAGTTGTCTTCTCATCAGCTTTTCACCCTTACTCTACCCTAACACCATTCTGTGCGTAGCCTCCACACATCTTTCTTTTTCTAGGATGGACAAGATGAATTTCCATAGTTCTGTAATGGTCTGGCTCTTGCCTAGATGATAGTAGAAATCTATCAATGCATCGATTGATTCTGATAATACTTTCCTCGAGCAAGCATGAACAGAATTGCACGAGCTTTTCACAAAGTGTGCCTGCCTTCTGGAGAAAGTACCTTGCCCGAGAGTGCCTGAAAGTCACCTCCTACAACTTTGACTCACAAACCTTTGACTGTTTCGGTTGTGCCCTGCAGCACTCTGCCCTGCCTGTGGCTGGCAGTGAGCACTCCCACGGCAGAGCTGGCAGGAAGGAAGCACGTGCTGCCTGATCACATCTCGCTGTAGTTGCATCATCCGTAATCTTGACCCCAGCTTTTATTATTAGAGAGACACTATTTGGTGTTCTTTTTGGTGTTCTTTTTGTTGTCATTGTTGTTTGCAACCTTCTCTTTCTAGATCAATGTTTAGACTGCAAACCCTTTGAGATAGCCCCATGTTTCTATTCTGTGCTGGTGCAGCGCCTTGACAAAAAGCTTCCGACCTGCAGCTGCAGCATGTTAGAGCTATGGTCAAACATTCAGGAGGTGAGACAGAGATTTAATTTGTTTTCAAGCCCCTCCTGTTCCCCACTGCTGATCACAGACTGCTAGTGTGGTAAATACCAACAGCCTGGTTTTCTTATCCGCTGCCAAACCAGAGAGGAAAAAGATGAGGAAGGCATGAACTAGAGAGCTAGAGGAAGGGAATGGTCTGGCAACCAAAAAAGTTGCAAGAGTGATGGCAATGCGGTGAAACAGCCTTAAGCATGCTGAGGTGACAGCAGATCCAACTTGATCCTGAAACTAGGCTGGCTGGGGTCTGATACACCAGAGCCTGTATCATGCTGCTCCAAACAGCTCTGGGGAGCTCTGTTCAAACCAAAGTGGATGCACCACATTTGTGGGCAATACTGCCAGCAGCCGCTCCTCTGCTTGCTCCTGCAGACACCTCAGCACAAAGCCGTGGGCTGGGGCTCTGGCCTCCTCCTGCTCCCCACTAGACATGAGGCTCGTTGCAGTAGAAGCATTGTTTTCCCCCTCTTTCACGGTGGCTCCCCTTTGATGTTAATTGTTTGCAGGCAAAGTTTAGCAGAGAGCATAGCTGTTCTCTGGTTCATCTGCTGGTTACTACTGAGCTGCCCAGACCAGTGGAGAAAATGCTTTGATGTTAATGAGCTGCAGACAATTTCACTTAACACCGAGCAGGGCCTGGCATCTCAGAGGTAAGGCTTTCAAGGCAGATGCTACGGCAAGTCTCTCCAACATCCGTTCTGCCATAGGAACAGCAAATACACAGAAAGGCATTAGAGCAGAAACTTGTCTTCTCACCAAGCTATGCACCACACCTGGAATTGTTATGGCCCCAGAGGTACCAGAGCCCAGGAGGAAGCAGAAAAAAAAATGGCCCCATGAAACATCATTGTGATTATGGGATTCGGTGGAAATAGGATTTAACCCCTCTATAAAAAGCCTGCCTCTCTGGTCTGAGTACACAGAAATGTGAGAAGGGGATGGACTACAAATTGCTGGTTTGCAAGAGTCTGCCTCCTGTGAGGCTTGCAGCAATTCTGCACTGAGAGCAGCACCTTCTCCATCAGCTCATCTGAGCGAAACAGGCCAGCTGCAGCGAAGCAGGACTTGTGCAGGCATTCTTGAACAATCCTCGTACCTTAATGGACACCCCAGTGGGTACCACAGTCTCAGGAGGAGTCTCTCAGGAGACAGTGAGTCCCAAATAGGAACAAAAGCAAGTGAGGGGAAAAAGCCCTCGAATTCAAGTTGTAACCCACTGCAAGTCATCAGCAAAGTGTATTTAACACATCAGGCAAGCTCTGCTTCTAACCACACACTATGAGGCTTCGACTGAAAGAGTGAGCATCCTAGTCCTCTGGGGAGCCCCCGGCCAAGCAGAACCAAATGCAGGCTATGCCTTGTCAAGTAGAGCAACAAATGAGACCTCACTGAAGGTTAAGCAGAAACATGCCTTATTCTGAGGAACTTGGCTTAGCTCCAATATATTGCCTTTGTTAAATGATTTATAGGAACAAGAGAGAGATACTGTCTTCTCAGTTTTCTCGCCAGGACAGGATAGTTCCCTGCAGCAAACTCGAGATTACAGAGGTAAAATAATGCAAGCCAGGACTGAATGCTTGTTCTAACACTATTCCAGGGAGGATTTCATGCAAATATGTGTATCCAATCCTATGCTTAAATAAAGTGTAACAAGGTAATTTTTTTTCTTTCCCCTGGAACAAATAAATAAAGAAATAAAAAGGAAGGTGGGATCATACAGCAGGCTGTGATTGAGCATGGGCCAAAGGGAGAACACCGCAGCTTGGAAAGACTTTGGGAAGATAAACTAACCTTTGACAAGGCATTCAGCTAAACGGCAAAACTCGCTCCCAAAAGTCATTCCATCCCAGCAGAGTTGTGGGCCATGCTTTGAACTGTGGATACAACCTAACATCCAGCATGGCAAGTGAGAGGAAGCTGGCAGATGAGAGGAAAGCACAGTGTGACTCGTGCTGCAATCCACAGACAGCGAGAAGGGAAATGCTGTGATTTACACTGTTGTGCAGGAGACTGCGAACCACCAAGGAGTGCACACATCCATGGGGTGGATAAAGTGGGCATCAACGAGATCCTGTTTCAGAGTTTTGTTGTCCCATGTTGTAGCAGCTTCATGGAGAAGGGCAGGCTGCTATCCGGAAAGGAAAGGGGATCTCCATTGAGTTTAGGATGGTTTTCAGTGCACAAGACAATGTCCCACCAGTAATTGTAATGTTTGTGTAAATAAAAAAGAAAAGATTTGGAAGGTGGGCTGGGGTTTAAGAGGGGCATTTATCCCCGTTAAAGAAACAGGCAACCTGACGGGTTGAACAGACTAGAAAAGGTCTCCTCTGTAACAGAAGGAGGGGCACATGTAGCAAGGCACGCTTATAACTGATTCCTTCTGAACTTATAACGTGTAGCAAAGTCAGCTTGTCATTGTTTCTAGGAGATACGGAAACTTTCACCGGAAACCTGAACAGAGCTGGAAGTGCCCAGCTGCCTGCAGCAAACACTGCCCGAGGTGGTTCCTTTGTAAGCAGAGGCTGCCCAGTGCTGTACCTCCAAAAGTCTCAGAACAAGCAAAAAAAAACAAAAACAAAAAACCAACAAAGGAGAACAGTAGATAAAACCCTTAATTTACACACAGATGCTCTCAAAATCCAAACATGACATATTTTTCTGTGCTGTGTGCACCTAAAGGATTTTGCAAGTACTGTTAGCAAAGCAAAGCTAACAGAAGGGTCAGAAGGTCCCTTCTCCTTAGGCTGTTGCTGGGGCTGTGTCCAGTACCCAAGAACTGCAAAGCAATCCAGATATGAAATCATTGCATTATTTAAAGCTGTGTGCAATCTGCTACTTAAGCCAGCCTTGATCATCAAGAAGTAAAAACCAGCAAATTAAGTGCCAGCTTCTGAATAGACATGGAGGAAAATAGGGAATGATTACCATACCCTTCAACCTGCCAAGGATTCCAGAATGCATATGGGAAACTGTACGTTTTTGTACACGGTGAGCTGATCTTAACCAGTAGTGATCATAAAATGCTTCTTTCCATCGCCAAAGATGCAGGATGTGTCTGAACTGGAAGTCCCTTTATTTTGTTTAAACTACCAGAGGAGTCGGTGCACTGAAATGCATCAAATACTGAGCACCTACTGCTGACCACCTGATTAGCACAGTGGAGTGAAAAACAGCTGGAGGACTCAAGGCAGTTGTCAGTGGAGAAAACACGATCATAATGGGAGATATTAATTAACCCCAGATAGACTGAGTGGGTGCCGTGTCAAAGAATGATGCAAAGACTGTATTTTTAGCCTCGAATGGTTCTTAGAACGACCTCTCAGAGGAACCAAGCGGAGAATGAACTCTTGAGTTAGTCATGAGTAGCGCATGGGAGGCAGTTAGAAATGTAAGAGTGAACAGTAACTCTGTCAGAGCAAACACAGTGTGCTCAAATTCATCACTGCCGAGAGGAAAAAGCGAGAACAAAAGCGCTACACGGTGCGATGCAACTGAACTAAAGGAGATGGGGACTTTCTCCCTCAGAAGGCAGCAATATAAAATTCGGGAAACAGTTAAAAAGGATTTTAAAGTAGCTGATGAAAGGACAAAATGCTTGTGAGTGACACCGAGACCCTGTGTTTAAAGCTTCAAATATGCCATCAGTCAAAATATGCTAACGAAGAATAATCTCCAAATATGGCACAGTTGCACAGCTGAGTGAAGGAGGCGTTCTGAAGTAAAAAAGACACCCTTCAACAAGTGTAAGTTGTGGCCAAAG
The DNA here is from genome assembly GCA_016647715.1 of Pavo muticus. Lineage (NCBI taxonomy): Eukaryota > Metazoa > Chordata > Aves > Galliformes > Phasianidae > Pavo > Pavo muticus. Next base: position 223,138 of record JACDJE010000055.1, read on the forward strand.
ATTAAGCAGGGAAAATCCCAAATTCTGGCAAGTTAAATAAAAAAATCCGCCACACATTCAGGCCAGCCAAAATCATTTTCTAACAGCAGCTTGCTAAAAGCAAGACGATTGCTAATAGAAACGTGTTTTATGCAGTAGGAGGAACAGAGGGCCCAACAGCAAACTTTGAGGGAAGGACAGCCAAAGAGAGGCGACTTCCCCAGTGCCTACAAATAGGAATTAGCAGCTAGCCAAAGCAGCACGAGGGAGAGTGAGCAAAGACAAAACTGAGCCCGCTGCTTCGGCAACCTTGCTCCTGCATGGAGATGTTTGGAGATGTTGATAGAGATGGGGATTAAGGGAGCAGCTGTCCATAGCAGCAAGTGATGCTGGCTGCTGTCACCCCTTCCCCCGGTTGCTACTGGCGCTCCGGAGATCCTGTCCCGCTCTGACCTACTCCTTTGATCCAGGCCATTAATAGCACTGCCTTCTTTGGAGTCTGACTCCAGCAGCATCCGAAGGACACTGACTTATTCATTGTTCGCTGGTGGCAGCTACAGTTCATGGCCAGACACATCCTGCAGGTCCCTTTAGTCACGTGAGATAGTAGGCAGCACCGTGGTCCTGTCCAGCGGTGAAAATGGACCGAAGTGGTCTGGCTGCCCCATAGCCAGGCTTCAAAGCCTATGGAAGCTCAAGCACAGTCTGAGCTAGTTGCTCATGCATTTACTGTGCACTTCCCCAGAGGTTATGATCTTCTCTCATACATTTAACTTGTATTTTTAACCAACCCAACCCTTTGACCCTACTCTAAACTCAACCAGCGGCATTAGAAGCACACACTCCATGTCCCACTGCTGGGCCGTGTCCTGAGGTGCCATAGACAGACCTCATCTGGTCCTTGCATCTTCAGTGCACAGCACTGCGTGTGTGCTATGTGCACCTCAGGAGACCTGAGATGGGCTGTAGGCGTCGTGCTTGTCAGCGTATCTGACTCACACTGCCAAGCACACCCTCTGAAGCTGCGTGGCCTGAGACCTAACCTTGCTTTTTTAAGCCTGTGCAACCTTGTTGTAGCAAACAAGCGTCATGCGGGGATCCCTTTGCCCCCAGGTGCTTGGCAGAGAGCTCCTTTCTTCAGGACAAGTCCCAGCTGTCTCTAGGTAACAGAGCGAGTGCATTTTCTGCTGCTTCTCCACACGCTTCCTGTCTCTAAAAATAAGCTGTTTAAAGATGCAGTTCCCAGTGCTCACCTGGGAATGCAGCCTGTCCACAGTACTGATAAGATCATGGTTTCACCACCTCACAGCTCACCTCCTGAGAGTGCCTTCCAGCCACGCTCAGTTCACCCCACGTGGCATTTTCCCATGGGCTCGTGGGCCTCCCCAGCGTTATGCCGAGAGGTGCTAAGCCCATTTGTCCCAGCAGCCTATGGCTCAGTTGTCACTTCTCAGCATCTTCTCAGGTTAAACCAGAGACACCATGGCATGGTTGTGTCCTGAGAAAGGGCAGCAGAAGGGCCCTGACCGGGTGTTCTGGGGCTGGCTGTACACCAGGCACGGCCATGAGCATATGCTGTGCTGTCTCTAAGGCTACAAGAAGAATACAGAGCAGAAATTGTGCAATTATGGGAGCCTTTAATTTCCCAGTGAATGCCAGGCAATAAACAGCAGCAGAATAGCAGGGCTCAGGTATCCAACAAAAGAGAAGGCAAATTTCCTTATCGATTTACCACAAAGTGAAACACAACGTTATTTCAGCTGTGGTTTTAGCAAGCAGAGAGGTTGCCCTGGGAGCCCGGCAGGGAGGAATGGGCACCCAGCACCGCACAGAGAGCGCTGGGGAGGGGGACCAGCCACGGTCAGAGCCCAGCAATGGGTTTTACCATCAGTCAGTAGGGACACAGGGAGCAAAACTCAGCAAAACAGCAACGAGGAAGGACATTTGCTAGAAACCGAAGAAATGGAAACACTGAAGGAGTAAAAAGAGCAGGCTGCACTGAAGTATGAATGCGAAACAGCAGTGTGGTTCTTCTGTGAAAAAGGAATGGCGTGATGCTCGGATGCATCAGACAAGTTATTTTTAGCAGAGACAGAAACATTATCACCACTGCGTGAGGCACTGGGAGAATTCTTCCAGAATATCCTTGCAGCTCTGCATCCGGGAAGGATGAGCTCCACTGCACACAAAGACTGTGTGGATACTGAGACAGACCAGCACCAGCTGACAGGCACACAGCCTATGCTGTGGCTCCTGGCCGGCCAGGTGCCCTGAAGGAGGTGCTGCTTCAGCCCCAGGCCTCCAGGTTTCTACTGGTCGATGGGAAGATAAAGAAATAATCATTTCCTTCTTAACTAGCTTCTAAGAGTGCTGAGGTATTCCTTCTTCTGAAGCACTAGAGACCAGTGCTGGACCTCATGCCCCAGTGCTCCCAGCATTACCCTCCCAGAGGTCTGCTCACATGAGGCTTAGCACTACTGCCAGATTAGGGTCAGGAGGGAATTTTCCTGGACTGATAAAAAAAAAAGCAGTGGTTACATTTTTTGTGTGTTTTCTTTTTTTTTCTTTTTTGTGTGTTTTCTTTTTCTTTTTTAATACTTCTCCAATTTTGGGACTATTTCCTACATCCTATGCCATTTTTCTCACAATTTCCTTGCTACCACCAGACTGCAGACCTGACGGCCACTCGCTCCTTGCTTCCAGGGACATTACAGCTGCAGACTTTTCTATAGGAGGACTCAGAAAGCATTAGCAATACCTGGTTAGTGGCTGGAGCAGGCATTCAGTTTAGAGGCACCTACAACACATCCATTGCATCCTTACACACAATTGCTTATGGGATGGCCCTGGAGGACTATCCCAGTGTGAGCAAAAGGACACGGAATGTCTGCAAAGCAGCTGTAGGAGGAAGCATGGAAATGAACCTCTCAGCTGCACAGATTTAAAGCACACACAACTCCTGGCTGTCCACCAGGGCCAGGTGGGGATTTGGGGTGAGTGGCGTAGGAGAGCAGAGACGCTGGAGCCTTAGAATAGGATGAGCATCCTTCCCAGTTCTTGGGGGACCTCTGGGCTTGGAGGAGTGGGGTCAGCCTGAACCTCAAGGGCTGGGATCCCAGAGGAGGGAACCAGTGCAGACCATGAGGGGTTCTGCACAGCATGGTTGGCGTCTGTGTATTTTCAGGCTAAGCATCACAAGACGGGTCCTATCAAGCTTGTCCACTCCCCACGGTGATGTGGGTACTTGGTCCTGGGCAACACGCACCCTCCAAGGCCCCAAATAACCTTGTCTGAGGAGCCTTTGCCACCAGCTGGGCGGCAGGAAAGCACCTTTCTGCAGCTCTCACAGCCTCCACAACAGACTTTAAATCAATAACCCCAGAACACAGGGCCAGGTTATTGCGAACGGAAACCATTAAACTGCAACGCAGGAGGATAAAGCCAGCCTCCAGCACTTGAAAGATTTATAGGGCACAACAGCAGGGTGTTAATTCTTCTGGCAACACAAACGCTTTCACACCCACTGCTTTCCCTCAGCCACAGGAGCAGGGAGAGGGGACCATGTGCAGCCCAGGTTTGTGCATGCAGGGTGATGCTGTGCTTATGGGGCTGCTTGAATGCCCAGGAACCATAGGGGCCGATTCCATCCTGGCCACTAGCACATAAGGCTCTGCTACACACATCTGATTGTGCCCACAGAGCCCCTCACTCAAAAGGGTGCACAGGCCCAGCCAAGGGCTCTGTAGAGCTGCATTCCCCATTGACACCCTCTCTGCATGCAGCCACCTCCTCAGTTTCTTCCCTGGGCAAAGCCCAGGGCCAGGCAGGGTGGGAGACCACCCCAGAGCCTCACCCCACATACTTGGGGGTACCAGGAGGACCCCTGCCCAGAGCTGAACCAAGGCTTATGCCATGCAGGATGCAGACAGGAGCAAGGCTTTGCCTCTCCAAAATCACTGCACTTCCCAGAGGCCCATGCGCATAGTGGTGGGTCTTGTGCTCTGCCCATCACTCCATCCCCTGTAGAGTGCAGGTGGCTGCAGCCTCTCTGCAGTCACAACCTCTACTTCACAGGACAAGGCGTCAAGACCCTCTCCCAGTGGGTGGGAGCACAACCAAGCAGCAGGCTGGAAGGGGACACATTACCATCCTTGCACATGTGGTCCCCAGTGCTGCTGCCATAGTGGAGGGCTGCAGCCCCCGTATCCCATTGGAGCAGCTGTGGATGGGGATCTTGTACTGCCCCTACGTGGCCACCACGGGAGGTGCACGTGGCCCCAAAACCTACAGATAGCCAGAGACAGAGAGACAGAACCTGTTCACCCTATGTTAGACCATTTAGGGGCTAACACAGGCACTTGAATGCCTCCGCGACCCCCATCCTGCCCTACTTCCCAGACATCCCAAACCCCAGGAGCACATGGTGTTAAAAGGTACCTATACCCTTCCAAGGTACCTATACCCTTCCCTGTCCCAGGGCCAGACCCAAGGAGCCTCCTCTGCCCACCCTGAGCACTCGCAGGGCCATACCAAGGAGGAGACAAGGCAGAGCTGGGTTTGGGCATCCACATTTATTACACGGCTCGGCAAGCCCGAGGCTGCCACTTACCTAGGCCCTTCCAATTGATGGGAAACTGCCCGTCCTCCTTAAATATTGGTTATAAAACAAATTTTTTTCCTTTTTCTTTTTCTTAAAAACCTCATCTTTCTCTCCATACTTTTTTTGTCTTTTATATTTGAGTATAAAAGCGGGGGCGGGCGCTCCGCCGTGCTTGCTGCTACCTCCGCAGGCTGCGCTGTGCCTGCCGCAGCAGCGTGTCGAAGTCCAGCGAGTCAAACTTGCTCTTCACGGGGGCTGGATCGAAATCCTCTCGGTTGGAGTCTGGAAGACATGGGGAGAGCCTGCCCTGAGCCATAAGGATGCCGGCACAGGTCTGGCAATCCAAAACCAGTGCTGGGCTGGGAGGGAATGCAGGGAGGGATGGGGCAGTGGGGGATCCAACCACCCACACAATGCACATGGGAAGGAAGGGATCCAGGGTGCAACTCACCCAGGTCGGCATAGTTCCTCCTGCAGAACTGCCGGCGGCCACCAAAGCACAGGTCAAAGGGCTGCTCATCCGGACGCCGCAGCTTGTGCCCGCTCTCAATGGCGGCGAAGGCCTCCTCGGCATAGCGATAGGTGACAAAGCCATAATTGTCCCTGGAAGCAAGAAGGAGATGAGCATGGGCACGGTCACACCATCCCCTCGAGGAGTTGGGAAAGACTAAGGAGAGCTCTTACCCCTCGGAGCGGAAGTGCAGGGTGCACTCCTCGATGTCCCCAAACACTGAGAAGCGGTGCCGCAGCTCCGACCGTGTCATCCTGCTGGGGATCTTGCCAATGAACACAACTCGCCGCTCCTCCTGCGGGCAGGGGCACCGTCCTGTCAGCTGATGATCTAGGGAGCCCCAAATCCAGCTTCCCAGCCCCACAACACATCCAGCATTCATAGAATCATTGCTGGAAAAGACCTCTAAGACCATCTAGTACAATTGTTGACCCACCACCACCGTACCCACTAAACCACATCCCTAAATCCACTCACTATTGCACGTTCCTTCTGGAGGATCCTCTGCCTTTGGTAGTGGTCCTGTGCATCATAACTGTATCTGTAGAGCAGAAAGCAGACTAGTGAGCTATAGGGTCAGGGAAGGTGTTGGAAGAGAGCGATCCCAGGAGCAGGACACAGAGGAGATGCCTAAGGAGTAAGATCACTTCTGTGAGAGGGGCCACACTCACCTTCTCCGTCTGTTACTCCTCCTGCAGGGAGAGGGTGAACGGGAGCGGGACTGCCTGCGGGATGGGGACCGGGAGGAGTAGGAGGATGAGGAGGAGGAAGAGGAGGACCTGTCCCGGGACCTGCCACACGACCCGCAGCTGGAGCGGGAAGACGAGCTGTGGGAACATCTCGAGCGGTACCTGAAGGGAAAAAGAAAGAAAGCTCAGCACCTCTGCACAGCACCACGAGGCTCTGGGGAAGGAAAAGAGCTCCATTCTGCCAAAGCACCCAGCATGGCACATAGACAGGAACCATTAGTACCCTCAGGGTGAGCCTGGCTATGGAAGTATCTGCCCACGTTTGCCAGGGGGTACAAAGGCACTGCAAAGGTGCTGCTCCGAACCCCACAGCCTAAACGGAGTAGGATCTCATCACACAGCTGCTGAAGAGCAAGATATGGGTATAGGGGAACCATTCAGCATGGCTGCAGCCAGGCAAGGATCCAGAGAATGTGGGGCTGCTGCACTGAAGTCCACATGGCACACAATGCCAATGGAGCCACTGCACCTGCGTGGCACTCAGCAGCCGCCCTAGTCAAGAGCCTGAGTGCCTCCAACCATGCACACCATGGGCCATGGCATTAACCCACTGTGGACTTCAGTGCCCACAGCCACTGGCCCCCAAGCAAAGGAGCAGCATCCCAAACCCTCCAGGACCAAGCTGCGCAGCCTCCAGTCAGCAGCAAGGTGCGCACAGCTGGCCCCTGCCATTGACAAACCCAACACCCAAGCCCAGGGACTGCCATATAGCTCTTGGGAGACAGCAGGTCAGGCTGGCATCATCCATGGGGACACTGCCCAGTACAATGTGCAGCAAAAGGGGGCAGAGGGAGCCTCAGCCCAGCTGGGTTGAGTGGCAGGGACACATCCTTGCAACACCCAGATGCACAAAGGCTCCAAAGAAAGTTACCCTGCAGTTGCCTCGATAAGGAGTGCGGGGAAGCAGCAGAACAACAAAGCCAGATGGGTTGCTCCCCTGCTCACCCCCAGCAGCTCCCTGCTGTGCCTGCAGCTTATCTTGTTCCTACATTTAGAGCTGCACCAGTACAAACACCTGCATTAATCCCAGAGAAAGCACCCAAAAGCCAAAGCATAACCAAGGACTTGCATGCATGCTAGTACATGGTGGGGCTCCAGGAGGGGCAAGGAAGCCTTGCCCAGAGGTGGGACTCAGCCAGACCTCTAACTGTTCAGCTGCTCACTCCTTCAGGGAGACCACAGGGAAACACCTTTGCAAAAGATGAGCCATCAGGCAACACCCAAAGAGCAAGCTGACACCACTCTGCCACTTACCCTCGCCACCGCTTGTGCGGTGGGGACAGTGACCGCGACCGGGATCGGGAGGATGAGGATGATGAAGAAGACTCGCTAGCTCCATCCGAGCTGGAGCTGAAGGAGCGGCTGGCCCGACTGCGGCCAGCCCTCCAGCTGCCTGCAGAGGGGCTGGGCGAGTCCTGTGGTCTCCGGTAGCAGCGCAGGGACTTCTTGGCAGCGACACGGCCAGGCTGGGTGCTAGGGGCCCACACCTCCTGGTCCCGGCAGGGAGATGCAGCTGGGGACAGGAGCACTGAGGTGGCGGGGCTGTCACCCCCGGTGATGGCTTTGCTGGGGACGCTAGTCCGATAATCCAGGGGGGTCGGGCAGGCAGCCCCCGTGGACTCCTGGCTGGGCCCCACTGCAGTGGCGGGGGCCGGCTTGGGCTGGTCCAGCGTCCGTTTGGTTAAGGAGGAGATGGGCTTGATGGTGATGTCCCGGTGATGTTTGACGTTCCAGCGGGAGCCACTCTCAGTGGTGGGGGGCTGCGTGCCAGCGATGCTGCTGTTCTCCAGGCGTGTAGTGCGTGGGATGCAGTAGTCATGGTCACCTGAGCAGACATGGCTGGGGGCTGCACTGCCAGGTGCTGGGCTCCTCCCCTGGAGCTTGCTCTGGGGCAGGGGTTTAGGTTTTGTGAGCTTGGAGGTCCTCTGACTCCCTTCCTGAGGTGCCAAGACAGGTGACTTGGTCTTGGCCAGCAGCGAGACAGTGGGCAGTGGCTTCCAGAGCTGGTGGGGAGGGGTTGCTGGGGGGGTAAGCCCTGCAAGAGTAGCACAGAGCTGTTAGAGGGGAATCCTGATGAAGAAAAGAGGGGAGCACCCCTCATTGCAGTCCACCTGGATGGAGACCTCACCCAAGCTCCCAGCTCCCCTCAAGCCCTGGGTTCCCCTCCAGGCAGCTCCCAGCCCCACAAAAGGCCTTGACAAGGCCCCAGGGGCTCCCCTCTCCGCTCCTAGGCATCACCTGCCACGTTGGCCAGCTCTGAGGCCTGTAGGCTGTCTGGAGGCTTCCTCTCTGGCTGGGGCTCCGACCTGTGAAGGGGAAAGGAGCTCTGTCAGAAGCAGCTGCCTCCAGATTTTGCTCCCAGGGACACCTGTACCCACCCAAGCTGCCTGAACAGGGGGCATGCAATATCTGAGAGCTGCAAGGATGGACCTTGCACATCCAGTCCTACATCCCGCAGCCAGGACTGAACAGCCCAGGGCTGCCCCAAGGCTCCATGCTGGGGCACACTGAGAACTCTGTACTCACCCAGCACTCCTCGCTGGCCGCCTTTCTGCAGGGGGCTGCACAGGAGCCTCCTCCTTCTTGGCTGAAAAGAGAGTGGGTGGGGTGAGAGCAGAGCTGGAGGGCAGCAGACAGACTGTGCACATGGGGGAAAGGTTTCAAGACATCCCGGCTCTCTGTAGAGCTTTTGCCTTTTCTTCCTCCACTTTTCTTCCCATCATTGCCTCAGCTGCCCCAGAGATTCTCTGTCCAACTGACTCAGGACAGAGTCAGTTCCTCAGAAAGGAAACAAAGGCAGAGAAGCCCCCGGACAAGGCACCCACACAAGGTATTACCAACTTAGGAGTACATGCAGCACAGGGACACAGAAGAGATCCTACAGGGGACAACGTGCTGCATCCTCACCTTCAGACTTCTCGAACTGCTCCAGCAGGCTGGACAAGTCAGCAGCTTCGATCCCTGGATGAGGAGAGAGCACAGGTCAATTCTGCCTCCACCCCCTTCCCCTGGGCACGCTTTGAGCAACAGCAACTCCAGAGCCTCCTGCAGCAGGGACGGGAGCACCCACCAGCTTTGCAGTCCCAAAAGGACCAGTTTAGGCACAGTAAGCCCAGGCTGTAGGCAGTGAGGATTTACAAGACTGCCAAACACACTGGCCAAGCCCACAGACACAGCTTTGCCACCCTCACCCCACTGCAGAGCAGCAGCTGGAAGCGGTCCCAGCAGCCCTGCACCCCACTCACCAATCTCACTGATGAAGGCCTGCACAATGTCCTGGTTGCTGTCACTGGGCTGCAAGGGGCTGATGAGTGGTTGGTGCCTCCAGGGCCGCGCAGTGGACGCCTTGCTGCCCTCCCGGCATGGTTTTGGTGGTGATGCTAGAGCCTGGGTGATGGGCTTGCAGCTGGGTGGCTCCAGTGGGGTCTTGTCCACCAGGGTCTTGACTGGCCCCACAGGCTTCTCTGCAGGGTAGGTGCCAGGGGACCCCCCAGCATGGACAGCAGCAGCTGACACCTCTGCAGGAATGACGGCTGCAGGGGCCTTTGAGAGCTGGATGGGGGCTGGAGGCAGGGGCTCCTCCAAGGGTTGGGTGGGAGCAGCCATGTTAGGAGCTGGTGCTGCAGGAGGGACTCTGCTGGGCTGGGCAGCAGCACCCAATGGAGTTACTGGTGGCTGTGTGGGGGCTGGAGCTGAGGGTCCCTTGGGGAAGGAGCTCTCCCCTACCAAATGTGCCTGCCTCCTAGGATTCGACACCCTGCTGACCCCTGGTCTGGCCTGGCTGCCTGCAGTCCCCATCTCACTGCCCGGGGATGGCTGCACAGGAATGGCTGGCAGCTCTGGGGCTGAGGGAGCCTGTCCATGCAGGAGAGCCGTGCTGGGGCAGCCACCAGCCGGGATGGAAGAGGCTGCTGCACCCTGCAGTGCAGGATCACCGTATGCCATAGGAGGCACTGGAGGTGGTGGAATGGGGATGCCTGGCCAGTAGGATGGGGGGGCCCAGCCCATGGGGCCATAAGGGCCACCAGAGACAAAAGGTGGTGGGGGTGGCAGGGCCGGCGGGGACCAGGCCATGGGGGGGGGCGGGAGGCTGGGCATCATGTGGAAAGTGCCAGGGGGCCCAGTGCCAGGCGGTGGGGGCAGAGCATGGCAGCCCAGGGGCTGCGGACCAAAGCAGGGCCAGGAAGGCACAGATGGATACATGGCATAAGCACCAGTAGTGGCTGGTGGTGGCATCCCAGGGGGAGCTGCCCCAGCAGCTGGGGGCATGGTAGGTGCAGCAAAAGGTACTGGTGTCACTGAAGGTGGTGGGGCTGAGGCAGGTGCCGGAGCTGGCACTGGAGCCGGAGCTGGCACTGGAGCCGGAGCTGGCACTGGAGCCGGAGCTGCAGGTACTTTGCTGGCAGGAGGAGGCCCAGCAGGGGAACTGGCAGATTTCTCCAGGCTCTTCTGAGCCCTTGGTGTCTCAGTGGGTGGGCGTGCAGGTGCCACCAGGCAGGGGATGTCTGCCAGCTCCGTGGGAGGCTCAGGGACACTGGGCCACTTGCTGGCTGCTTGCTTCTTGCCATCCTTCCCGCTGCCCATGCTGGACTGGCGGTGCTGCATGCGCATACGATACTCCCGCAGGCTCAGGGCCTTGGGCTTGGCCTCCTTGGGCAGGGTCTCACTTGGCTCTGCTGTGGGTACACTCTGGGGGGGCTCCATGCCTACATCCTGCTTCAGCATCCCAACATCTGGCTGTGCAGCCCCTTTGCCGTGCTGCTCCATCAGGCTGAGTTGCTTCGCTGCTAGTGGCTCCTCCGTGGTTTTCTCCACAGGCACTGCAGTCTCACCCTTCTCCAGGACTGTGTCCGTCATTTCTGGCTCCAACTCTTTTGGCAGCTCCGGGGGCTCCTTCGTGGGCAGGGAGGCCCCTGCCGTGCCCCGGGGGCGGCCACGTGGCTGTGGTGCCCGCTCAGCATGCAGCTCCATCTGCCCCTCCTTCCGCGCTTGCTCCAGTTGCCGTGCCAGGAAGTCAGAGACCTGCAGCGAGGGCCGTGCTGCCCGCCGTGACCTGCCTGAGCGCAGCCGGTGTGCCATGCAGTCTCTGCCTGGCCGGCCCTCCTCACTTGGGCCTTTCTCCACTTTCTTTTTCCGACTCTTCCTTGCTCTCTCACGGCCACGTCCCTTCTCACAAATCTCACGCTTGCTGCTCACTGCAGTCTCCACAGGGGTCTTGCTGCCTGGGGCTGCACATGAGGGCTCCTGCCCAGGTGGTTTCTCCTCCTCCTCCTTCCCAGTTTCAGGCGCTGGATCTCCCGGCAGCTCCTCTCTGTGCACTGGGATTGACTCTGCGTTGCCCTCTGTGCCCAGCAGCTGGGGCTCCAGGTCAGGAAAGCTGGGGGCCAGGGGCTGCAGCACCACGGGTATCTCCACGTTCTCACCCTCCCTGGGCACGATCTCCAGCACAACGGGACCGCTCAGCAGCTCCTTGGCCACAGGCTCGCTCTCGGGGTCCAGGCACACAGTGAAGGTGGGCAGGCAGTAGGGGTGCATGGACTTCACCAGCTCGCTCAGCGACACATCGCCTGTGTTGATGACGCAGGGGTCTTCGTGCTCCTCTGCCACCACCTCAGGCAAATTCATGCAGAACTCCGCAGCCTCCATGCTGCTGTCCAGCTCTGGGCTGGAGGCAGCCTCCTCATCCTCCTCCTCCCCGTCACTACGCTGCAGGGGGAGTTGCTCATGGGCACGGGGCCACCCCTGCTTCCTCTCCACCCGCGGGGTGCTGCAAGTTTGTTTCTTTGGTGGTGATGGGTCCTCCAGGCTGTGAGCAATGCAGTCCCAAGCCAGGTCCACGTCGGTCTGGAAAGGGGAAACCAGAGTCCATGTGTCCATGTCAGCTCCCACCACTTAGTGACACTCTCCCCCAGCTGCACTGGGGGCATCACAACCCCAGCACCACTCCTCCAGCTCTCCCTGCTCACCTTTCCAGCTTCAGGCATGCTGCCACCGCTGCTGAGGGACCAGAGACCCTTGGGCTGCTCCAAGGCAGGGCTCTTGCACTCGAGAACTGGCCGGGATAGGCTGAGAAACTTCTGGAACTGGTGGAAAGATGGATGGAGGATGAGGCATGGAAGGTACAGAGCTCCCAACAATGTTGTCACCTCACCCCAGGTTGGCTGTGCAGCTGGGCACAGAGCTCCTGAGCCTCCTCTGAATCCCCCACCCTACCAAACCCCACACCTGAAGGCCTCACCTGAAGGCTCAGAAGGGCATTCTGGGTTAAAGGAAAGGCCCCACCACTCACCGAGGGGTTCTCCCGCTCCCGCAGCGAGGTCAGCAGCTCTGCGTCCATGATGGTGTCGAAGGGGGACAGGGTCTCATCATCTGTGCTGTCCAGGATCTCCGTGATGGCAGTAAGCAGGGACAGCTCATTCTGTGCATCCAGGCAGGACTTGCCCTGCAGGAAGAGCAGGCGCTGGCTCAGAGGGCACCAGTGCACAGCAGTGGGGCAACAGGGCCCCAGAGTGGCCCAGGCCACCACCTGCCATGCACAGGGACCCACCTCACTTAGGGAGAAGTCCTCGATGATGGAGATGACGGAGGAGTCAAGGTAGTTCTGCATTGTCCCCAGGATCTCCTCAGCCTCTGGGATGGTTTCTGCATCCAGCGACAAGTTCAGGTCATCCTCCTCAAAGGAGAAACACTATGGAAAGTGGGGTAAATTGGGTCAGCAATCCACCAACCATCACCACACACCTCCAAATGAGCACTAAGGTCAGAGAGCACCACAGAACCTTAATCCCTCGCTTTTTGGGGAGGTTTACACCAGCCCACCCCACTGCACGATGCCCCACAACGCGCTGTGCCACCAATCCTGGACCCCTTTCCACCATCACAAGTGAGACCACACTGAAAGCTCTCACCCATCAGTTTTGGGACTGGTGAAGAACAATGAATGAAGCCCAACACATCCCATATGTGTCTGATAGCACACTGCTTGTCCTCAGTAGGCAGGGGAGATGCATGCTTTCCTCCTGCACCCACAGACCGTCACATGCTCCTTTGGCTTTGGCTGTCGGCGCTTCAGATAAGCCCAAAACATTACGAAATGTGCAGGGCTCAGCAACAGGGATGCATCCGGCTGTCACTGCCAGGGCTGGAACCATCACCGCTCTGAGCAGACAGTCTGTGCTCATGACCCAGCACGAAAAATGCTCCTCGCTGCTCATCCCCAGCACCCTGGGTCCTCTGTCCTTCCCAGACCCCTGCCACATTGGGGTAAGGCTGCACCACAGCCCCCGCCAGCAGCAGAGGCGCAGCGCGGGCGTGTTGCCGGCATGAGACAGTGTTTGGGTTCCTGCTTGCAGATGGGCTTTGGCAGAGATAACGCAGCTGGTGACAATAAGTGCCTCAAGGACAGAGCCCTGGGAGAGCTGGCAGGGAGCTGCCAGGCAGCCTTCCTCCCCCAAAACACAGCTGAACCCTGGGTGGGGGAAGCCCCTATGTAGCCCACTGGTGACACTCCCAGGGTTGTTTCTAGCATGTGGAGGGAAATCAAACCCTCCCACTCCCAGGGCCCTTTCCAACCAGCAGGAAGTCCATCTCCCAGTGCTCCCCAACTCCCTTGACTCAGCGCCTTGCCGGGAGTCCCACAGCCCTGAGTCACCCGCGTTCCCCGGGGACTCCCTTTGATCCACCTGGGGCCGGGCACCTCCTCCTGCCATCGCGTCGGGGCGGGGGCACAAACCCGCCCAGCCTGCTCCCTGCAGAGCCCCTGCTGAGTCCCATGGTTGGCTTTAAAGTCACAGGGATGCTGAAGGATGGGTACGAGCCCTGAGCACACTGCGCCCAGGGTGTGCATCGGGCATCATCAGTGGGGAAAGCATAGGATGCCCGCAGCCCCAAAGCGAGGGCCAGATGCACTGCGAGGCTCTCCCAGGTACCAAAAATCACAGGCTCTACAGGCACGTGTCCACGAGCTACTCGCCCCGCAGAGCTGTGCGGGGACACGCGTGTCCCAGCTGCGCCCCAGGCAGGGCGGGGAGCTTCAGCGGAGGACACGGCCCCTTCCAGCGACTGTCGGGGAGCGTCGCGCAATGGGCGTTGCGGTGTGAAGGGCGGGGGTCTCCCCGTGGCCGTATCCAAGCAGTGGGGTGGAGGCACGACGAGGGGTCTCGGCAGAAGTCTGAGGACCGCATTACAGACACAGCCGAGGGACACGAGACAGTGACGCGAGGGGCGGTCTGTGGCACTGCACTGAGCTGGGAAGGGCAGGGACACGCAGCCCCCCCAGTGCCTGACCCCACCGGGTGATCCCTAGGCGCACGCCGGCCCCGTCCTCCTGTCCCCCCGGGGCCGCTGACACCGCGCAGAGCCCGCGCCGACGGCAACACCCGCCCGCTGCCCGCACACCACCCCGCCACGGCGGCACCAGGAGCCGCAGGGACCCTTCGGAGAACCCTCCCTACGGCCCCCGCCCTGAGGCAGCCCCTGAGGGACGGCCGCAGCCCCGCGCCGCGGGCCCGCAACCGGCACACGTGGTGCTGCAGCCACGGGAGCCGCCCCGGCCTCCACGTGTCACGGCGCGGCCGCCGCCGCCTGCCGCCTACCTGCAAGGGGCTGCCGGCGCGCAGGGGTGGCTGGCGAGAGGCGCCGCCGCCCGCCGGTCCCCGCGAGGCGGCTCCGGTCGAAGCGCCACAGACCCCGGCCCCGGCCCCAGCCGCGGGGAGCACCGCTCCGCCCCGCAGCGCCGCCATCTTGGCGCCTCCGCTCCCAACGCGGCCACTGCCGGGCGCGACACGTGACCGCCGGCGGCCCCGCACTACAGCTCCCGGCAGCCACCGCGCCGGGCCGCCCCGCCCCGCGCAAGGCACGCCGGAAGCGCACCCCTTCGCTGCCGGCACTACGCCGCGCCGAGATGAGTGCCTGGCTGCTGGGGGTGGTGGCGACGCGAGGCGGCCATTTTGAGTACTGGGGAGCTCCGTGACTTCGCCGCCATCTTTGTAGAGGGCGAGGGCTGAGGGAGCGGCCCCACCCCGTGGCGTGCGGGGGGCGGGGCGGCACGAGCGTCACTGGCGGGAAGCGCCCAATAGGGGCGGGGCGGGAGCGCTTTTTCCCGCGGTGCCGGCTCTGCTGCCCACGTGGGCGTAGAGAACCGGGCCCGGGCTGGGTGAGGGTCGCTCCTACCCGGAACGGGACGCGGCCTCCCCGTGTCCTAGTGTCCCCTATTGTGCCCTCGCCGTCACCCTGCTCGGCACCGGGTTGTGCCGGGCACTGCTGCGGAAGGTGCTTCCCGTGGCCCCTCGCTGCATTACGGTGCAAATACGCGCACCGAAGAGTGCTGTGCCCTGCTGAAAGCGGGGTCCGGTGAGGGTTTGCACAGTGCCTTGTTCATCCCCTGGGCCCTCAATCCTAGCAGTGTTGGACCAGTCCCATCCACCCCAAAGACCTGCAGGAGCTCTGCCCTGTTCCCTGTCCCCCAGCTGTTAGCCTGCCCGGCGTAGGGGAGGTGGCTGCAGAACAATGCAAGATGTTAGCTGGCTACAGATGGCATGCAGCTGGTATAGGGAATGCACACAGGTGTCAGACTGGGGTGACTGGCTGGGGTGTTTGGCTCTGTCCTGGTGCCCCAAGTTAAACCAGGCCAAAGTCCCTTTAGGTGCTGTCACCTCCTGAGGCTCTCCTTCAGCTCCCAAGGGTGTAGCGGTGGGCTGTGTAATGGGAGCCAACACACAGCATGGATTTGCTCTGGGGAGCTGTGCTGCAGGATCCCCAGTGGCTGTCATGGAGGATAACGTCTTGGACTCTCCGTCTGTCCCATGGGGTGAGAGACCTGTCTGGGCTGCATTTCATTGTGGGATCACAGGGCAGAAATGCTTTATTCACCCCTGTGCGTCTGGTCCCTCGGTGGGGCCTGGTCTGACAGAGCCTCCTTCCTTCCCCCTGCCACAAGGGCCTTTGTCTGCGGCCACTCTCCCTGCGTCACCCCTGCCTGGTGCTGGCTGCTCCCCCAGCAACAAGCAGGCTGGTGGCAAGGGAGCTACTCCCCTCCTCCACCTCCTCCTGCAGGCCTGCAGCACCTCCCAAGCCTCTCATGTCCTGCAAAAACGCAGGCACAGCTAGTCAGGTTGCTCAGCTCTGCTCTGAGGCTGTGGCCCTGCGTGGGAGCCCTGCTCTCCCACAGTGACCTCAGCCCCCCATCCCTGCACACGTCAGGGGCCCTGCAGGGCTGATCCCCCACACCACACGTGCCGGACCGTAACTCTGCACACGCGATCCCCCCCCACCGGGGCCCCCCTCCCCCGCCACGGCCCAGCGCGTGGGTGCTTTCCTGGGGGTTAACGGGAGCAGCCTGCAAAGGGGAGCTCAGAGCCATGTGACACTGAAACTCAGCGAAGAGGAACGTAGATCCCACCCGGACGGCGCAGGTGGGCGGGCACTGGCTCTTCCAGCAGGGACAGGGGCTCAGATCCCGCGGGCAGCGCTGGGCTGGGCTGCATCAGGAGAGACGGCAGTGCAGGGAGGGGCCTTCTCCCTCCGCCGCGCCCTCCGGATGGTGCTGCGGCCCGGCACGGGGCAGGGCTCGGCGCCGCGGGCGGGAGCAGCCCCTGCGGTTACGCACACCGCTGCAACCCCGAGATGGCGGCACCCGCCCCGGGGCCGACGTGAGGGAGGAAGGGGGCGCGCGCCCCCGCGCGTGCGCGAGCACGGCGGCGGGAGGGGGCGCGCACGCACGCAGGCGCGCCTCCGCGGAGGAGGTGGGGGGAGATCCCCGCGCATGCGCCGCCGCGCGCCCTCCCGCCC
>JACDJE010000055.1:264270-389196 GCA_016647715.1 Pavo muticus
CCGAGAGCTGCAGTGGGGCAGGGGGAAAAGGGCATGGGGATACGGCTCAGGTACAGATCCCCGGCACCTGTCCCAGAGTAAGGTACCAACAGCGACGGCTCATGTGGGATGTGGGGACGGGAAGGTGATGGGGGCTCTGGGGGGGGCAGATGTGGGGCAGATGGGATGGGTAGCAGTGGGGGAGCTCTAGGGGTCCCATGGGATCGCGCTTGGGACGCACTGCTGCTGCTGGTGGCCTTGACCCAGACACGGGATGGCCAGGAGCCAGGCGGTGGCCGGGACAGGGTGGGGCGATGCATTTGCCAGCGCAGAGCTTTTCAGTCACCGGGCTGAAACTGAAACGAGCCGCAAAGCCGGGCGTTAGCTGTGCAGCGGAGCACCGCGGGACGCGGTAAGTGCTGCGTCCCCACCTATCCCCCTGAGCCCCTCCACTTCCCCCCTGGGCACACCCCGCTGCCCCCACCCCTCCCATATCCCAACCCCAGGCTGTGGGATATGGGATTTTTCCTCCACATCGGGGATGGGTGGCAGGGTGTGACACGTAGCTGTGCCACCTCCTTGTCCCCTCTCTGCTCAGGTGCCACCATGGAGCTGGGGAACATCTCGGAGCCCGTGTACGGCCCCGGCCTCGAGGAGCCGAGCAGCAGCACGCCAGGGCTGATCCGCATGGTGCACGGCTTCCTGCGCCTGGTGCAGCCCCACGGTTTTCCCTTGGGTGCGTGCAGGGGGTCCCAGGGTTGCCCGAGTTGTCTGTGGTGGGGTCGGGAGGGTCTCGCATCGTGTCAGGTGGCACAGAGGCAGCCCATAATGGGTCCATAGGAGAAGGTGGGGCAGGACCTGGAAGTGAAGCAAGCAGCGCAGCGGAGGGACTTTGCCCCTGTCCATGCGGAATACTTTATCCCCATTCCAGGTGTCACGTGCACGCTGCCAGAGTGACGTCAGAGCATCCCCCTAGAGCCCCCAAAACACAGTTTGGACTGGTGATGCTTTCCCTGGGCGCCAAAGGGCTGTGCGGTGCCACGGCTGGGGAGGGGCGGTCAGAAGGGGAAAGGTGCCAGGCATGTGCTGCCCAGAGCCGCGGTGCTGGGTGGTGCTGAGTCCCAAAGCCGGGTTAGGGTTAGGGCTGGAGTTAGGGCTGGGGTTGGAGTTAGGGCTGGGTTAGGGAGGGTGCCTGCTCACGACCCTTTCTGCTCCCTGTTCCCCAGAGCTGATAGCGGATCTGGCAAAGACACAGGGCGAGGTGGTGACCGAGGAGCAGAAGGAGGAGGTGAGCGTGCAGCCGAGGTGCCGAGTCCCATCCCGCCCCACGGGGTCGGCGTAGGGCCGGGGGTGCCAGCCCCGTGCCACCTTTTTCCCTCTCACAGCTGCTGCGTTACGAGCTGGGCTTCCTGGTGTGCATTGCCATCGGGCTGCTCTTCGCCGTCCTGGTGCCGCTGGCGGGATGCTGCTTCTGCTGCTGCCGCTGCTGCGGGCGCTGCGGGGGACGCATGTCCCAGAAGCAAGGCCGACAGATGCGCAGCCGACGCCGGGTGCTGTACGGCGCTGTGCTGCTGGTGTCGGCTCTCCTGCTGTGAGTGCCGCGGCGGCCGGGAAGGCCTCGCCAGGAAGCTGCCTTCCTTTGCAGGAGCGGCTCCAGCGCAGAGGGACAAAGGAGAGGAAGCGGTGGCGGTGGGGAGCGGGCCCGTGGGACAGAGCCCTTCCCGGCAGACTCCCAGGGGGGCTCCGCGTGCCTCAGTCTCCCCGTAGCGGGAGGGGCGGGGTTGGGCGCGCGGCGCATCCCCATGCACGTCCCACCGGGTCCCTCATTGGGGTGCTCAGCAGTGCGTTCTGCACATGCATTTGGAGGGTCTGGGCGAGGACGTCGGTTCGGTGCTCCTCCCGCTGACCCCATCGCCTTTTTCCTCTAGGGCCGGCGATGCGTGCGCCTTCATCAGCAACACCCGCTTCTCACAATCTGTGAGCAGCACCTTCCCCAACATCAACAGCACCGTGCACGACCTCCGCTCCTACCTGCTCTCCATCCCCCAGGCACGCCTGCATCCCGAGCGGGGCACGAGGGGAGGGCAGCCCCGGGGTTGGGGATGGGGAGGGGTCCCCAAGGAGTCCCCACCCCACACTGACACCCCATCTCTGCCCCTGCAGCAAGTCAGCTTCATCATCAACAGCAGCAACGTCCCGTTGGGCAACACCAATGACAGCCTGCAAAGTGAGCATGCACGGTGACAGGAGCACCCTCCTGCTGCTGTGGGGGGGATTTGGTGATGGGGATGGCTGGGGATGCTGGGCTGGCATGGCCCCGTTGCCTGGACTCTAGCACGTTGCTGTGGGATGAGGTTTGGGGCGAGGGCAATGCTTCCAGCAGCTCCCCTGCAAGGCATGGACTGCTCAGTGCAGTCCAAGGGGGGTCCCGCTTTGACCTCCCCCCATCTCCACAGACATCGGGCCCCTCCTGGGCAGCCGGATTGCCTCCAGCATCAGGAGCAGTGCAGACGAGGCGCTGGGATCCCTGCAGAACCTTCTGGGAGGTGATGTCCCAGTGACTCTGGGGGAGCTTGGGGGACACCGGGGGGACATGGGGCCTGAGGGCTGGGCTGGGGGCACACGTGGAGCTTTGGAAAAGGCCCCTGGGGAGGGGTGTGCCTGCCCATCCCCAGTCCGGGCGGAATGCTGGCACTTTGGGGTGTATTTCTGGATGTTCCTTGCTGCCTCCCCAGCGATGGAGATGCTGGCGTCCACCTTTGGCACCATCAACAGCACCCGCTGGCACCTGGAGAAGCTGCAGGGCACCTACGATGAGAACCTGGGCAAGCTGCGGGCACGCATTGAGAGCACCCTGCAGCGCTGCGGGCAGCCCTGCAGCACCGCCTCACCCAATAGTGTGGCTTTTGGGGCCAACTACAGCATGGTGAGTTCTGGGGGGCCATGGGTGTCCCCTGCCTCCCTGCCCAACCCGCGGCCCCCTCACCCCGAGCTGTGCCTGCAGGTGCCCAGTGTGGAGCAGCAGCTGGAGGCACTGCAGGATGTGCTGGACAGTGGCATAGAGGGGGATTTGGAGGTGAGGGGGTGTGTTGGGGGAGTGTGAAGGGCTGCACAGAGGGAAGGGTGGGGTGAGTGCCTGAGGCTGGTGAAGCGCGTATGTCCTGTGCTGTCCAAGGATGGCTGGAAGGGGATCGGGAGCTGGATGCTGTCCCTGTGCAGGTGATCAACGTGCTGGAGCAGGCCCCCGGAAAGGTGCAAGAGCAGTCCCGGGACATGGTGATACGTAAGCAGGACCACTGTGCTGATGCTTGGCCATGGGGACCAAGCATCCCATCCTCTGCTTGGGTCCCTGCTGACCTGGAAGAGCAAGGTGTAGGTGGCAGCTCCATCAGCAACCCATCCCTGTCCCCATGCCCTGCAGGGACCCAGGAGCAGCTGGGCCACATCAGGCAGGAGATTCACAACATGCAGGACCAGCTGCCACTGCAGAACATGGAGGAGAGAGCCGAGAACCTGGTGAACCAAACCAGTGCCGTGCTGGGGGACAACCAGAAGACTGTCACTGACCTGGATAGGGTCAGGTAGGGCGGCTGCTCCATCCACCTTGGGCATTCCCCCCTTCTTGGGCTCTCAGCCTGACCTGTCCCCATCCTCCTGCCCCAGGTGGAGCGTGTGTGTCCTGCTGTGCTGCATGGTGCTGCTGGTGGTCCTGTGCAACACCTGCGGGCTGCTGCTGGGGCCGCTTGGGCACAAGGAGAGCACACTGCCCACCCAGCGCGGCTGCCTCTCCAACACCGGAGGGAACTTCTTCATGGCGTGAGTGAGGCTCCCAGGCAGGGATGTGCGTGGGGGTGTGCAGGCTGCGCACTACCCATGCTGATGGAGTTCTGTCCCGCAGAGGAGTGGGCTTCAGCTTCATCTTCTCCTGGCTGCTGATGCTGCTGGTGATGGTCACCTTCTTCCTGGGGGGGAACATCCACATGCTGGTCTGTGAGTCCTGGCTCAGCCAGCAGCTCTTCCAGGTGGGCTCCCCCCTCCTCTGCCTTCACCCAGGGATGGGACAGCTTTGGGGGCTCTCCCTGGTCTCCCACCCTGCACCATGACTGGTTGCTCCATTTTTTCCCTGGAACCCAGCTTGTGGATACCCCCGGCCTCATCCCCGGCTTCAACCTTTCAGAGGTACTGGGTGACAAGAGTGGCACCGTCACCTTCTCGCAGATCTACAGGTGGGCACAGCTATGGGCAGCTCCCCCAGGGTGGGTCCCCCTGGGCCGGGAGCTTGTCCTGGGGGTGTGTGCAGGGAAGGAGCGAGGTGTCCCCTAGGTGAGCACATGCCCTGGGGGGGCACCCAGCTCGATCCCAGCCCTGTGCCCAATCCCCCAGGCAGTGCCAGCAGGATGCTGCCATATGGCAGACACTGCACCTGGACCAGAGGGTGTCCCTGGATGAGCTCCTGAACATCAGCCAGGTGAGTGCCAAGGGGGGACACAACACAGGTGGGGACATGGGGCTGGCACTGTATCACGCCCCTCCTCACGGCTCTCCTCACCCCGCAGTACACGGAGGAGATCTCAGTGGCTTTCCAGGAGCTGAACATCACCCTGCCCCCCATCTCTGTGCTGAATGAGAGCCAGCGGGAGCTGCTGCTGAATGCCTGCCGTGATGCACAGCCCCCCAACTTCACCCACACCCTGCAGCAGGTGTGAGGCTGCGTCGATACGGGCGGTCTGGGTGCTGTCCCCTCTGCTATGGGGTTCCAGCTCCATCCTGCCCCACGGGGATGAGGTGCAGCCCTGCTGTTGTCCTCACCCCCACCCCACAGCACTGTGCCTTTCCCAGCTGGATCAGGGCGTCACGGTGGGCAGCCTGCAGGAGCTGGCCGTGGAGCTGGAGCAGCTGGTGGACAGCGTGGTGAGCCCCTGTCCCCAGGGCTGAGGGGTGTCCCCTGGCTGGGGGCTGTGGGGAGAGGAGCCCCTTATGCCCCAGAGCAGGCGAGGGCTGGCAGTGGGGTCCCTCTGTTATCTGGTGGGCACTGCTGAGAGCCTCTCATGCAGGGCGCAGATGTGCAGGGGGAGCTGAAGGCAGAAGCTGCTGAGCTGCGGGAGCTGGACAGGGAGCTGAACAGCAGCTTCTCAGGGCTGCTGGTGAGCGATACTGGGAAAGGGGAAGGGGCCCTGCTGGGGGGTCGGAGTGAGCCATGGGGTACATGTCTCTGTTTCTCTCTCTATCACCCCCAGAAAACCCTGAAGGAGAACATCCAGCTGGTGCAGAGCCAGGCTGCCCAGCTTGAGGTGAGCCACACATGGGGCAACCCTGCTCTTACACTCCCTGTTATGGGGCTAACCCACAGCTTGGGGCACATCAGGGCTGTTTATGGGGCATGGGGCAGCCCTATGGGTATGGCAGCTCAGAGATGCTGCATCTGAGGGACCACTGCTGCATGGCGTGGGGGAGATGCGGAGACCCCGCTCCCCCCATCGTGCTGCTGACTGCTTCTTTTGTCTCAGGCACAGACAAACTCCACGTTGGACAAAGACAGCGCCACACAGGAGTTCCTGGGGAGGGAGATCGGGAACATCATCAAGAATGTGAGCTCACTTTGCCCCACTGCGAGGCACCTGACTGGGTTGGCCCCACTAAGACCCCACCTCGCAGGGATGCCATGCAGTGCCCAGGAGTCCCCTGTGCCCCTAGGTGCCCCTGCTTCTGACAAGGGGTCTGGGATAGTCTTGCAGCCCCATTGCTGCCAGATCAAGATGGCATGTTGGCTCTGATCCTGGCATGGAGGGGATGCGGGGCACGGCATGGGCTGAGGGGGTACAGCATCCCCACTCTCTGCCTGCAACCCCACAGGAGACGTGGGCCTTTCTAGAGGAGCTGCTGGGCTTCTTTGAGACCTACATCTCCTGGGCCAAGAGCAGTGTGAGTGAGCCTGGCCCAGCTGGGCACACAGACAGGTGGCGGGGGTGGGAGGACCCCAATGTGACCTGTCCCAGCTGTATCTCCAGCTGAGGATGGACATGGCACGCTGCAAGCCCATAGCGCAGAGCTTGGATAACGTGGAGGCCATCGCCTGTGACCACATCCTGGACTCTATGGTGAGAGGGGTGACGCGAATGTGGGGTGGAAGATGATGCTGATGGGGTGGCTGATGGCTGTTCCTTGCTCCCAGAATGCCTTCTGGTTCAGCCTGGGCTGGTGCACTGTGTTCCTGCTGCCCAGCATCATCCTGGCCGTGCGACTTGCCAAGTTCTACCGCCGCATGGACATCGATGACGACTACAGGTGAGGATCTGCCCTGCCACAGTGTTGGTCTGGGGTCTGCTTTGCAAACCACCCCTCAGTGGAACTGCAGTGGGGCTGAAGGAGCTGTGTGCTGCTGGAGCAGTGATGCTCGGGGACAGCAAAACTGTGGACTGCAGGAGCCCCCGCTCTGTGCCTAGATGAGGTGGCTGGAATGGAGGGACTGTCACACCCTGCAGCCCCTACACCTTCCTCGTGTGCCCTGGGAGAGCCCCATTCTGCAGCGTGATGCTGGGCTGGGCCCTCAAGAGGCCCTTCTGTCCCACTGACGCTGTCCCCTCTTTCTCCTTGCCCCTAGGGACGAAGCTGTGGAGATGTAAGTAGCAGTGCTGGGTCCCTACTTGGGGTAAATCCTGGGGCATGGGGGACAAGGAGAGGAACCTGGAAAGCACAAGATGGGGGTGCAGGCAGCAGTGTGGGACCTGTGCAGTACTGCTGGTTTGGAGTACCCCACTTGCCACCTTCCCCCCTCCTCCTTTTGGGGTGCTGGGCCATGGAGAGAAGTGGCATTCTGCCTTCCCAGTGCACTCTCAGCTGTCCCCTTCTGTCCTCTGTGGCTGGGGGTGACACAGGCGCCCTTGATTTTGCAGAGGACCTGCATTCAACCTGTACAAAATCCCCCGGCCAGCTACAAGGCATTAGCCTCCATCACCACAGCACAGGCACTAAAGACACTGAACACGACCGCTCTGTCTGCTGCACCTTCTCCCTTAGCACTGGGAGCAGGCTGGGAGCCCACTTCCCAAAAAGTGGTGACGTGCTGCAGCTGGGCAACAGCCTGCAGAAGGGGGTGTGCCCTTTGCACTGCCCCAGGTGGGGCTTTGCTACCTTCCATCACCTAGGGGTGGTGGCAGGGAAGAGGAGTAGTAGCAGAGCGTCTCCCCCATAGCTCGTTGCAGCCATACTGTGGTGTGGGGCTGGGTCCCCGTGTGCACGCAGGCAGAAGCTGCTGGCTGAGGGGAACCTGCTTATTCAAGCCCTTCACTCCATAACCAATGTGAGTATTTATTTGTGCAGGGAGCCTGACTCTCCAATGCTGTGATTTTGGGTGTAAAACAATAAATGAGGTGATTGCATGTTGCAAGTATGGGGTAGCTCTGTGCACTTTTCTCCCTGCCCCTTCCATCGTGGTCAGGTGTGCAAAGAGGGGCTCCAGGGCACTTGGTTTCCTGCTGCTGGCACAAGCTGGGGCTGTGCTTAGAGGGCTCTTGATTGCAAGTGAGCCCATGCCCTGCCAACCGCAGGAGCTCAGCCTGGAGCCTGAGCCAGCCCACGGGACCAAACAGGGGCTGCCCCCTGAGGACCACTGTCAGCGGGGCTAGGTGTTGTCACAGCATGGTGCAGGGCCTTCCCTGAGTGCTGCAGATCAGGAGCTGCTTGGTGCAAGAGGCTGCAGGTCAGTGCCCTGTTGCTTGGTGATTCTGGTGCTCCCCAGGGTGAAGGTTTCCTCCTGGAGGGGGACTCAGTGGAGGTCCCCATGTGCTGGTGCCCACCCCTGCCTGTCCCCTAGAGCTCCCCCAGGAGCTGCGTGTTGTTCTGGGCTGAGCGCATGCTGGCTGCTGTGCTGCTCCTTGGCTGAAGCTTTGGGACCGTTCCAAAGGCCAGGCTGGGAAGAATATGTGCGCAGCCTGACTCATTTCGTTCAATGCAAAGTCCAAGCCTTATCAGAGGGAGCGATGAGCTGGAGCTAGCCAGCTCGCCCTCCACTACGTACATCTGCTTTACCCTTTTGCTTCTGACCTTCCAGAGGCTCCTTTTTCCTTCAGGAGCTACCTGAGCCTGTGCCAGCCTTACCTCCTGCTGCCTGCCCCGGCACAGGTCGCGACCATAAGTGGAGCCCCGTGCCTACCTGTTGACCTGCGCAACCTTTGCCAACACACAGCAGCATCCCATTCCCTGGGGCTGCAGTTCCGTGAGCAGCCGTGGCCCATTCCCTCCCTCCTCCTCCCTCCTGCCCAGCCCAGGAGCCCAGGGCAGTGTCAGATGGTGTGGCAGCTGCTCGGGGAAGAGGCGAGGGCCACTCACAGCGGTGCCACCAGGGCTCTGCATGCTCTGCTTTCACTAGGCTCACGTGAGCGGCAGCTGGGAGAAGGCAGCACCCCATGGCTGCAGCACAAGGCCCAGCCTGAGGCAGGGCTGCCCGGTAACCAGCCCGCCTCCAGGGAACCGTTGCAGTGGTTCCTCTTCCCCATTGCCAGGGTTGTTTTTACTTTATTTCCACCACAGGGACTTTCCGCAGCTCAGCCCCGTCTGGGGGAGGAACTGGCACATTGCTGTGTTTGGACACAGCAGGGTCCCTCCAAGGGCGGCTCTGCCACTGAAGGAGCAAGCCACCCTGCTGCTGATTTTTCCAGCCGGGAACAAAGGGACAAGTCACAGCTTTAGAGAAAATCCCTCCTTTTCCTAACCCCAGTGTAGGGGCCAGCCACAGCTCCCCCAACACCCATCCAGGGGCCTTCGAGGGTGCTCACGGCACCAAAAGCCCCAGGCTGTGCAGGACAGATGGCCCTCCTTGCTCCCAGCAATGCGTGGCCTTCAGGCTGCGGTCCCACTGGGAGCCAAGCTCAGCTCCCACTCAGCAGGAGCGAACGCAAACTGCCCTCCTCCCTTGCTTGCACCCTCACAGCATTCACCACGCCCCAGCACTGCTTTAGGAACCTTTATTTTTAAAACGAGTCTGCCTTCTCCACTTGACCCCGCTTCTCAGGAGGAATAATGCAGGCAGACTTTCCCCACCCGCTCCCAGCCTGGCACGGCACCAGATGGCTCCACGGCCAGGGGGTCCCCTTGCACCCCGGCCGGGGGCTCTCTGAGCACTGAGGACAGGCTGGAACCTGCATCTTCCTGCACGGTTCCTCTCACATTACACTGACTGCAAACAGAGGCACAATGTGAGCCAGACAACCCTGACAAAGCCCCTTTGTGTGCAAAGGGCAAAGGTAGGAGAGACGGGGAGAGATGGGCCCTGGCATCCTGCGGCATAATCTAAGCTTCCACAAAGGAAAGGGAGAGGCAGGGCCAGCCCCAAGCTTGCCCGGGCTGCTGCCAGCTTCTCAGCTCGGAAGAGAATTCGGGTACCGGCTGGGATGGAGAGATAAGGGAATTAGGCTGCTCTCCTCAGCTAAGTAGCTGCAAATGGTCACAGCTGCAGGGCTGCTCCCAGAGGAATTGCAGCAAGATGGAGCGCTGCAGCTGCCAGTGCATGCTGGGACTCCCAGTGTCACAGAGCTGCACCGCTCTGGCATCTTGACGAGCCCAGGGCAGTGACTCAATGACCCCACTGCAAGGAACAGGCAGAGCCTGGAGGCATCACCCCACTTGCTGAGCACAGAACAGGGGAAAGGCTGTGTTTGCCCCAGACCACCGCTCCCAGAGGACTGGAAAACTAGAAGTGAAGTTATAAAGGGTCAAGCAAACCAAAACCAAAGTGTTTTGGGCAGGGAGCAGCTCTGCAGTCCTATGATGCAGCCAGCGCTTTCATCTACAAACGCACCTGGCATTTGCTCCTCCACAGGGGCACAAACAATTGCACTTGCAAGAAACAGCCAGAAAGCCTGCCCTGGCTTCAGGCGAGACACCCAACTCCAGCCTCCATGGACTCCAGGCTTCAAAACAGAGCAGGCTTCCCTGCTGCCAGGCAGGGTATGGCTTCCTGGAGCGGACGTGGCTTTCCTTTTCCCTCACACCCAAGGACTGGGATCCCATTGTGCTTTCCCCTTCACACAGTGTCACCCCGCACCACTGCTGAGGGAGAAGTCCTTGCCCCGGCTGGCTGAGGAGCATCGCTGCCTGCTGCTTTTGGAGGGTTCTTGTGTTCTCGGGGTGGGGTGGGAGGGGGGAAGGTGGGGCTCTGCAAGGCATCCGAGTACATCTCATCCTGGACGCAGGGACGCTGCATGACCTGCTGCAGCAGCGGCTTGAGCAGGCCCACAGTCAGCTGGTTCCCTTCGCTTGAGAAGGGCACTGGGTCCTGCTGGGAGCAAGGGAGGTGCTGCAGGACTACGGTGAGGATGTCTGAGGTGCTGAGCTCAGCAGGGCATAGTGGCCACAGTGTGTCCAGGTAAGGGTCCAGCTCCCGGTGCTGGGCAAACTCTACTAGTAGCGTGGTGAATATCTCCTTATTAAGCAAAGGGCTGAGCTTGGAGAACTTCTCTGCCACCTCCACCACCCGCTGCCACTGCTTCAGGCGGATGAGAAGGTGCAGAGCTTGCAGCACGGCCTTAGGCCTCTTGCTGCAGAGCAGCAGTTCGAGCTCCAACTCATCATCCACCTCACTGTGCTTGCTCTTCCTGGCCAGCACTCCCAGGGCTCTCTTGTACAGTGGCATGCGGCCTTCTGGGCCCTCCTTGCTGCTGTACGGCCAGGAGATGCTCACATACTGCTGGGTCAGCTCAACAAAGCTGGGTAGCCACTTGGGTTTGAACCTCAGGAAGGAGGCACAGATGAGCTCGAAGAGTGGGACCACCCCATTCTGCCCCACCTCCTCCTGCTGTGGCCCTCCCAGGACCTTCTTCCAGACCTCTGGGGTGGCCCGGGCCACCAAGAGGCCATCCCCGTTCTGCTGTAGCTGCAGGCAGCTCCTGGTGGCCTTCCAGGCAGCCCTGGGGAAGGAGGTAAAGACTGAGTTCAGGTAGGCCAAGTTGTCCTTGTCCATGTCAGAATGCAGAACACGGCTGACCTCCTGCTTCACCAGTTCCTCGCAGTAGCTTTCCACCTCACTCTCTGAGGCACTCACCACACAGGTTTTGAGGAGCTCCAGGCTGAGGTAGCTCTGCAGCTCCAAGCTGATGGTGCTCAACAGCTTGGCGTAAGTATCTTGGAGGCCTTGGACTGGTTTCTGCTTTTGGTGGAGGCTGTGCTGCAGGATGGCAGTAAGGGCCACAGGTGCCTGGAATACTCCACCTTTCTTCAGCTTCTCCACTGTCAGCTTGGAGCTGCTGAGACTCCTCCTCTGGTAGTACCTGCAAGCCTCCTCGAACACCATCTCCATCAGGCACGGCTCAGGCCTGCCACTGTCCTCAGGGTTGGAGAAGCCAAAGCTGTAAATACCAGTTGGAGTGAGGAACTGAATGCTATCCTCCTCTCCCAGGGACTCCAGGAAATGCACCTCTTTCATGCTCAGGATTTTCTTTTCTATGACCCTCCCACTGTTCTGGTCGACAAGGTACAGAACCCCAGCCAGCACACAGGCCAAGGTGCTACCATAGGTCTTCAGCTCAACAGCATCACCCTGGGCTAGAGGCCCCGCTTCCAGGTCAAAAACATGCCTCTGTGTCCCATCTGCCTCTAGCACGTTCACAGCACCCTTCCTGCTCACCAGCAGCAAAGCCCCACAGCTGGACATGGCGCAGGTGTGAATGTCCAGAGGTGCCAAAGCTGAGAGGAGACCCACGGAGCCAAGCAGGAGCTTCCTGAAGTCTGACTCGCTGCTGGAGTGCAGCACCTTGCTGTGGACAAAGCCTGCGGAGGGGGCTGCGATGGTGAGCTTTGCCTGCTCTGGATGCCAGATGAGGAGGAACTTGGAGGCAGTGGCGAAGCTACCAGAAGCAGGCACCAGGAAGACGTGCTGAGGAGATGCCAGGACCCGGTACTCGGGGCAGTTGTGCAGGACTATCCTCACGGGGCCCGGCCGCACGCCTTGCTCCCCCAGCTCCAGGGCACGGGCACAGATGCAGAACCTGAAGGCACATTTGCTCACATCTGAATGGGCATCCAGGGGCGGCCTCTCCTCGCACCACACCAGGCTGGCCGCCTGGCTGCACACTGACACGACACGCGCCCGGGCACCCTGGCACAGCTCCAGCGTCTGCAGCAGCTGCCAGCCCACGGCCGGGACGAAGCGCCAGAGCTCGGTGTGGCCGTGCTCCCACACGATGCCCAGCGCCCAGCGGCCAGGCGCCGCGGGGCTCTGCGGAAACACCAGTCCCGCCAGGGCGGGCTGCGGGGGCTGCCAGCTCCTCTCCAGCTCGGCCCCGCCGCCGCCCTGCCGCTGGAAAGCCACCACGCGGGGTAGGGGGGGCGGCCGGTTCTTCAGCAGCACCACGAGGTGCCTCCCGTCGGGGCTGGGCCGGACGCGTCGGGGCTCCTCGCCGTGGCACAGCAGCTCCTGCAGCCGCCGGCCCCGGTTCAGGTCGCTGAAGTCGGAGAGCTGCCGTAGCGTCCCGGCCGGCTTCATCTCGGGGGCGCGCCCTGCGCAGCGACAACAGGCTGAGGTTCCGCCGACACGGACCCCGTCCCTCCCGGCCCCGCCGTCACCCACTCCTCACCCCCGGGCCCCCGCCCCCCTCAGGGCCCCGTGCCCGGGCCCTACCTGCCGGGCTGGCCGCTCGGCTGGGCGCTGCGCAATCACGAGGCGGCGGCTTCCGGGCGGAGCCGCTCCCCGTCGGGGCTCCGGGCCGGGCCGGGCCACCCCTCTCCGACTTCCGTCGCCGCTTCAGCGGAGGCTGCGCGACCGCGACATCCCAGCCCCGCGGGAGGAGCGCAGTGGGACTGCCGGGCCCTCGACCCGAAGCCAGCCCCGCCCGGCCGCCCCCATCGCCGCCGCAGAGAGCGGGGCCGGGCCCGGCGGGAGCACGGCGAAACGGCGCTGACAGCGGCCGTGCGGGCGGCGCTAGGACCGTGCGGCGCCGGGCCCCTCGGGGCGCATGCGCGGCGCTGCGAGCGGCGCACGCGCGCTGCGGAGCGGAGCGGCGGGACCGCAGGTAAGCGGCGGGGAGGGGGGGGGTTGCCGTGCCCACACCCCGCGGGGCGGGACGCGACGCGTCCCACCGTCACGGCCGTCCCAACGGCTGCGCTGTGCGGCGGGGGCGCCTCGGGCCGCCGGGACTGAGGGCGAAGGGGCCCGGCCTGCTTTGGGCCTCTCCAGGGGAGCCCCTGGGTGCAGCTCGGCGAGAGGCAAGCAGCCCCGAGAGCTCGGCCTCGCGGCTCCGGCACAGCGCCAGCCGGGGCTGTTTTTGGTCGGCCGTCCTAATAGCGCGTCCTGCTTCGAGCAGCGCTTGTGTGGTCACAGCGGGCAAAGAGGGCAGCATCGTGGTTACGGCTGCTTCAGCTCCTGTAGGGAGAG
Source organism: Pavo muticus (assembly GCA_016647715.1). NCBI lineage: Eukaryota > Metazoa > Chordata > Aves > Galliformes > Phasianidae > Pavo > Pavo muticus. The sequence goes on from JACDJE010000055.1 coordinate 277,616, forward strand.
GGGCGGCGCTTTAAAGGGGAGTGTCAGGAGGTGAGGAGGAAGGAGTTCAGTTGTCCTCTGGTTATAATGTAATGCTCTCTGCTACCTAAGGCTTTTTTTTTTTTTACTACTGTATGCAAAGAGCCTCTGTAGGCAGGATATGTATAACTTAAAAGATATTTAATGGTTTGAGACAACTCTTTAAATGGTCACGTGGTGACAGGGCAAAGGGGAAGGGCCCTGCGCTGACAGGGAGGTGTAGGTTGGATGCCAGGAGGAATTCCATCGCTCAGAGGGCAGTGAGGCACCTGCACTGCTGCCCAGAGCGGTGAGTGCCCTATTGCCAGAGGTGCCAGCGCTGGGTTGGATGGGTGCTGGGCTGGTGGGTGTCCTGTGGCTGAGCGTGCTCTAAGGCCCCTTCCTACCCAGCTGTTCTGTGGCTCTACAATTGCTCTCAGGTAACGTGCACAAAAGGAGCAGCGAGGCTTTAATGAGCTGCTCACCTGGGCATGCTGCTGCTCACCGCCTCTGCTAAGGCAGCAGGCAGCCACAGGCCTCCTTCAGGAGGGGAAGGGTCAGGCTCAGCAGCCTGGAAAGGCTGAGTTGCTATATTCTGTCTTTCTGTTGATTTCTTGCTTTAAGATTTTCTACGTTTTTGTGTCTGTCTTGAGTGCTTGTGCTAGTGGTCTGTGTCTCAAAGTCTTACCTTCCTGCAGTTCTGCCTTCCTTACCTTGCGTGCCTCTGCTCTGCAGCGTCTTGGAAAGTAGCAGCTTCCTCAGTAGTGGGAGCCAAAGCTGTGCTGCTGTGCTGCTGTGCTGTGTTCAGCCTGGGCCTTGGAACCGCACTGATGGCTGAAGCTCTGGTAATTTGATGGTAAATTGGGTAGAATGGATTCTGAGGGGCTCGAAAAGTGAAAACCGAAAGAGGCTTTCTCACAGCAGAGAGCTAAGCCAGAAGCATGGAGAGGAAGTGTGATGAAATGAAAAAATGAGTTTGGAGAAATGGTCTGAACAGATGGAGGTGCGAGCATGTGATACTCGTCTGGATGGGCTTGACAGGAAGAAACTGAACTACTTGATGGTGTGAAATTGGTGGATTGGGTGTTATTTTAACTGGACGGATAGAAATGAAAGGCAATTATGAATGAAACGTCAAAAATGTAACTTGATGTTATTCCTTTCTATCATTGCTAAGGCAGGTGCAGTGGAAGCTTGTGTCTGTGTTAGAAACCACTTTTCCTGTTTTCTCAGGGCGAGGAAGATAGGTCAGTAGTGGTGTAACTGTAGGGGTTGTGCCATGTAGAAGCACGCACTGCTGCTGCTCTGAGCAGGGTGGAAGGGCTGGCTAGTAAAAACACATGCACTGAGGCTGCGCTAGAGGTTATATTGCTTGGTACTGCCAAAAAAAAGAAGTAGAAAATGTGTGGGTTTTAGTTGTCATAACCTCAGAATGTATTTCTTGTTCTGTTTTACATGAAGGCACTTGGGAATCGTGCCAGATTGATCCAGGGCTTCTGTGCTGTGAGTGATAGCAGCTCCCTGGTGGGTGTGCTGGGCGCTGCGCTGTTGTAACGGGAGATACGGCCTGAGCTGTTTTCATTCCAATGGACGATATGCAGATAGAGCTGTAAGGAATGGGTGAAGTACCAAAGTAGCACGGACCTGTTAGCATGGGCTGTAATTGTCAACATAAGAGTTGGCAGAGTGTAAGCTGCTGCAGGGCTTATAGCAGAAATTAGATTGTGATGGCTGCTTAAGCCTCGACAAAATGCAGCCCACCGCGTCCCTCCCCTCTCTGTTTTCATTGGTGTTCTGCCCAGACTGCTGCTCCGTGGTTCCTGGTGGGGGGTTAATGCTGGGGCTTGAAGTGGGTCAGGGTGCTGTCCTGCATTTGGATTTGTAAGCTCGTGTGCACAGTGCAGACTGCTGCTTCCTCTGATGGGTGAATGCTGGAACCTGGGATTTTAGCTGCCCTGTTGCCGGGGTCCAGTACTGGCCCTGCAGGTTCATCACGTGTGTTCAGTGCAAGTTTCTGCTGGAATTTCACCGAAGAGTACAACAACTGGACTATAATCAGTCGCTTTACATACCATAGGTCAACTTTAGGCAGAGCTTTATCCCTAGCCCACGGTCTGTACTGCTTTTGAAAAACCCTGCCTTAGATTTAAGGGATGTGCCTGCCAAGTGCCTTGGAAGGCAAAGCGTGATCCCGCTGGTCCCAGGTGCGTGCAGTTGGGGTCGGGCTGATTACCCAGCTGGAGATCTTCTAAACGAGGGAGTCTCGTCTTAGTAGTAGCAGCGAGCAGCAGGGATTGGATTCAGAAAGGGACAGTGTGTCAGGTCTTACTCAGAGCTTTCATTAGAATTGATTAACATCGATCTGAGATTAGCAAACTAATATATGATCACATCATTTGTACTACCTTTTGCAGGTACAGAATAAATGGTTTGCCAATTAAATACACACGTGCAAATCCCACTTGGTGTTATCCACTTGTTTTCTTTTTAGCAGATAGTGTAATGGTATATTTTTGGTGGTTCTAGACTGAGGAAAGCATTCGTGTTTAGTTGCATGTGCATTATGTAACCTTAAAAACACTCAAGTCTGACTAAACCTCGGGCTCAAAATGTCAGGTTTTTCTTTTCTTTCTGTTTAAATTTTTCCTGTGGATGATCTAACTGAATGCTGACAGGGGTGTGTTCGTCTGAAGGTCACGTGTTTGATGTGGATCTCTGGTATGAGTTGTGGAATGGGGTGGATGGGAGGCAGAGGGCTGGATGTGCTCGTTCCTTTGTTCCTGGCTGGATCAGCTGATCCTGGGGCTGATGAGAGATAAGGCAGAGTCTGCCTCGACTTCTGCCTGCCTGCCTTTCATCTCTGAGCTGCCAGGACTCCTGCTCTGCTGAGGTTTCTGTTAGCGCCTGCTGAACATCTTGGGTGCTCTGCAGCACAGCAGCGTAGCATGGCTCTGGGGGTCTGCATGCCGGTGCTTCTCTCTGCCCTGGGGACGGCTCTGTGCGTCAGTGACCGCAGCAGGATTCACTTAGCAGTGCGTGCTGATGGCACTGACCTATTGACGGAGTAAATGAGCCACGTGGACCTGAGATGGGGAAATGGCACCGATGCTTTGGAAATGTGGCGTGTTTTAAAGGATAATTGTGAACTATATTCGGTGTTTTCAAAAGCTATCACGATGTCCTGTTAATTTGGCACCTCTGCAACTTAGGAGTGTTTTGTGCGTTTGACTGCTGTTTTCTGCAGCTGCCTAGAAGGTCCCCATTAGCAAAACACAGTTTCCTGTTTCTGTCTTTATGACATCTAGAGAACATAATTGCATAAAGCGAAAAGAAAAAGCCATTTGTACAGCCTGATCATCATAGGTCATGAAACAAGCAAAGCCTAATAGAGCGCTGGCATGAAAGGCGACTTTTACTTTTCCCCCTTTGCTCCTCCATATGCTCATTTGTAGAACAGCAAATCATAAACAAGAGCGTTATTTAATCCTTGCCTCTAGCAGTAGTCTTTGTCCGTGCTGTGTGCAGCCCTAGTTGAGAACATATGAATCCCAAGTCTCATTTTGACATGGATGAGAATGTTCGGTTGATCACGCGGTCCCTCTGGTGCTTGCTGGACATCGAGCGTTTGTGTCTTGCGGGATTTGGGCTTCTCCATCTTTCTGGAGAATGCAGGGAAAGTGCTGAAATGTAGTGCTGGACGTGCAGGGGCCGGGCAGCGTATTGATCCCCTCCGTGCACAGATGTGTGTGGTGTGAGGGCGCTGACCTAGAAGCGCCGTGAGTTAGTTTATTAGTTTTGGCACTGGGATTCGTTAGCTGTGATTCAATTAGAGGCACGCTGATGGATGTGTTGGTGTGCTGGGCATGGCGGCTGCTTCAGGTTCAGAACTGTAGAATTCCAGTTGGGAAATGGTTTTGTGCAATCTTGGGTAAGATTTATATTGCTAGGCTACAAGTGACTTCGCTCTTGATTTGGTCTTTAATAGGTTTGTCTCTGTTTCCAGTTATGTTTCTCATTAGGGTGACGTCTCGTTTCCCATGACAGTTCAGAAATAATGCAGTCTGTAAAAGAGAAGCTATCAAGATGATTGAGTAATGTTTTCTTTTTTGTTTGTTAGTTTGCGACCTTTTCTCCACCTTTATTGGCTATATAGACCTAGCAGACGACAGGAGTGATGTCTGTGTTTGCATAGGTTGCAGGGCAGCAGGTCCTGTGTGCTCTTCTATCAGAGTTACCTGGGCTGTTTCTGTTCTCACCTGACATGTACAAACTGGCTCTCAACCACCCAGCTTTTCATATTCCTATCCTAGCTGGAAGAGACAGCACCTCACCCCACCTCTATGTGAATCTCAGCTTTTCAGGTGTGAGATCTACCCCTCTCTGTCCTGCCCTCTGCTTTCCCATCGTGACAGACCTCATGCCCTCACAGCTGGGGTAGGGCAGCAGTGTTTTTTCCAGCCCCAAAGGTTTCCTGCCATTTGGAACTGAGGTTTATGGCACAAGGGATGGATATCTGAGTAACATGTGGCAGACTTTGGGAGCCTGGGAGTCCTAGTTGGGAACGTGGTTGTAGTCTGAGATGATCCAAAGCTGTCTGCAACGGCAAGAATGCAGAATAGATCTGGAACGGATGTTGGGTAGTTGCTAGAAATTGCTCTTTGAGAGGAGGATGGATCTGAGTGTGCCACGGTTGTGGAAGGTGTTCAGGCAGTCTGGGATGGAGACTGAATCCAAACCTGGCTCCATGGCTGCTGACTCAGAAAGCTGTGGGGTCCCAGAGGCAGGCTGCAGTGCGCTTCCCTTGCTGTGCATAATTCAGCCTGGCTGAGTGCAGCTGCCACCACGGCCTGCCTGTGGTTTTTCCTTTGGAGCGTGACTTCAGTTGTGCTTTTGCCTGAGGTGTGCTGCTTCCGTGTGTGTAGTTACCTCTGGAGGTATTGGTTAGGAGGGTTTGGAGCTTGGAGATATGACAGGGCACAGCGTTCCCTTTCTGCTGAGTGTCTCTGATGTGCTGCAGTGATGGAGAAGGTTAGAATGCTGCTCAATCTGCGATGCTTGCCAGCAAATTCTGAGCTTGCAGAGGAATACATGTTTGTGAGGCCAGGGTGGTGATGTGCTTTGGTCGCATCAGATGCGGGGCTGAGGGGACGTGGCAAGTCATGCATTCTGTCTGCCAGCCCCTGAAGTAGTTTGACAGTTGCAAATGGCTCAGGGCTACAGCTGTGGCTATTGCTTTATCGAACAGCTCGTTTTATAGGAATGATACTTTTTTCTTTTTTTCCACTGGTGTAACCAGGAAGCACTAGACATTAATTACTTAATCATAGGAAACCTTGTTTGCATTTCTAGAAAACCTTTGGCTGTGACAGGGACCAAGGATGTTTTCTGGATGTGATTCTGGGCAGCGTGCTCTAGGTGACCCTGCTTGAAGCAGGATGGTTGGACTTGATGATCCCAAATGGTCCTTCCAACATCAACCATTCTGTGGTTCTCTGATGAGCTGCTTGTTCTGTATCTGCCTGTGGATGAACTTCAGCACCTTTCTTTGAAATAGGTTATAGGACTGGATGGAACTTTTGGTCTGATTTCTTATCAGGGATGTTTATTAAAGCTTCTGCTTCCAGCTTGTGAGAGTTTAGTGGTGTACTGAAGACATCTTGCGTGGCTGAAGCAGGCAAGATATCCCTTGAAGAAAGTTCAAGGTTCTTTAGCCTTTTTTTCTTTTTTTTTTGTCTCTTGATCTCTTCAGGGTGTCCAACATGGCCCAACCAGAGAAGAAAGGTGGGCTGCTCCGGAAATCTTCAGCCTCCAAGAAGCCACTGAAGGAGAAGGTTGTGCTGATGTATGATGAGATTTTCACGGTAAGGACCTGGGCGCTTCTGGTAAATTTATTGTGGTTTGTGCTGAGGGCTCTGCCTGCTGGATTCTTTTCCCATGGTAAGTGTTGCACAGCGTAGGCACGCGCTTCAGGTTCTCCTGCTGTCATGCAGAACTCTGTAATCTGCTCTCTTCCTTAATGTCAATTTCTCCTGATGTCTGCCAGGATCACTTCTCACCTGCGTGACATCATTTTCAGGTGTTTCTCAAAAAGTAATCCAGAAAATATACAGAAACATCTCAAAAGAGAGCTGCTTCCGTTTGCTCTTCTAGTTCTGAGAATCTTTGTGTACAGTACACTGTACTGTTAGACCATTTGGTCATCCAATGGCTCTGGCCTACTTGTGGTGGTGATTTTGTTCAAATTCTGCCTGAATAATTGCTTATTGTTAGCTCTCATTGGCTGTTCCTTTCTCTTTCAGACAGAGGACCCCAGTAAAAGCAACCCTAGGTTTTGGGAGGAGCTGTTTCTCATGAAGGTAACAGGAACTGAACATCCTCTGATTTACTGCTGCTGTTCTGCCTATGAGATAGTAGGCTGTCAGTGCGAAGACTTGCTTTCCCAAGGTGTCAGCAGTTGTGTAACATGCATGATCTGCTCCTTAACCTGACAGGTCAACCTGGAATATCTAGAAGGCAAGCTGGAGGCTCTGGATGGGGAAGAGTTGATGAAGATAAAAGATAACATCAACTGCTTGTTTCAGCACTGCATCCAGGCACTGGGTGAGGAGCACCCAATCAGAGTGGTCAATGCACTACAGGTACCACAGCTGAGAGATGGGGAATGCTCTCTTCTGCTTCTGATGAGGCAATATGTTTGCCTCTGGTATCAAGCATCTTGTTCATACTACTTTAGTTGTGAGGAGAAATCATGTCTACAGAGCAGTTGCTACTTCTGGTTGATGGAGGTTACAAGTGCTCATAGTCTCTCTAGTGTTTGAGGAACAATAGCTTGTTTCAAAGTTCAAGAGGATCTGGTGTTGCAGAATGAAATAGGTGGCAATGGAGGGGGCAGGAGGGGCTTGTTCTCTCTACAAGCTGTCAGTTGGGGGCTCAGGAATACTTTGTGTAGCTTTGTCTGTCCTTTCTCCTTCCTTTTTGCCCTCCTTTTTAATTTCCTTGTGGGTCAAAATTAAAATAAAACAGTGGAGAATTTGATGTCAAATTTATACAGGAAACTGTCCCTTCTGGACACTTCCTAGTTGGAAGCTGTGAGGAATCATCACCCAGGACAAGAAGCTGCTGTTCCTTACCAGCACTTGCCCTGCATGGGAGACTCTCCTCCTCAGTTTTGACATTTACTGTTATTAGTCCCCAAGCTGATTCTTGACAGTTTGGTGAACACATTCATCCCAGCTGCTCTCAACTGTAGAAGTGCAGAATATATATTTCAGATTTGGGAAGTCTTTAAGGGGCATTGGATAGGAAAAATGTGGACGAATACATTTTTGTCTGCTTGTTTTCTTTCCTGAGTTCTCAGAATCCAGAATATATTCCTTAGAAACAACAGAGGTGGAGTATATAGCAAATACAGCCCTTTCTAGGCTGATGCCATTTGTATAAATATCACTGCTTTGCCAGTGCTCTGAGAGGGCTCTAGGGCAAGTTATCTTATGGAGCTGTAGGTGTTGCCTTACATCTTATGCTCTGAATATTTTGTTTGCAGACTTTGTGTGCATTGATTCGGGGTGTCCATCAGAAGAACAAATCTACTTCTGGGTTTGACATCATCAACATGCTTGTGGGATTTGATAAGGCAGAGCTTTGTATGAAGGTGAGGCCTTGCCTATGTAGAGAAATGGTTTGCACAGCAGCCGTGTTGCAGGGGCAGTGTTTTGTAGACAGGTGTGTATGCAAAAACCTCTCATGCATCTAGGCAGGACTTGGAGAACGGTCATGATGTTATGCTTGCAGTCATGAAGATCTAGTTAACATAAAGCAGAAATGAGAAGCAATGGTGTTAATGTAGTCTGTGGTGTATAGCTATGTATATACAGTAGTTAGCCCCAGCTTAAACTAGGGCTTGCCTCAGTTGCTGATTTTGGAATAACACAGCTTTGCGTTGCTATTCTTGAATCTCACATTTATAAGAAATATTTTAAATAGTTTTAAATATAAATTTGAAATTGCATGATTATTCTTTTTTTAGAACCTGATGGAGAGCTTGGACTCGCTGCTCTGTGCAGAAGGTTCTGAAAGCCTGAAGAGCCTGTGTCTGAAGCTACTCCTCTGCTTGGTGACGGTAAGTAAAGGCTCTGCTTTTTCACCCTCTGCCTCCAGTGCAGCAGCCTTTTTCAGTTGCTGATAGTTCTATCGTGCAGCTGTCTTGCATCAATCTGCAGAGGAAATGGGGTGCTCAGTCTATGGGTCATGCTTTTTGCCAGGGATGGCAGTGGTAGAAGATGAGGCAGATTTCCCCTCGTGTCTGGCTGCAGTGCTCGGCACACCCTTGACTTGCTGACTAAGTGAGAGATTCTGAATAGATGTGTCAGTCTGGTAGTATAATGCTGCTGTCTGCCAGAGGCAGCTAGAGCATCATGGGAGGCTTTGAGATTTTAACTCGTGTTTGTACTTAGGTGACAGATAACATAAGCCAGAACACCATCCTGGAGTACGTGATGATTAACAGCATATTTGAAGCAATATTACAGGTAAGGGTTTTTTTCCATCTACTGCAGGAGCTCTTCTTCCATGTATTTTTTTTTCAGTCTTTATGTTTGCTTTTCAGCCTTTTCAGTGCAGTATAAGTGTGTGGTGCTTCCGTTCATAGCACGGTGAATAGGTAAAAAATAAATAATTATTTAGAGTAAATGAAATAAATACATAATTAGAATCTATGGCTCTTTACTTCAGTCTGCTGTTCTTAGTCACAGCTGAGTATTTAAGGCGTTTTCACTTGAGTCATTTGTCCTTGGAAGCTGAATGGATTTACGGGCTAATTTTGCAGAAGCTTCCTTTACCAGGGAACTAGATTCAAAAGGCAGTCTGGATGTATGGAGTTTTTTTCTGCTCTTTGATAAATCATACTTATTACAAGTGAAGCTGGATTTGGGAAAACACAATACGTCATGGTTGCACTGAGATGTCCAGTGGTGTTGAGAAGTATGTTTGCTTTTTGCCCCGAAAGCCTGCATACATTCTGCCTGTGACAAGTAAGTTTCTCTCTGTGAAATGTTTCTGGGAAGCACTGACACTCCCTAAGTCATAAATATCCTCTTTCAGTTAGGATATAATTTGCTCTTGTACATACGTTTTACTGCCACGTGTGCTCTCATAGTCACTGCAAGCTTCCAGAAGCAGGCCTGAAAAGAATAATGCCAGTCTTTCTTTATTTCAGATTCTGTCCAGCCCACTTAGTCGTAGGGAACATGGCTATGATGCTGTTGTCCTACTTGCCTTGCTGGTCAACTACAGAAAGTATGAGGTAAGTGTTCTACTGGGTAACAGAAATCTCTCTTCTCTCAGTTATTTTGTCCTGGCCTCTGGGTTATTAAGAGGGCCTAGAGTACCTTTTTTAGTAGTACAGATGGTAGCTTTTATCGAAGCTACGGAAACTTTGTGAGGCAGTCCTATTATGCCAGTTGTATCTGTCTCTGATGTGTGTGTATGAGCAAGTGTATTTAATATACAGTTTGTGCATGCATGAGAAACTACCTAGGAGATGCTCATTTCCTTTTTGAAAGTATTCTAGGGAAGGTTCCCTTGTAAGAGTTTGTGTTGTGAAGAACTTGTGTGCTTGCCTCTTGATGTGTGACACTGCTTATATATAATCTCCAAAGTAAAATTAGTTGTCAGTCACCTGGGGCTTCAGACTGAATTTGTGATTCAGAACCTGACTAGCAGACTGAATGTAGATCCCCTGAAGTCGTGCTGAAGATGTGACCAAAGAATGAACTGAAACATCAGAGCGGTAGCATTTCCAGGAGAAATCTGACTCTTCTCCTTTGCCTGATTCTTCTCTGAGAAGCTTTATTCATCTTTATTTTTATGAACTGGTTGTGCTACTTTGTGACATATCTCACCCCCTATCCCCCCCTCTTTTTGCTCTGCTTATCACCTTGAAAAAGAAACCCTTCAAATGTCAAAAAGCTCCTAGTTGGTGTTTGCTTTTCTTTGCTGGAGGAATGATGTTTGGGTGATTGGCCTTCATTTCTTCCTTACCACACCCCCCGTGCCCCTGCAATTAGCAATTTTTTACTGAGTAGATTGACAGGTAGAAAATGTGGAGAAGTTCTGGAATATCCTCTCCTCAGTTGGAAAACTGGGAGGGGGGAACCTGTGTGATTTTGTACTTGAGCTTGCTTTGAATTACGGATAGACTGAGGGAAAAGGTGGAGGCACAGAGTACTCTCAGTGAAAAGGCAATTCCTATGAACTTCCCATTCCTGTGGGTGTTGTCTGAATCCAGAACTACAGACGTGGCACAATCTGTGCCATGGTAACATGGAGCAGGAGCATGCAGTTTGGTTTCAGCACAGGGCCATGAGAGCAGTCTGATGGGTATTGTTACTGATGAGGACAGAGTGGGAAGACCAGGGCTCTCACTGCAGTTACTGCACCTGCAGCTGGAAAACTGAATTGAAATTGGGATTGCTACATCTGTCCAAGATCTTACCTAGTTAACTTGTGTCCTCTGAGCAAAGAATAGAGTCACAGGATTGCTCAGGTTGGGAAAGACCTTCAAGGTCATCAAGTCCAACTGCAACCCAACCATACTAAGTAACTTCTTTCCTCATTAATGATAGTGTATTCATTTACACGTTCAGGTCAGAAGAGATAGACCTGTCTAGTCTCATCCCTGAGAAGTTCTGTGTGCTATAGTTTATCTCCTGAGCGAGGCAGAGTGCTGTGAGTACGTAAGAGCTGTCCTCTGCTCTTTGCAGTAACTTTTTGAGGCACGTAGTGTTGGGGTCCATTGCTGCTAAAATGTTGTTCCAGATGACTTCAAACTGGACAACCAAAGCAACTGATGGTTTGTGCTGATGTTTACAAGAGGGACCAAAAAGACAACAAGCCAATCCAACCTAAGGCAGATGTGGGGTGAGGGAAAAATCAGCTTCAGTATTTTATCTGGTAAGGTTGAAACCAACTCAGCTAAGGGTTTTATACGACAGTTGCCTGACACTGCCTGTTATAAGTGTCACACACCACAAGCAATGCCTGTTATAATACAGTCATAATTTTCTAGTTTCCCTTCCAATTGCCTGCCCATGCCTTCGTTACCAGTGTAGCTGTGATCTTGGTTTGCTCAGTAACTTCTGTTCTAGAAGTAAAAATTGTGTCTTTACATGGGACTTTTAAAGATATGTCACTGATCTGAAACCTAATCATTCTCAAAACTTGTGACAGCCATGTACTTTTCAGATGTATGTTTTGGTTTAATAATCGTATTCCTGAATTCAGAAAGTATTTTTTACCTTGATGCTATGTGAGAGAAACATAAAAGGAGCGTTAAATAGTTGACTAGATTGGGAAATGGTGAAGCCAACTGCTCAAAAGGATGCCAAGCAGAGGAAATGCTGCAACAAAGACTATTCACTGTGTCCTTTTCTCAACATTGTAAGGGATGGCTGCTAGAATAGCAACTTAAAACATAAATCAAGCAGCAATTATTAAATAGATTGATTCCTAGGTAACATCTAGGTGCTAATTTCTTCCCGTAGAATTGCGTATTGTGTCCCTCAGTAGACAGAACCGAAAAGAAAGGAGTGAAAACATTTTCTTTTATTTTCCTTTCTGTACTTGTCTGTCTGCATGTAGAGTATCAGACAGCCTTCATGTTTCTTTGCCTTGATACAGTCGCCTGCTGTAGGGGGCCTGCTTTGCTGGACTCGATGATCTCTCGAGGTCGCTTCCAGCCCCCACAGTTCTGTGATCCTGTGATTCCAGCAGTTGCTGAAGAGACTTAAAAATACTAGAGTCACGAAATTATTAAAATAAAACAAGTCCTTTCAGAACTTGAATGATTTTGAATGTATCTCTTTAACAAAAAGAATCATTTTTCAAGCTCCAATTCCCTGCAAGATGCCTTGCCTGCAGAGGAGATGGCCTCATCAGCGCTGGCGGCAAAGCTGCTGAATCATCCCTAATGAATGTTCGGGGGGAAAATCCTGCGGGGGATAATCAAGTGGACTCTGGCCTTCATTTGTGTTGCAGACATGAAAAGAAGTTAAGCATCTAACTAGAGATTGGATATGGGTAGCTTGATTTCTTTCTTTTTTTCTGCTTTATTTTCTTACCAGAGATTTGCTTCCCATAGGTTTGTGCCGGAGCTTGAGATGCATTAGAGTCACAGGGAAGATCTAGCTCCCTCTGCCACATCTGTGTGCTTCTTCACATAGCTCTCGCTTTGTGTGACATGCCTCGCATGGGGATTATGTTTCTGATCTTTTAGACATTATCTTTTAGAAATTACTTGGTAATCATCTCTTCCAGCTTCCACCTTCATTTCTTTGAGCTTATTGGTGTCTAATGGTGGTTAGCTCATAGAGAACATCTTGAGTATTCCTGCATTCCAGGAGTTTGTGTCCGTACCTTATCACTGAAGAGAAGACCTTAATGCTGCACTATTTACTCTCTGGTGGCAGTGCATTCTCTGAAGAGATGAGGATCGTATTTTCATTTTCTTTCTGGAGGCAGTTGGAGGTGGAAGCTTTTTTTAAGTTTGTGTCACCACTTCACTGACACACTCTTGAGTTATCAAGGTGCTTATCAGCCCCTCTTCAAGGCTATTGTGTGTTTGCATGCATTGGTGAGTGGCATGTGTAAAGTAGACTTCCAGACATTTTGCAGTAATTCCCAGTGAGAAGAAAGCTAAGGAAACTGAGATAACAGGATTGGAAGCAGGCAGGGAATATGGGGGGGGCTTAGAGGTGCTCGTACAACTTGCAGGTTGTTGAAGTTCATCACAGGTGAGCAGGAAGGAACTGTTTGGAACTGCTGGCTCTGAGGCAGATGACATGTAGCACACATCTTAGGGAGTCGAGGGCAGTGGGAGCATGAGGAGCTGAAGATGACAAGGAGCCCACTCACCATCCGTTCTGTGATGGTATGGAATGTATGTTGAGGTCTGGGAGCAGCCAGTTTGCATTGGTCAGTGCAGTATCTCCCAGTTTGCTTATCTGGGAATTTGGAAAATCCCTCTGCCCCTAATCCACCATAGCCCTGCTGTCTGTTGTCTGGGAAAACTTTGTCACTTCTATTGGTCGTGACTCACAAGTTGACCGATCTTCTGTGTGAGCTGTGGGATGGAGAGGCTTGGCCTGAGCTTATCCTCACGGTATAACGAGAACAACACAACGATCAAAATTAGCAGACCTGAGACGCGTGTGAAAGAATGAATTTGAAGCTATATTTTAACTACAAATTTTTGAATTTTGCTTCTGCTTTATTGACATAGACTAAATGGCAGAAGATCATGGTTGCACAGAAAGAAGCATATATTGTTACTCAGTAGAAGCCTCTCCTCCAGCCTCTAGGAAATCCTTGCGTGCTTCTTGCACAGATGGGTTCTGTGTGAGTTTTGTGTTATTTTCTGAGGCAGCAGGTAGTGCAGGCTGTGGCAGACTGAGCTTTGAGATGTTCTGGTCAGTTTTTTCCCTGGACCAAAGAGAAAATCTCATTCTCCCAAAGCACAGAATAATTGTGAGTGTGTTGTTTTCTGATCAGCCTGATTTTTAACCTGCTGTTAAGCCTTGAGCTTAACAGTCAGATAACTGCTTAACTGGTAAGGCTCTACCTGGTGTATGCTTTGTGCTTTGTTCATCCCGTCCCCTTTGGACTTACTGCACAGACAAAATCCTTTCTTCTCTGTCCTAGTTCCAAGTCAACCTTGTTAACTTTGCACTGACACAAAGAAAAACAAATGTACATTGCTAATCTAAAATGCTCCCTAAATTATTAAGCCTTATCTTTATAGATGGAGCCTGTGTGCTTTGTTCAGCTTAGTTCAAGGAATTTATATTCTCCAGAGACTTCTGGCTCTCAGTGGCATAAGCTGTTAAGTGTTGCGTTCCAACCCTGCAGCAGATGAGTCTGTAATGTTGTCATGCCTTCCTGAGTCCTCCTTCCTCTAAGCGATCTTTGTGAGGTGTTGCAGAAGATTTGTGAGGTGTTGCAGAAGAGAGATATCAGAACAGTGATGCTGAGTCCCAGCTTCACTGCTTGTGCCTGCTGCGTGTGTGTGTCACTGATAACAGGCTGTCAGGACAGCTGTTCCACTTTCAGGGATGACAGTCCAGCTAGCAAAGGAGAGGAGACTCCATCCCTTCTCAATGAAATCAGCAGCCTGTCTGGCTGAGCAGGTAAAGGGAAGGTGTCCCGAGCATAGCAGCCATACCGCGCAGTGTGACTTCTGGTGCTTTGTGTGCATTCTGCTTTGTGAGATGGGAGGGAAATTCTTCCCAGGGAAGAATACCCTGGGTGGGTAGCCTTTGAAAGATAACAGCAGTGGTTTCTTTTTCTGTGAAGGCTGAACTTAAAACCAGTTTGCTTTCTTTTTTCTCTCCTGCTGCTGAGTAGTCAGTGAATCCTTACATTGTGAAGCTGTCTATCGTAGATGACGAGGCCACGCTCAACGTGAGTATTTGACTTGATTATTTGGTGCTGCTGGGGGTGCTCTTCCATGTGAGAGGTTAACAAATGCAGTCTTGGTGCCTGAGAGCAGTGCTGCTGTAAAGAGCACCAGCGTGGTGGGTTTCTGCCTAACTGCACTCTTGTAGTGTGTTAGGTAACTCTGGATTTGGACAGTTTGTTCATCAGTTAAATGGTGGGGGTGGTTAAAAGACTAAGAAGCAAAGAACGTGCTGAGGTTGGTCTATGAGACATTTGTCAAACGCCTATGTGTTCCTTGCTGTTGCTGACCAAAGATGGCTTTTGCCAAAGGGCATCTGCTCTGCAGTGCTGTGTCACTGGGTTTTTACAAGTCCTCAACTCACTCACTGTAGGTCCCAAATCAGGAGTCCCCAGTCATACTTTACATTGTAGATGCTGCCTAAGTTTTCTATCTAAGCTTCGAAACAAAGTGTCAGTGCACTACCAGCTAGGAGAGAGGTGGACTTGAAAACTTGCCTTTAGGCTTGAAGTAAAAGTGAACTCTGTGCTAGCTAAAGGATGAGAACAACTATTTTGAGTTAATTTAATTGGCTTGTCAGAGAAGGAGGACCAGTAACTGTGGAGTGGTGGAGGCTAAAAGAGATGACAAGGTCATTAGCGTTTATGGCCTTTGTTTTGGACCTTTGGATATCTTTCCTCTAACACCCACTTCCTTCTGGAGTTGTTGCCACTTTCTTGAGTGAGTAAGGTATGCCTGGTGGCCCAAGGAGAATAAACTTTCTCCTCTGTACTTAAGTAAATAGATAACAGATGTTCAACTTTAAATTTTGGTGCCTTTATTTATTTATTTATTTTTTGCTTGTGCTTTTGTTGTATAAGTGTATCTTATTAATTCAAAGAGCTGCAGGGGAGATTCTTAGCATCATATTGTGGTATCTTTGGGAGCAGGGGTGCTAATGTGTGTTCAGTGTTTGTTTTCCTGCATTACAATTTGTAATATAAACTTTTTAAAACTCTTCTTGCAGGGCATGGGACTCGTAATTGCCCAGGCTTTATCAGAGTACAACAGGTACAACATAAATGTCTCTTGTTTGTAAATGCATGCTAATTGCATTCCATTTCAACATACTTATTTGAGTTAACTTATTAGTCCCTGTATGGGAACTGTTGAATCACGGCCTGAACCTCTGATTGACCACCTGAGGCAAGCACTAAGCCATGGGAGCACAGGTGAAGGCAGTTCACCTGTGTGCTCGGAAGGGGTGGAGCCAGGCTCCACCTCTCCTAGACCCCATTTAAGGGCTGACTTCCACTGAGGAAGGATCTCTTCCTGGAGATCGCTTCTTCTGGAGTCTTGCGAGCCTACAACACCGGTGAGCGCCTTTTCTCTCTATTTAACTGTTCTTACCAGCCTAACTTCTCTGTATACTGGTTAACTTTAAGACCTATTAACTTTACGACCTGTTAACCTTACAGTCCCTTAGCAGTCCTGATGCAGCTGGAGGGGCAGGGAATAGTTTTATGCATTGCGGTACTTCTGCTCAGTTGTTGTTGTTGTAAGTATAAATGCATCTGTACCAGCTGTGCTTCAGGACAGATCTTGCTGGAGGGGAAGATTTCTATTGTATGTTTTTCCTGTCATGGATTTTACCTCTGTGAACTTTGTGTAAAATCTTATGGCCAGGAGAAAAAGATAAATTGCTTGCTGGGTACTTCTCTTATTTAAGTGAAACCTGATCTACAAGCAGATCTATCCAGGGCTGTTCACACGCCACATCAGAGGTAATCAGGACATGTATGCTCTTGCAAACAGTGGGCAGCAGTAACTCCTTCTGAGAAAAGAGCCAGAAAGCCAGCAGGAGGGATGGCACGTTCCCAATGTCAGTTTAATGAGTAACAATACAAAATATCTAAGTTTTCCTAAGGAAAAATCTCTTCAGAAAATTTGGCAACACATAGCAGTTTTACTTGAGGAACCCTAAGTTTTTTTGGGGCAGAAGAATTCTAAAAGTATCTAGGAAGTTGTTTTAATTCCATTTGAATTACACTGTTACAGATATACCTGCAACGTGATGCAAGTCAACAAATTGTGTGAATATATTTAACGTAGTGGGTTTTTTGTTTTACACTCACTCACCTTCCTTTATTCTGACAAAAGTTGTGTTGGGCTGTGGTTTGTTTGCTTATCTTTCTTTCCCCTTCCTGGAATTTTAGAATTGTTTTCTTTGCATGATGCAGAATGTGTAATTGGATTCCTTTATGGAAGACAGTAAATGGCCACGTGAGCTCTGCTAGCCCATTTCAACGTGACCTGAAGCAATGAGCTTAAATTGAGGTGCCCAACCTATTTGTTGACTTCTTGTTCCAAATCCAGTCCTAGTCAAGGGGCTCCTGCCATGGGTGGTGACTGCTGTCCTGTTTCTGGACCATGTCTATGTGCATGGTCTGATGCTTGCTTATGTTGTCATGTTTACTAGACTGTTCAAGAACATCCTTCTGCCTGCTAATATGCCCTGGAAGTAAGGCAGGTAGAAACAGACAGCTGTCAGGAGAGCAGTTCATTGAACCACCTTCCAACCTGTCATCTTATGGGGAGAGGAATGTGGGATCCGGCAGGATTGGGCCATGAACCAATCTAATGGTCTTAGTGGGTTCTCCTGGCCATGGTGATAAAGTGTGGTTTACTCTGTAGCTGATGATAATTGAAATGAAAGTACCCTGTAGTTACAGGCTGTGTTCATGTGGTTTGTAGTATACTGTGTGGTTAGTTCAAGACAAAACTTCTGGAGTCACTTGATACACCCTTAGTGTTAGTCCAGACTGGATATATCCTGTGTAACAGCACTTCAGCACCCTCACTTAATCTCTAAACAGTTTACAGATATTTTAATATCCTCTCCTTCTCTTTTTCTGGGTTCTTAAAAAGGAATTTTGGATGTTGGAACTTTCTCCCACCTGCATCTTAATCAGATAAAGCTGTAGTGTGGGGATTTAGAGAAGAAAACTGTAGTTACCTTTCTAAGCTTGAAGCTTCATCCTGATTTCTTTGTTCAGGCAATACAAAGATAAAGAAGAGGAGCACCAGAGTGGTTTCTTCTCAGCCCTGACTAATATGGTAAGCAAGGATACGGTCTTGTTCTATTCTTAAAATAGGGACTTCCTGGAAGTTCAGCAGGTGGGTGAGAGTTTCCAAAAACGCAGCTTAGGATGTATTTCTGTAGGAAGGATGCATTGATATGATCTAAACCAAATACAGCTGAAGTAACTGTATTCTGAGGAGCATATTGCTGTCTGGATGGGAAAGTGCTTTCAAAAGTAAGGGTTGTTCAGTGTTGACAGCTATCTGTTAGGAGTGGTATGGGTAAAACTGCTGTGCTTTGGGGCACACCGACAGGAGGTGATCCCTGTTCTCCTCTCATAGAACCACAGACTAATCAAGGTTGGGATTTAAAATACACGGTGTTCTTTTCTGTGACATGACAGGTTAAGCATTGGGCAGTTACAGAAGAACAAAAAATGTGTTTGTATATGGTCATCCTCTGTGGAACTTTCCCAGTTGTATTCCACTGGTTTAGGAATGTAAGTTTCATTTGTGCTGTGGATGAGAATGCATCTCCCAGAGCACTTCTGGCTTAGTTAAATCCATGTCTTCCTTGTTGTTGTTCATTAGCTTTCAAAAATTCCTCCTCTGCAATACTTTTTCTCTCCATAGGTGGGCAGCATGTTCATAGCAGATGCTGATGAGAAGATATCAGTCCAGTAAGTGTACAGATGTTATTTGCACAATGAGTGACAATTCACTGCTCTGATCAGCATGATCTTCCCCATCATGGAAAAGGGGCGAGTGGTAAATGCGAGGCTGTGTTGTCTGTGAAGACCTCTACCCTGAAAACAAAGGGCTTTAAAGAGGAAAACATTGCTTGAGAGTGAGTACCAAGGAAGACGTTCTGCAGGGGGAGAGCAGCGACTATAGTTGAAATCTAAAAATAGATGTTTTTGTGCACTGCTCAGTACTGCTAATAATGAAAAAAAGTGGATTGCAGGGGCAGAGTTTAAAATGGTTGGAAAAAAAGTATTCTTTCAGAGGCTTTGCTCTCAGGATTCTCATCTGGAGTTAGCCCTTAATTAACTGTGTTCTTGTCTGTGTCCTCTCCACAGAACTAATGAAGCAATCCTTCTGGCCCTCTATGAAGCTGTCCACTTAAACCGAAACTTCATTACAGTTCTGGCACAAGTGAGTTTCAGTACTACGTTTGCCTTTTTCTTTATATTAGATGTCTTTGGAAATTAAAAAGTCAGTAATTGAATTGGTGAAAAGATAAGTTTGGGGTTTTTTCTTTTTTTTTTTTTTTTTTTTTTTTTTTTTCCCCTGTGGGTGCTTTTCACAGATGTAGATGGGCACAAAAGATGAAAAGCAAACCAGGGACTGGATTTATTTCACTTCTAGGAAATGCTTCCTGCTTGCCTTGCCAGAAAATGCTTCAAGTTCTGAGGGCACAGCTCATGCTAGGAGCCATTTTTCCCACTGAATGGAAGGGCTGCATGGAGTTCTTTCTGTGTTTTTGTGATACTGCCATCAGAAGGATGCAGTGAGTTGACTGTAGCAGTAAGAGTGCTGCAGCTATCAGAGCAATTCATACCCATGATAAATTAGAGATGAGGGAAAGAAGCTGATCCAGCTCCAAGCTGGACCACATGTTGTTGTTAGTGTAGGTATCCCTCACTTAGGAACTAATCAACGACTGCTGTCAGAACAGAGCACTTCTCCTTGTGCTTTTCATGGTGAAGAAGCAGAGCTACAGCAGCGTTCTGAGAAGCCATGGGCTCCCTGTACCTCTGAATGCAGACCTCTGGATGCTTTTTTTAATCAGCATATGAGTTTGCAGAGACAATCACCACAAGGGAGAGATACCGAGTCTGTCTGACCTGATGATGGTGTTGTGGCTGGCTGGAGGAAAGGCTTGATGAGTTTGAGAAGGCATTACAGTTTAGTATGGTAATTTTGATTTTTGCAAGTACTGCTAGTAATCAGTGGAAAAAAATGACATTAAAACCATTAAGGCCTTTCCCCAGCTACTTAGCTCATCAGAGTGCAGCAATACATGCACAAGAACCTTAAGGTAAGGCTGATGGAGCACTGGGACAGACTGTCCAGAGAGGCTGTGGAGTCTCATTCTGTGGAGATATTCAAGACCCATCTGGGCGCCTACCTGTGTGGCCTACTGTAGGGAACCTGCTTTAGCAGGGGGGTTGAACTTGATCTCTTGAAGTCTCTTCCACCCCCTGTGATTCTGTGACTCTGTGTAATATACCACCAGCTAGACACATGGCACAAAGGAGGGAGTGGGCCTCTGGGGAGCTCCTGGCAGTGGTGTTGATGACAGAAGACTGATAGGCAGATCTGCAACCTCTGAAGAAAGCTTCTGTTCTGGGGGTGGTTAATTTGCTCAAGTTCTCTGCATTTTGCAGGTTGTTCATTCCAGCTGCCTCCCAGAGACTTCTGCTTCTAGTTGTGTAATACCAATTCAGGCCTTTGTGTGGCCAAGGTATCCCTGAGGGAGAAGAGGGATAAGAGGAGAATGGGAAAAGAGCAGCTGGCATAAAAGCTCTTGCATTAATAATGAAAAAATAAGCTAGTTATTTGTGAAAGTGGTAGCTCAAGCAGCCACTGTTTAGTGGGCCTGATTGAAGTTTGGTTCTAATGTTCTTCTTGGGTGAATTGCCTGTAATCCCTCATTTTAAGGGAGGTCAAGGTAGGGCATACTATCTTTTGAGTAACTTCATGAAAGCTGATGAAAGATCTTGTTTGTGTCCATTGCTGAAACAGGGACTATGTGAATGACAACCTGCTCCTATGAGAGCTCATAGGAAGAGCTGAGGTATAGCTGTGATGATGCCTGAAGTGTTAATTGTTTTTGTGTTTACCAGCTTGTTGGTCCTCAGTTTTTGCTGCTAGGTGGCACTATTATCTCTTAACTGACAGTTAATGTTTGGGAAAGGGAAGGTAAACACCATAGCAAAACATATGAAAGCAAACCTGTTTTATGCAAGATTTTCAATGGAAAATTGCATTTTCAATTTTCAATTAGTACATGTAATAATTTAAAATCATCTTTAACTCGTGTAGTGTATGTCTGTCCTTCCCATAAAATACACGTATTTATAGTTGCTCATAAGATGAGATATTCAAGGGCAGTGTGGAGGCTATCCACTTGTGGAGAAAGAACTACTGGTTTGATGTTAGTTCTATATCCTTTTCCTTTTTGAAATCGTGATGATGTATCAAGGCGGATGATAGATTTATGTAAAACTTGCCCTATGAAACGGACACTGCTTAGCAGGCAGACTTAAAATAGCATGGCAGATTGCCTACCATCTCACCAGTTTGGATGGATCCGGGAGCTTACGAAGAGTAAAGTCAAAGCAGTAATTAGGCAGGCAACTATTAGCAAAGATGAAATGGGCTGAGTAACTGACTGATGGAAGCAGAGAGGATCAATAATGGCAGTGTTCTTTGTTATGCACTCTTCCTCCGGTGTCTGAGCTTTACAGGGGGAGACGAAGAAATAAATTGTCATCATCTTTGAATACGAGCAGGTGGAGGGTAGGGGGTAGAAGAATTTGCTTTTAGGAAGAGAAGTAAAAGGATTGTAGAGGAAGACTTCAAATGCAAACCCTTGGGTTGGCTTTGGGGTGATGAGAAGTTGTAAACAGTGTAGGCTTCTGCATGCCTCTTCCCCTTCTATGCTGGAGAAAGGCACGTTGCCTGTCTGCTGGGCACTGCTTTTTGATATATTTGTATGTTTTGCTGAGTAAATTAAATGATTTACGGTTTAATTGTAGATGTCCAAGGTTGTGAAGTGTAGCTTTTGTCTTCTGAGGAGAGACTGAAGTTTCCTGAGACTTCACTGAAGACATGTCTGTTGTGTGAGAGTGTGGGATGGTACAGGCAGTGATCCACGTGACTAACCCACAGGGAAGCTAGTAACCTGTGTATGTTTGGGATTTGTGTTTTCTGTTAGAGCCATCCTGAAATGGGGCTGATGACAACACCAGCAAGTCCAATTCCAACAACGCCTGTCACTCCACTTGGAACCACCCCACCTTCTTCGGATGGTAAGAAATGTAATGATCTCCTGGGGATGAACAATTAACAAGTAGCTGGCGAAGCACTTCATCGAGATAGCAACTAATGAGGTCTGTCTGGTGCAGATGTAACCCGGTGTTCTCTTCCTGGGGAGATCTGCACTACTGAACACAAGCAAGAAATACTATTTGGCACGATTTTAGTTGTTTGAAAGATGTTTAGTGTAGTTTCTCTTTTGCCTTGTGTATTTCTTAATGAGGTTGTGCTGATGTTCCTTCTGAAAACGGTGTTGTCCCGGTATCTGCATGAAGGTGCACCCAACCTGTTCTACATAGGCTTTTGCTTTTGAGTATTTCTAGTGTCAGGTTCTCTGCCTGGGATTATCTGTCATTGGAGCAGATTTGCAGAGAGTCGCAGTGGATTCCTGTTTGCAATTAATGCACTTGTTCCCAGCTTTGAATTAACTGGGATATGAATCCAACCTGGGAGTTGAGATATTCCTCCCTCTCGTTGTCTTTTGTCTCTTAGGGTTTGTAAATGAGTGCTTGTGCTGAGGTCTTTCTTCTAAATGAGATGTTATGTGCCCAAATAAATGTACTTTAAAATAATTGAAAATAAAACCCTTCTTGTTTGTCATGGATAGTTGCAGTCCAGTTTAAGAGAAGAAATCAAATGGCCACCTACTTTAATGGCATAGATCTGAAGGAAGAATTCAGTGAAAGAATAGAGTCACTTTGAATAGAGCACAATTTGGAAACGTTTCAGGGACCAAGCAGCCTGGGTTACTTAGTTATATCAGCTATTCAGGTCATTTGATATCCTAGTTAAGGATGATCCTCCTTGTGGATGAGTTCTGTCTGGTTACCATGGATATCAAAAGCTTCAGTTAAAGAGCTCCGTGTGTCTCAAGTCTCCCTGTGCTTGTGTGCTACACGTTTTGTGTAACATAAAATGTAGAGGGACGGGCATTTTGTGGGCTTGAGTTCAACGTGTTCATTGCAAATGTATCCACTCCCACGCTGTATTATACAACTGAAAGAACTGATGCTTAACCACATCTACTGCTTGCTCGTATTCTCTCTTTTTTTTTTTTTAATTTATTTACCAAAAAAACAAAAGCAAAGCAAAAACTCCATGCTGCTTTCAGCAGAGGCAGTGATGTTAAGGAGCTTGAGGCTTCCTTCTGCATGCAAGATTACTAAGTTTAAGGACTGGAATTGATCTTAGCGTGCAGGAATTACACCAGGAAGCATTCTTTACTTGTATTAGCTGTCGCCTTGATGATCCCTACCCTGTGATTATTATTTTTGGTTTCTGTTGACCTTGGCTTAGTTCTATTTGAGTGGTACTTCTTTAGTTCTGCTGTTATTTTAAAGGTATGTCAGAATCTTCCTCATTTTCTCATGTCTTGCAACTCAGCTTTAAAACTTGCCTGTGGCTGAGAGTTAGTAAGAGGCATTTTGACTTTGGAATGAAAAGATTGCTTTCTTCTTCTTCATGCATGTGAAAAAATAAAAGCTTGGTTGAATTATTTCCAAGTTTCAGCAACGTGTAGGAATTCGTCTGTGATTTTCAGGCACTACTTAATGCTGACTGGAATCAAAAATGGTTTCATATTCTGGTTTGAAATCTCTATAGTTGTTAGCCTTTAATGTGAATTAAAGCCTTTTAACGTTTCATAGTATTTGGGTAAAAAATGCAGTGTCTGTGCCGTGAAGCAGGGTAGGCAGTGATGTGGTCTTCAGAGTGATTTCCTCTTTTCTTTAAATGAGGCTTTTTCTTGAAAGTGTTAATCCATAATATGTAAATCAACTGTGCCTGTCACCATAGTTATCTAAATGTCACTTTGCTTACTGTTGTTAAATATTCATTCATTGCTTTCATTGTAACAGCTCTGGAAGGACATGCTGGAGATATAAATACATTTTTTTTCCCAACCTTTTAGTTAATTCCTTGAGCTATTCATAACACTGGGGGTTAAAGAGTTTCATTGCTTGGACTTTGCCAACAAACTGGCCATGCTAGCAACCTGTCAGCTGTTCAGCAGTTTCAGAATTGAATGGACTAAAACAGCTCCTGCTTGGGGATGTGCAGCCAGCCCTCAGAAGCTAAAAGCCCCATTATCATTTCTTTGATGTGATTTGAGCAGCAAGGTTACACTGATCTTTTGGCCCGTTGTTTCCAAGGGCTACAATTTTGTATTCAAGGGGATTGTGTAATCCTGAGCTCCATGAGAACCTTTATTTACTGTGCAGTGGGTCTCTCAGTGCTAAGAATCCTGTGTTTTACTGTTGGTTCATCCCCTGCATCCTCCTGTGCCTGCATATCCTTCTGTTCCAGGGGCAACTAACCTTATTTACGTCATTCCAGGGTTACGAGGTTTAAATCTTGAATTGTAAAAGGCACTGTTAAATCAAACCCTTTTCTCTTACGTAGAATTACATATGGGACCTAATTAGGTATTGGTGAGAATATCTTGAGCTCCCTAGGTTAGGAAAAATTGATGAGTGCTAAAATAGCAGGTTTATCTCTCCTGAAGTGGGTAGAGCAGGACAGAGAAGGATATCACTTTGCAGAGCACCCCATCCTACCCTTAGGGCAGGAGAAATGATCTTTGGGGTAGTACCAGTCTTCAAAACAAAATCTTTGCTGGGTGATCATGTAGCAGGATGAAGAACTCAGGTGACCCTATAGATAAGTTGATTCTGTCCCAGACTTATGAATCTGTGACTTTTGTTCTCTGCATACTTCTGTTTCGTGTTTGTGGAGGGTAAGTGTGTCTTGTCTGTTTTGTTCCAGTTATAAGCTCTGCAGAGCTACCTTTGGATGCTGATGTACAAACTAGCAACTTGCTGATAACCTTCTTGAAGTACAGCTCCATTGTGATGCAGGACACAAAAGGTAAATAAATTCTGTTGATGTAGCAAGCAGTGTTTCTCGAAATGGGGAGGGGAAAGGAACGCATCTCCAGAAATAGAAGCAAACTGCAATCCTTTTGGATGACTGAAGGTTCCACCTTCTGAGAAAACGAAATGACTTCTTATTGCGAGATAAGTTATGTAAGACTAGGAGAGACTGAATGCAAGCAGAAGAGAAGTCAACTATGGGAAGAATGTAGTAATAATAACAGTCTGTAATAACCAAGCCTTTCCCTCTGCAGGAGTTGACAGCATATCTGATTTCAAACCCTCCCTCGAAGAGCGGAAATGGTGCACTGGATAACTATATTTTAAAGAATGTTTAGTCTGACACATGAGGCAAAGCTCAGCATTGGGAGGGAATACTGCCTTTGTCCTTTGGTGCTTGCTGGTCAAACAGACAGATATTTAATTATAAATGTGGCGGCAGTGATCTTCACTGTACTGACAATCATTTGCTTGATGAGATACATTCCCATACTGTGCCTTTTGTTTCTTCTGATCACTTTGGAGAGGGGCTCATTTCATGTTGCTGGAACTGAAGCTTAGTGACCTTCAGGTACCCGAGGGTCCTCTTGTGCTCAGTGATTGTAGGGCAGGACCACAGCGTGAACATAATAAGTGATCTTTTTTTGCTGTATTTCAGTCCATTGCCATCTTGGCTGCTTTAAGTTAGATGTAGTAGCAGAAGAAAAGTTCTTCTGCTAGAAGACTTCTGTAGAGCTATGATACATTGATTATTGAACGTTTGTAAAAGAAGAACACGCTGTGTGGGAGGGTTTTACATGCACAGACTTGCATGGGAAGATGTTTCTGGCACTCTTGTTCTTGTTCAATAAGCAAACTACCTGAGGAAAAGGTAAATAATTGAAGTTAGGACTAAAAAGTACTTCGTGGCAGTATCTAGTGTGTCCTTCAAAACCGAGGCAGATTCAGGTCTACCTGTATTTTTTCTGAGAGTTGTTGCTAACAGGTTGAGTAAGATACTGATAGAGGAGCATCATTTTTAGACTATCTATTCAAGTGTTTAGCTACCCTTATTGTGAAAAAGCTTCATGTGCATCCTAAGTTCTTTAGTGTGATTTAAATTAATTACTGCTTATCTTCCCCAAGACAGATATTGAGAACGGATAATTTCTTTCTTCTTTGTGACAACTGTTATGTATTTGAAGTCTGCTTTCGTGTTTCCTCTTGCTTTTGTCTTCAAACTAAACAACCTCAATCTTTGTTCAGTTCATTTTTATAGATGGTACTCATGAGTAGGGTGTACCAGCTCTCTAATCATTCTCATTTGCTTATTTCAGGGCTTCTCTTGCTGATCCAAGTCTATGGAACAATTCTATGTTTATAAATTGAACTGCTGCACTTACTAGTCGCTGTAGTATGGGAGATATGCGTTGGTCCTCAGGAACTGCCAGACTAGATTAGTTTCAGATGGAATTAAATCTGATAGAGGTTCTGTGCTAAACAAGCCAACTAAAGATGAGATGTCTCTGGTATGAAACAGGACGTGATGCTTCTTCCTTTACCTTGGTGTTAGTATGTAAAACATCTGAAGGTTGTGTGGCTGATAGACAGCCTCCTTGCCTCTGTAACAGATGGCAGTTTGTATCAATAGTTCTACTGATCAATGATACAAAGGGTGCTTTCCAAACCACTGCCTATTAATTCTAGTAAGGATATATTGGGTTCTGCCTGACTTTTTTTTTCTTGTGTAGAAGAAAGCATTTGACAACAGTATAGTAGCAAGGGGGGGAAAGGAGAACTTTATTTTCTCTCTGTCTTGAGACAGGTGGGAGCGCAGAGAGGAGACTGGTTTGTTCCACTGCCAGGACTAGGCAGTTGTTCCAGTCCTATCCCAGAGAGCATAATTTAATAGACAGCATTCTGCTAGATCCTCCTCTCTATTTCTCTCTTGTGCCAGTCAGAGGCAGCTGCCTTGGGAGAAACAAAAGCTCTGTGTTATTTTTTTTCTCCATCTGTAAAATAGGGTTCATACTGATACATCTCCCTGTGGGAAGTGGTCTGCTTTGTTCCTTTAATGAAGAGTGCTGTGAAGGTACAGAGCGTCTGTGCGAGTAACTGCCTGCGTGGCTGCCCCATAACTGCTGAAAATGGCATGATCTTCACAACGTGCTGGCTGAAGGCAGAGTCCTTAGTGTGGAACGGGAGCCTTTACAGCACGATCCCCAGAAAGAAGTGTTAGCAGCACCTACAGAAATATACAGTGAGGCCTTACAGTAGGAAAATAACAAGGCTCCAGTGTACCGCCGTTCTTTGAAGCCGTTTTTCCTACTTTGCTAGGGTAGAAAACTTTTCACTTACACATTTAAACTGAGATAAAGGGACATAAGAGAGATTTTTAACTCTCCCATTCCAGAGTTCCTCTCCTCTTACTTGCTGTAACAAGATGAAATCAGCATAGTTCAGTTGCTGGTTGCAGGACATGACCAGGGTGGGACTACTTTGGCTTAAAATGCTTAGTCTTTGCAGATGTCATTCGTTCATGGCTTTACATAGGGCAAACTAGGTTATGTCTCTCAGCAGTGGAGTTAAAGCTCAGGGCATGAACTTTTGACATGCTTGTTCTGCTATGCTGTGCCTCTACCAAAACTTGGCTTGTTTCACAACCTACAGCAAAATTGATGTCTTTCCATCTTATCTCAGAGAGGGAAAAAGTACATCTGCACTGTGGCAGGCAGGCAGTGATTAACACCACTATATAGAATATCTGTGAAAGTAAAACTGAATGGGAAAGAAGCCTCATTGATATTTACAGTGGTGATGGGGATTCGAATCAGAAACTTGGCTGTTGGCAGACACTTTGTGGGGAAAGCTTCATGGGGTTTAGTGTCCAGGCTGGAGGGTGAGTGCCCAGAGGGGAGTAGCTACAGTATTAGCTATGGAGGAAGTAGTATTAAAACTCTCCTATTGCAAAAGCTTTGTCACTCTTCAGCATTGCCAGGCTTGTGTGGCTCATGCAGGAATTGTTTTTGCTTCTTTGCAGATGAGCACCGGCTACACAGTGGCAAGCTGTGTCTGATTATCCTGACATGCATAGCAGAGGTAGGTTTCTTGTGAGACACTTCAGCAGATGGTGTGTTCCAGGGCCCGATCTGCATGCACATCTCCTGCCTCCTGTTCACTGGGAGCTGAAGATCTACAGCAGATCTGTTAGTAGCGCGACCCTCAGGCACATAATGTTTGCTGGTAAACTTGATGCAATACTGTTAAAATATACTTAAAAATTGGATCATCTTATTTGGTTTAGCCAACTCGCAGGGACAGAGAGAGAGAAAATAGTGAACCTAAGCCTGTCTCACTTAGCTGTTGAGTGCTTTTAGATAAGTAATGTGTGAATGTCTTTCATCTGTGCGGTGCTTGTGGTAAGCATGGGCAGTGCTGTATCCTATCTGCCTGAGAAGGGTTTTATAAGTCTGGAAGAGTGTTGCAGTTATAGAATGGTAGGAAAGCTGGTGGTAGGACAAGAAGACCAGCAGTCTGTGTCAGCAGTCCTGGTGAAGGTGCTCCAGTCTCATGGGAAACAATCAACAATGGCCTGGCTAATGGCTTGTCCTGAATGGTGATTGAGTCTGTGGGGCATTTGCATTTTCCTTGCTTGAAAGTAAAGACCTTTCGTTCTTAGAAAAGAATAAGCAGCAGCAATATTGATAGACAGCATGAGAATTCTGAAGTAGTGTTTCTTCAGGGTGCAGTCACATGCATTTCTGATATTTATAATTGATTTTGGCATGCAAGTGCCTTCTTCAGGTGGGTGCATAGATAATATAAGAAATGCTGTTTCTATGTACCAGGGACATGCTTTGATATTAGAGAGCGTATTTAATACCTAACATGGCTGTGTGTTGCCTGGAGTAATAGTTTGATTTGTAGCTGGGCTTGAAACAAGTTTTGCCTGAGAGGTGGGGCAGCTGATCAACCTACTTGCTAGTACATGCGTGCAGAGACTTCTGGCATGATGGCTCCATCAAAAATCCAGCAGAAACCTTTATCCATGAAGTTACAGGGACTTGTGTGCATTATATAGAACTAGTTAAAATCTTGATGCTGTAGCATGTACAGCCTACAGTTTTGATGAGCAAAGAAGTAGAACAGAAAATAGATCTTGAACAAAACAGCAAATAGTGCAATGTGACATGGAATTGAGATTGGGAAGGTTTTTCCTTTGTGGAGCTGGAGGCATGGCTGGGAATAAGAGGAGGTTTCAAGGGTGATTTCAGTGTTATAGCTAATTATTGGGAGCTCTGCACTGGAACGCGTGTGGTTTGAGAGGCAAGTGGAAGTTAGTGGGCAGGTAGTTTTTTATTCATCTTTCCTTTTTTTTTTCCCTTCTTTTCCATAGGATCAATATGCTAATGCTTTTCTCCATGATGACAACATGAATTTTCGGGTCAACCTGCACAGGATGGTGAGTCTCTTCCTGCAGATGCTTTGCTTTTTCTCTTTGGGATGAGAACATGGGATTCAAGTCCCTGTATGCTGAAAACTATGTCACGTATATCTAACCTAGATTGCTAAGGCACGTGGAAGTGCTGTCAGAAATGCAGCAGTCGGAGGATGATTTTAAAATCACCCCTAGAATGTGTCGCTCCTTCAAAGGATAAAGAGCTGGTTGCACTGATGTGAATTCAGAGACTTAAGTAGCTGGAGAAGAGCCATGTACTATGAGATCTCTGAGGAAATCAGTGACAGAGAGAATGTTCTGCCTTAACCTTCAGCAAGAATTAGTCCTCATGTGCTATATTAATAGCCAGTTGGAGTTGCACTGAGTTTTCTGATTGGCTTATGCTTTCTCCTGAGGGTGGAGGATTCAGCTTCAAAGAGGAAAATATATTTTCCATGTTTTTCCTGTAGGTATCTGTGGAGGAAGTGTCCTTATCCAGCTCATGAAGCTTTGTAGTTAGGGGTAACCGAGTGTTTCTCCTGACTTAATGCATTCTGTTTTTATGGTGCAGGTGATTGCCACCTCATCTAACACTGGAGCAGCATTTGAAAGTGTTACTAATCCAAGACAGAAATAAGCATAGTGTGAGGGTGCTAGTCTTTCCCACTTAACAGCAAATTTGCTGCCCAGTTAGCCTTTCTGGTTTACTACAGTCAAAGCCAAAGCCATTTGATACTGCGTGTGCTATTAAGAATGCAGATCAAGCTTCTGAGTCAGGAGCAAATCGATAGGTTTCCAAGGGAAAGGAATTGCTATGTGATGTTTTTTGTTCTGTGATATAACAGTGCCCTGTAGTTACACACCTAGAGTAACAAAAACCTGGTGGTCAGCGTGCTGAAAAGCAAGCAAAATTATTTTGTTTCTGCTGTGGCCTTCAGAACTAATATAAGTGAGATAGCAGCTGGAGAAAAAGACAAAGGGAATCTCTGCTGATGGTGGTATTTGCATGAAAAATACAATGATACACAGAATGTCACTTCAGGCTTATTCTGACTTCTTTTCATCTTTGTGTGTTTGAAGCCGATGAGGCATAGGAAGAAAGCAGCAGACAAGAACTTGCCCTGTCGCCCGCTGGTGTGTGCAGTGCTTGGTGAGTACTGAGTGCCAGCGTGCTTCCTGAAGAGTCGTCTTGTTCTGCAGCAGAAATAGATGTGTCGATTAAGAGAAGGGGTGGATGGACTTAAAAATAAGGCAGTTAAGTAAGGAGATTTCCAGCAACGGACGGTCCATCTCTCTACCTGGCTGCCTCACAGAGAAATTAAATCCAAGATTGCTGCTCTGTAGCAAGAAATCCTGTGTACATTTGCAGTAAGTTTTGCAGGAGCCTGTTGGCCCCTTTTACCTGAATATGTAACAGTAGGGAGGGCAGACGATTAATACATTCAGAGTTTTAAGTGATTGTAGTGACAGCTGGTCGCAAGTACCATCTAGATGATGAAATGAGAACAAACCTATGGAGAAGACAAATGCTTGTTGAGGAAGGCTTGCTGGGCATTTAGTCTTTTCTGTGGGGGAAAAAAATACAGTAGGGTTGTCAGTATCAAGGATTGGTTTTGCATGTGGATGGAGGTAGTGCTGAAAGCTTTTCACAGAGTGCATGATTAAATTGTGAGACTCATTGCCATGGAGGCCAAAAGTATAAATGGATACAGAGATGGATGGAGACTGGCTTTTAAGCCTGATGAAATGGAAGCAGTCTCAGAGTCCAGTATTTTCAAAAGTATTTTCATGTTTGTTGAAGGCACAGCAGAACAAATAGGGAATGAATCTTTCTAGGCTTCCCAGATATCACATAGTTTTGCCCTGGGCTTGTTTTTTGTCACTATTCAGTCATATTTCTGGGCTCTTAGGACCCTTTGAGGTTATGTCTCCCAGTTGTTAGCAGTGGCACAGCTTAAGCATTTTATGCTGAAGTGAAAACACACACATCTTTGATTAGCATTTATTGGCTGAACTGTAGTAACTCCTCTCTTTCAATTGTATTTTTGAGATCTTTACTCGCAGTGGGATAACCTAGAGACATGTTTTGTTTATTTGCTGAATGAGTCTTCAGCAGAACTGTAGTCTGTGTTAAGACCAGGCTAGATGTACTTGCTTCAGAATTTATTTTGATGATAAATAGGTATTCTCTGTAACATCTTCTCTGAAAGTAAACCTCTTTGTTGTGTTACTTCTGATGAGAATAATTTTCTAAAACGTGCTTCTCAAAGGACTTTTCCACCAGTGACAGGGCTTGAAATATGAGAGCCATTCCAAGCATCAGGATTCATGGTGTATTCTTCATTTGACTAGTGCTGGTGGAAAACATGCCCTAAGTTTTTAGTATACTTTTTAATTCCAGAGGATGTCTCGTTCTCCTTAATCAAAAGAAAAATTAAACTGTGTTTCTTCTAAGCAGGACCATTAGCTGGTCGGAAGGTTAGTAGGGATTAGTTTGATTTTTCTCACTGTCTACTAGAATTTAACTGTGGCTAGCTCGCTACTTACTTTATCATCTTCTTTTCCATCAGATTTGATGGTGGAGTTCATTGTGACACACATGATGAAAGAATTTCCTATGGATCTCTACATGTAAGTGTCTGTAGGATGTCTCCTGGTTTCATTTGAAGTTTGAATTTGGGTGGAATTCTAGTCATGTAACAGTCTTCTGGCTGAAATAACATTTTGTGGGTGGTGGGGAGCAGGATGGCTTTTCATGAACTCTTCCAGCAACTTTTTCTACTTCTAAAATGCTGTGTGTGCCAGGAAAATTGAAAGCAAAATGAATTTCCACCTTTCAGGCTGATTTCCTAATCTACTTGATCAAATACAATGAGCTTTTCAATCTGAAAGAGGCTTCATAATACGCACTCATTGCAAGAATCCCAGCTTCCCAGAAGCTGAGTTTTGGTCTAGAAACTGAAAAGACAGTTTTGAAGGGGGGAGGGGGAGGAGAGGATGATTGGTATGAAGCCTGGCAGGCAATGTGGAGAGTGGAAAAGAGGTTTAAGCCTGAAATAGCTTGCTAGACTGTCAGGGTAAAACTTAACAGTGGGGGGAAAAGGAGAGGAGGACAGGGCACTCACTGTGTCCCACTTGGCTCTTAGAATGCTTTGTTCTGCTTTGGCCTGAAGGGCAGAAATAGGATTTAGGCAGATCATTGGCTTTGTTCTGACTGTTCATCCAGTACTGAATTTCCCTCAGACTTGAGCAGCACTGCATTCTGTAGAAGAGATACAGAAAGTTGGGCTGTTCTCTCTGAAGGTGACTTATCAGCATGTTCCAATTTTGTTCAGGTAACCCCAGAACTACAGGGCCTTTGCAAGGGTTATATAGCTCAATTACACATTTGTGAGAAATGTATTTGTAATGACAATAACAGAATTAATTGTAGATAGGTAGTGCATTGAGATTCCCCAAGAAAGATGTGAAATGTTTGGGCTCAAAGGTAAGGTCACATCTAGAAACCCTTTGAGAGTGAGTATGATGAGCTGTAGCAGCCATCAGTAAACATCGGTATCTGTTCTTTTTGGCGTGTCTGTGCAGTCCTTACACTGCATTTCTGTCTGGAACCATCCCATACCAGACACTGTTATTGCAGAGAAAGTGGGTGTTCTGAATGCACAAATAGTGTCATACTTGTCTGCATTACACTTTAAAGGTGAATATGAAGCTGCTCAATGGAGAACATATATTAATATTTAAAAGATAAATCCAGGTTCCTTTGACTAGAGGTGTTATTTTATCTGTCACATGTATTATGAATTCTTAGTGTAAAGCTGAATAAATAAGGCCACCCTACCAGAATGGATGCAGCTTCCACACTAAAGTAGTGTGGTTTGCGAGTCTGTAGAGCTTTAGCTGGTGCTCTGGCCCCTTAGGCAGGGGTCCTAGGGCTGCTATGCCCTTCCTCATCCCTTTTTTTTTTTTCCATGCCTTGTTTTCACCCAGGAGTCTGTATGCCACTGTGTACAGCCAGTAGGTATCAGTGCTGAAATACATCTGCAGAGTATTTTGCAGTAACAATGCTGTGATTACAGATAAATGTTTCAGCGTTTGCCCAGTTCCTGCTGGTCATTTCCTTAAATAGCTCTTTTGAAGAGGCCAGTTCTAGTCTTAAAGCCAGGCAGATACATACATGGAAAGCCAGTAACATCAGAAGAAGTAGCTGTCTCTGCAGAGCTGTTGCTGTTCGAGATAGCTGTCTGTGCTATTGTAATGCTTTTACTTTCTTTTCTTGGTTGAATTTATGAGAATCCAATTTCTAATACAGCATTTAATGTGATGCTCAGCTATCATAAATGATTTTACCTTTATTCCTCTGAAGTTAGGAGTTTCAGTCCTTAACCCATCATTATATTTTTGGGATCATCTAAGAGTCTGAAAAGATGAGCATAAACCATTTGTATATTGTTAAGGCTTTTTGAAGCTTTGTTTTGAACTCTTCACCTCATCTTGAACTACTACTATGCAAAAGCTTTTAATTTGATTTCTCTGTTTGCCTGACGTTTAGTGTCTCTGTAGTGTCTTTTCAGTGAGATGCTCATATTAATGAGATGTTTTTGGGAAATGAGAATTTAAGGGAAAAAAGAGGAAATTTTCTCATTTGAACTCTTCCTTCTCTTTTTCTAAATGTCAGTAGCTAAAGCAGGTTGGTCTAACAAACTCAAATTTGAATATATTTTCTGTCATCCTTAATGGTGGCAAGTACTAGTGATTTTACTCACTATATTGTATTTAATTCTCATTTGGTTTTGGAGTATGATTGTGTACCTAAGAGCTTATATAAACACTCTATTCTATAGAGGCTTGTAGGATTTGGAGACTTCACGAGTATGTAGCTCTATGTGGAGAGATTTCAGGCCTTGTAGGTGTGTTGCTTGCTCATTCCTAAGTTCATGCTTAAGCCTGAAGTAATTTTTTAAAAATATAACTGAACTGCATGCCTCATTCAGTCAAACTGAAAGCCTTGCAGTTTTAGTTTCACTGTGTAAGTTCCTTTAGCCTTGTCAGCGGGGCCAAAGAAGCCACAAAGCTCCATCGTGACTGGATTTTCCAAAATCTGGTAGCATTACCTCATACATGGGAAGCCTGCAAGTTAGGTAACTCCTTTTGTAGAGCTTATGAGGTCCTCAGGTAAGGTCAACGAAGAGTGGAAAGTATTATTTAAATACAAACAGCAGTCTTGCATCTGTAGTCAGCCTAATTGTGTTGAGCTTGAACTGGTGTACAGGCTTCTTTCTCTGGTCTAATCTGCTTCATTCTTATGGATGTTGCTTCCCTTCTGGAGCCCAAAACCATGAGCCCCATCCTCCTTTGTTGGGGTTTTTGTTTGTCTGCTTCCCTGCGGCTGCTGATTTCCGTGATGTTTCCAGGTTTGATGTAAAATTGCTGAGAAATACAATGCAGTTCATCCTTTGCCCTCTTTTTTTCCAGACGGTGTATTCAGATTGTGCACAAGCTGCTGTGTTACCAGAAGAAATGCAGAGTGAGGCTTCATTACACCTGGAGGGAGCTCTGGTCAGGTACTTTGCACCTGCATCTGCAGAGACAGTCAAATATAAAAAGCCTGTCCTTTTGGTGGCCATGGCTGCTTATTCTATGGCTGTAAGGTTAGGCAGCAAGCATCAATTCTGTTAAATCATCTTTATTTTACTGCTTAGTTGCTACATGCAAATTACCTCTTCTAGAAAGCCAGGTCATTATCATAATGGTAGCTAATATACTTTCTTGTCTGGCCACGATCACCATGGTATCCGAGTGTCTTTATTCTTCATTACTTGAGTCCCTCTTCACCTGATTGGAGAAATGAAGTAATGTTTTATGCAGTAGTATTTCTGTCAGTTCTTTGAGAGTAGAAAGGAGGCAGGCTCTTAGGTAAAATGGTGGTGGACACTACTTTTCCTTTCCACTGTAGGAAGTAGATGTACATAGAATTGTGTGTATGACTCCGGCTGATGAGAGCAACCTGGAAATGTCAGTAGGAAGGAAGAGAGGTACTCAACTCTCACCTTTGCATTGATGACAGTGTGGTTTATGCCACTGGTGTCCCTTAAGAGAGTCTTGAGAGGTTTGACTTTTTTCTTATAATTTGGTGGACATTGTGTTGTAGGACTGTTTTATGATGCGGCCCTTGTGTGGGAGGTCTGTGGAAGACGGTGGCAGAATGGATCATTAGATGTAACAGACTCCTTAGTGGTTATGGTGTGTGCTCCTCTTCTAACCTTGTAAGCACTGAAGTAGCTCAGCTAGGAAAGTACAGTTAATCCCCAAGCTGTTGTGGCTTAAACAAGAGGTTTATGAAGATTGAAGGGAACGTGATCCTAATTGTGTTTTCCTGGAGCTGTGCTTGAGATTTAGGATCAGCGACTTGCTGGTGTAATGCAGCTCCTATCAGAAATTTGAGAGGGGATGACTTTTGAAAAGGTGGTGATGAGTGGCTTCTGAAGCTGTTCTTAATTAACACTAAGTACTTCCCTTCAGTAGCTTTGCAAAGTTGAGTGTAGGTACAGAGAAATAAACCAACAATCTGAGTCAGGTTCAGTTAGTAAATTTTTGCCTTATGTGACATGTGGCCCATTCAGGCTTCCTGAATTATTCGTGTAGAAGGTGAAGTGGGTGCCCCTAATTAAGGGATTAGTGATTTCTTTTCTGTAGCTTTCTTCAGAACAGAGGCCCTAGAGGCATGGCTGAAGCATAGTGCTAATTCAGGGGAAGAGCATGTACAATGTAGAGGTATGCTGTGAATAGAAATTGCATCTAACAGTGCGTGCAGCATCTTCTGAGCAGTTACCAGCAAACTGGATCCATTCCTATTTCCCAGGGTAAGCTGGCTCTTTCATGCACACTGGCATTGTAGGTGTCTCCAAATAAGGTTTTCTCCTTGAAGGTACTGTTCCAGAGTTCAGAGAGTACACCCTTTGGCATCTTTCAATCCTTGAATTTCCCTATTTTCAGGGGAAAAAGAAAAATCCTTGCAAAACACTAAAAACCAGTATACAGGGATGTTCTTGTTAACGGTCTCTAATTAGCTGTAGGTGTTTGCATAGTGCTTGGGAAATGTGAAGCGCCTCAGAAACGTTAGGTGCTGCACGTGCTTAGAAAGCAAAGTAGTCATAAAAAAAGCTGTGGTTGATCAAGTTTCTGTGAAAGACCAAGAATGTCTGCACGGCTGATGTAGCTGAAGAGCTCCACACTTAGTATAGATTTCTGTGTGTTTTGGGAGGTCCTCTCATACAGAAGTAAGTTACGGTAAGTGTTTCAAATTCTTTCCTATAAGGTGTTGAAGTGAACTGAGATTCTTCAGCAGCTGCTAGGTGGTTCATACAGGCTGGAAAGGTCTTGTGTTGACTGGTATGTGCTCCTGTAAAAGTGCACATCCTGGCTGCTCCAGGTGTGCATTTCTAGAGTGCTGTATGAGGCTGACTAAATGCTAATTGCCAGCTCTGTCTTGAGATATATTTCATAATTAACTCTTATCCCTACTGAGATCTGTCAAGGCTGCTCGTTGATTCCCCAGGACATTGCTGCCTTTGATGTGGAAGAATGGATATTTTTCTAGTCTTGATCAATCTGTCAGACGATGCCAAAACAGAGTGCAGAGACTTATGCATTCATTTCTATGCTGTATGTGAGCATATTCACCTTGAGGCTTTTGCTTTGGACTGACGGATTCGTTGTCACTGCTGGATGAACAGCTGAAAGGGAACATCTATGCACTCACTGTAAGGTCTGAGATCTCAGGTGCTCCATCAGGCATGTTTTACGGGTCTTCAAGCCCACACTTGTCTTCTTGAATGGCAAGTTATGTGACAGGTGAAGCATAGCCCTTGTTGTGTAGTGTGAGTAATTGCAATGGAAGTCCCCTGCATAGCTGAGTGGAACAGAGGAGGAGAAGGGAATGGGTGAAAAGAAGGCAAAGAATTGTACCTGGCATGTGAGGAGAGTTGTTTCGTGTAGAAAACTGAGTGGGAGAAAAAGACAAAAGGAGTACTGTGGGATGAGGTGGTAGACTGGAGTGTGGAGGAACTGAGAGTTTGTAGGTGGAAGCAGTAGCAATGTATAGAGCCTTCTGCTCAACTGCTGGTTCTAATGTTAGCTATTCTCTGATTAAGGAAAGCCACTCGTGTGTCATGGGCTAGATAGGTGCTCTTCCTTTGTGGATGCTCTGTCTTCAGTATGGAAGGCCAGCAGAACTTCAGGAAAGTTTCTGCCTTTCCTTTTTTAAGTTGCAAAGAGCGCAGAGAAAAGCAGTGCAGCCACGTGCTTGGCGTCAGTCAAGACACATACCCAACTGCTTGTGCAGGCTGCAGTACTCCTCATCTTAGCTCCTACTTACCATTTTAGCAGTTTATTATTTTCAGTTCGGTCATCTGTGGTTGGTACATGGCTCTTCCTTTTGAGCTTTTTCGGATTTTTGTGCTGTGACTGTATGCTCTTTCTGGTGACTAGCATGAAATTTTGGTTAAGGTCAGAAACCATACATGGATATGGCTGTGTTTCCCTATTCCCGTGTGGACATGTGGGGCAATTTGCAGGGCTGTTATGCCAAGTAGCTGATACTTCAAGAACAACTAATTTATTGGATGTCAAGTGTAAGGTACTTAATAGTGCTTACGAGGAAACTTTACTTGGTAACAATCAGTTCCCTGCTTTCAGAAATATGATGTTATGTCCAGTGTTTTTCTTGAGCTCTGCTTAAGTCATGTGAGAGAGTTTGATTTTGCTGGTTATAGAGTTGAGGTTGAGTTTTAGTTGTTGAACTCTTTTCCAGCCCATATGTACAGCACTGAGGTGATGGAAGGTGCTATATATGTTTTTGTTGTCAAGCACGTATAAGCTATGCCAAAAGAATTTTCGTGAGTCATTTAAGCTTTTTGTATAAAAATACCTCATTTCTTCAACTTCTCCCACCTCAAAATTAGTAACGCTTGAGCAATTTGCTCTGAGCTAAGAGGGTACAGGTAACTTCTTGGCAGTTGCTATGGTTTGCTTTAAGTAAAAGTCATGTTTAAAGAAACTGAAAACCAGTTCTAATATAGACTTAAAATGGCAAGAGTATATCACATGAAAATACATATAATAGTGAATAATGCTGAAATAGCTAGTTATTAGGGCAGTTGAATACAAAGTTGGATTAAAAATGAGTTCTGACATAATAGAAAGCACTGAAATTCAGTTCCCACATTACTGTAATGTACAGGCTATAGTTTCTTATAGATTGGTTATTCTTGACAGATGCTGAATGTACTGTTAAAATGAAGATGCTTCAAATGCCATCATCAAGAAGTTGGTATTTATCCACTCTTATTTTGGGATTATCAGAGTAAACTTTTGCAATACTACTGAACAAAATATGCTTTTATTCTTTGTGTTTGGAAATCAGATGATGATGCATCTCCCCTTCATCTCTAGTCCTGCTGTCACTCTGCAGCAGCTGCCTAGCAAGGAAAGCTTGTCTTCTTGCAACTTTCGTGGAGGCAGGATTCACCTACTGGTGTACCAGATAGCTTAGTTCGCTGGTGAAATGTCTGATCACTAGCTGCTGTGAGAGTATGCAAGGGTACAGAGCTGTTCGGACAGCTAGAAAATGACTTAAAGACTTTGGAAAAAGAAATAATTAAAGCATCTTCAAAGGTATCTGATAAAGGTCATGTGTAGGGATAGGGCAGAAGGAACAGGAGTTTGTGTGTTGAGTGTAAAATGCGTTTATAACAGGAAATTACAGTGAGTGCAAGGAAGGCCTATTTGTTAAATGGTTCTACGTGAACTGTACTGTTTTGGAAAAAAAAAAAAATCATGATGTGAGACTTTCAAATACCTTCTAGCGAAAATGCTTTCTGACTTAACTCTACTGCTTGTAAACTCTGAAGAGAACTATAGAACAAACGTTAGTTTCATCACCTTAGTGTGTTAACATACACTAGCTAGTGCATGCTTTACCAAGTCATTTCTCCGTGCCTTTTGGCTGTGGGAAGCCGGTGTGCAACCTTTTAAAGCTGCATCTCCTCCATGTGATGGAACTCCAGGCACATACACCCTGCTGAAGGATGGGATCCCTCAACTCATTCAGGACTATAAGATAATGCTGAGTTTTTAAGGAGAGTGGAGTGAGGCTCAAAGTGGGAAGAATGGGTTCCTTCCCTGTAGTTCCCAGAGATGGAGCTGCTAAAATATCAGTAGTTCAGCGGGAGCACCAGGAACAGAGAGGAAGAGGCAAGAAGAGGATCCAGGTGGGTTAAAGGAGATCTGCTGAGCCGCTGCAACAGGAATGAGAGTTCTGAGCTGATCGGGTGGATGAGAGGAGTGGTTGGTCTGCGAGGCTGGAGAATTTGAGGTGATTGCTTGTGAAGGAGGGCTGGGAGGCCCTGAGCATGAGAAGCTGGAGAGAATGGGTAGAACTGGGTCAGAGTGGGAAGCTGATGTAGTAGGAGGAATGAAAGGTCTATATTGTTTCCTCAGGAGGACTGGGGAGGCTAGGAGGTGTTACTGGATAGAAACTTCAGGTGAGAAATCACCTAATCTGATGATCTAAAGAGAGAACTATTCATCATTATTAACTTTAAATTTTCCTATTCTCTTATTTGGATGTCTTCCTGGGACCTTGCTTTGATGTGGGGAACTTGAAGAATGAAAGCTACTGTCTAGCTAAGGTGTGTATCCTGGGCAGCTTTTTTTTCCAGTGCTTCTTAATTTGCATGCTTACTGCATGCTGAAAAGAAGAAAGGACATTTTCTTAGCAGCGTGGCCGAAACAAGCAAAACATTTTGTGACTTCTGTCTTTGCCAAGAAGGACGTAACAGGATTTCGTAGCTCTTATGTTAACATCCCAAGGGCTGAGATTCTTTGTTTTGGGACTGCAAAACCAGCATTTGCTGGGTGCTGCTACGTGCTGCATATGGCAGCAGTTTTATGCAGCTGAGCTGATGAATGTGTGGTTTGTACAAATGAGCTTGTACGGCTATAGAAGTTGAATGTTATTTCCCTCTCTGCTATTAATTGATCTTTCTAGTATTTATGTGATTGGAAGTGTTACTGAGTGGTGTCTTTTAGTGATCTGATGAATGGAGTGATTAAGTGGAGGTTTTTGGACTTAGCATGTGTTTCTGAATGGCTCGGTGAATCAGTAATAGAATTGTGATTAACTTCCTTTGTATAAGATACCCTTTTCTTGCCTGTGGCAGTTCACTTCACTCTTACCTTAGAAAGGTAAATGGCATGCTTCTTTTTACTTTCTTATCTCTGAAATTAAAAGAAAATACATAGTATTAACTATATAGTTGGACAGGTTCACTTGTGCTTGTTGACTCTAGGGAGGTTTCTGAAGAGATGACGCAGTAACACAGGAGCAATGGAAGAATAGAGTTGCTCAGACAAACTAAGGGCAGTAACTGTTACGTGCTGTGGATCAGGTAGTGGAGTTGCCCTTTCTCACACTTGGTTGGACACGTAGTACTGTGTTGGCTCAAGCCTGGTACAGGGGTGCAACTATTAGTCCTGTTTGCTGCTTCAGTGAAATTAGGAAAGGTAGGAAATTGAAAGGTCATTTTATCAAAGAAATCTCGTCTTTGGCTACAATGTATATTACAGATTGATATTAATTGATTTTTTTAATTATTATTTTAGTTTTTACTTCTGGTAGCCCTCTGTGTTGCCCCAAAGGAAACTCCAGTCCCACCTTACAAAGCTTACAAGCAGCTGATGCGTGAAGGTCATAAGAAAGACTACAAGTGCTGTCACCTTCTGCTGGTTGGCCGCTTTCTTATTAACCTTCCCACATTACCTTTTTCAGCCCAAGCCAAAACTCTTCTATGGTAAGAACATTGACGTGTTTGGTGAAACACAATAGTATAAATCTCCTAAAGTAGATAGTGTGAGAAATGCAAAAATGGAGCAGCTTTCTTGTAAAAGAGAATATTCAAAATTCCCTGTGCTGGGTATTTTTAGGAAGCGTCTCCTTCTGCTTGCTTATTTCTTAGTGTACTATTACTTAACTGTAATGGCTGTTGCTTTGTTTTAATACGCTTTAACGTAACCAGTGGTGAGTTTTGGTTCCAGTGGCTGATGGCCACGGATCCACAGATACATGGCTGTTACTGCTTGCCTGGGGTGATCAGGATGGGAATTCTTCATCAAACACCTTGTAGTCATGCCTGGCAGATCTCGTCAGGCTGTGTTGTTCTGTGCTGTAAAATACTCTCTTTTAAAAATGATTTTTATTTTGTACATGTTGCTAGCACTGAGGAATTTGTTTGTGAAGCCCTCAGAGCTTGCAGATCATGGTGACCTAGTAAGAGAGAGGACAGCTTCCCATGAGATTATCATGCTACTGATGATAGAACAGCCAGAGCTGTTTGCAGCCATTTCTTCTTCTGCGCTGAGGGGTTGCAGTGCTCACAACGCACTATTCTGAGCCCATTCACCCTTCTAACTTTTTATTTTCAAGAAGCAGCACTCCTGGGCCCCTTATCTTGCTGTCTTTCCATCCCCATGCTCATGTTTCTGCTCTTTTTCCTCACGCTTATCCTTTCTGAATTGGCTGTGGTTTTAGGTCCTGTGGGAAGGTGTACAATCGTAACTCTCAAGATGGCTTTTGAATTAAGGGTGAACTTACACTATCAGACAGGATAGAGTTAAGCTCTGGACTTCCCTCTTCTCTAAAGAGGAATGAGAGTTGTGAGTGTATGCTTGCTTTTTAATTATTTCCTATTTAAACAACAACAAAAAAATCTATTTAAGAAGAAGGCATGTTGCTCACTTGAGTAACAGTCGGTGAATGTGAAGCTTAGGTGAAGCTACAGAACTTGTTTTCACTGCTACTGCTTGCTGGGATGCTATCAAGCAGCATTTCTCTGGCATCGGCAATCAGCATTTCCATTAAGCTGGCAATTTTTACACCATTGGCTGCAGTTAGGTGGGAACAGTGAGTACCAGAGATGGGAACTATATAAAGAAAGTGAAGGATTGGAAATGAATTGGCCTGCTCACCTGATCCTGCGAGCCGTGGGTTATGCCAGCATGTGCTCCAGCCCTCTGGCATGCTGCTGTTTCTCATTAAGGCTGTTTTCTGCTATACCTTGACAGTTAGAGTGAGAAGAGGAACAGCTGTAGAGGTGCTGGTGATGGGGGGATGGGGACATGCCAGTAGCAGGCTGCTGGCTGCCACAGAGCTTTGGCAGCTGGGCCCATGAATTTGGCAGTGCCTGTGGTGGCGGCAGGGAGAGGAGCCATCCAGCCAGGCAAATTGCTTCAACCCAGAGCAGGTTGCTCCCTCATTATCAGAGCAAAGGAGAGGAGCTGAAGCATGTTACATAGCGGTGCTGACAGAGCTTGTATCTCTTCCCCTGCTCTCCTGGGAGGGGACTGCAGCATCAGTGCAACGATCTTGTTCTCAGCGCTTTGCCTGATTGACAGGGAGCTGCAAGTGCTGTCCCTGAGTAATTGGTTAACTTGTCCAGGGATGCTGGGGTAGTTTGTGCCTGGGGGGATTCTGCTGCATTAGTTTGTAATAACGATGTAGCTATTTCTTGGACACATTTCCTCTTCCTACTGCTCTATTTGGAAACTACCTCTAGTTCTTTTCTGTCAAACCCTATCTGTAGATATTCATCTCCTGCTGAGTTTGTTTTGATCACTGTTTGAGTGTTTGCCCATGCTGAACGTGGCCAGATCTGCTCCCTCTTAATGCTCAGGTCATCTCTGCATTTCAAATTTGAGCCTTTTGTGTCTGAATTTCCCATCAGATATGGCATTTATTACAGGTGATTAATCTGTTCCAGGGTCTCTTTTGTTCCTTGTAACAGTGCAGTGGAAACAGTTGGAATGTGTGGTTATCCAGGCTTAGCTCTTAACGATTTCCAGTCTAGAATAGGAGACTGGACCCATCCGTGGTTATGGTATTGTCATGATGTGTGACTCTTTTTCCATACTTTATGCTGTAGTTGCCCTAAGATATGAAGGGAGTCGTGCTGATTTTTGGAATCTGGAAGAATATGTTGAGAAAGCGTTGATTGGCTTCCTGCTCTTCAGCAGGCATCTGGTGTTGGCTGCTGTTTGGGACAGAACACTATGCTCAGGTGGGCCTTTGCTCTGCCCTGGTGCAGCCGGGGCTTGTGGTGGCTCGATGATGTCAAGCCGCTTAGATGTGAAGGGACAGATCTGTAGCAGGGAACTTCTGGCCTGTTGTCATTATCAGCTCCCCTGCAGTGCCGTGTGGATGTGGATCACCCTAAGGGGAATGTCAGTGGAAATGCTAAAAGCAAGACATCGGATATACTGATGGTGTGATGGTAAGTTCCAGAGGGAATGGGAAAATCACTGCTCTTCCTACTGCGCCCCAAGATTTTGAAGGTAGGAAATCAGAGGATATTAGTGGAGTTACAGGATACCTATTAATTGATGTTACACTGCAGCTTCTGGGGAGCTCTCACATCTTCTTTTTCTTCCTTTGTTCCTTTGTTGAGGGCCATTATGTGCACCATTAGAAGATTTTTGACCTGGGAGCACAGCAGATGCAGCAACAGAGGCTTCCATACTGTGCTCAACCCATC
Source organism: Pavo muticus (assembly GCA_016647715.1). Taxonomy (NCBI): domain Eukaryota; kingdom Metazoa; phylum Chordata; class Aves; order Galliformes; family Phasianidae; genus Pavo; species Pavo muticus. Next base: position 321,041 of record JACDJE010000055.1, read on the forward strand.
TAAGATCTCATTGATGTGTTTCTCAGGGCTATTCTCTTCTGCTCTGTTGTGCAATAGCACATCAGAGCCTTCTGCTGCTCGTGGCAGAATCTGTGCTACGTTCTGACTTTCTCAGGGGACGGTGCTACTTCTTCTTTCCCTTTTCTCTGCTTAACCTGTCCCTGCACTCCTGTTGCATTACACATGATCCAAATGCTGAACACTGAGACACTGAAGAGAACAAAAACTTTGTGTGAATCGCAGGTATGCCAAAGCTGAATTTGTTTCTGTTTGAAACAAGGCTTACAAGGGAAAAAAGGTAAGTCTGCTATGGGAGGAGGAATAGGAGAAGGAGGGAGTGAAGTGCATCTGTCCAGAACTAGAATTGCCAACTTCCTAGTAGGGAGGAAGAGAAGCCATTTGCCTGCAGCCTCCTTACAGAGGATTGGCTTGCAGAAGGGCAGCAAATGTCTGAGCAGGAGCACTTGCTCCCCAGCAGACGGACTGGCTGCAAGAGCTGATAAGCAAAAATGTCAGTACTCAAACACAGCTGCATGGCAGAGGAGCTAAGTACCTTTTGCACTGCAGTCATTTCAGTTTAAAAAGCTGGGAGGATATCTGTAAAAGCTGCTGATCTCATTTTTCATCCTTTGGCTATAATATCCTTGGGAGGGAAAACTGCTTAAAACAGTGTGGATGAGTTACACCACTGTCATGTTCAGCCAGTCATATGGCTTTGTGCCCAATTTAAGTGTCCACTCTGTGTGCTTAGCTACTTCCTTTTGAGGCTGTGTATGTAGGTGTTCAAGGTTCTGTCCTCTGCTGATCTGGGAAGCGTAGCCAGTGTCCTCAGGAAAGGTCACAAGTTTGCATGCAAATACTAGCTGCTGCTAGGTTAGTTTAGTTACAGCCTGCTGAAGAAGTTCTGGTGACACTGTTACAATGTAAAATTATGGATTTTGAGAATTAGTGTATTGTATTCTGGTATGGGATGCCAAAGGCAGATTTCTTTAGATAAAGATACTTGAGAGCATTGCCAAAAAAAAAAAAAATTAAATCTGTTTTCCAGTTCATGTTGAAATAGATCTCTTGCTCAAATCCATCACTGTAAATCCTAGAACACAAATTTGGATAATGTGGCTGAGCTGAAGCAAGGGCTGCAGTTCTGTCTGTCTGTGCAGCTGAGAAACTGAACTGCTGCTCCACTGGGAACAAACATGGATAATTTCCTGGCTAGCGTGAGAGGGCAGCCTGCAGATTGGACACGCAGATTATTGTGGCAGGGAGGAAGTGGCACATCTGGTTTGGCTTCAGCTTGCTCAGGAGTGCCAGTGCCAGTGCCCTGCTGGAGCTGAGGGACGTTTGGCCAGTTGGACCTTTGCTCTAGGGGTTTATTTGGTGTATGTAATTGTCTCTGAAGGGCACTGGGCATCTGAAGCAGGATCTGAGGGTTGTTAATCCTGAAAACTCCAGGGTGCAGCTGTCCTCGTTTTCAGTGCAGGGTCTGCCTTAACAAGCACATTACAGAGACTACAGAGGTAGTCATGGATTTAAGGACTCCTGTTCACAGTGTTCTTGTTCCTTTCTTTGAGCAGCTTGAACAGAGAGAGACTGGTTTAGAATGTGCAGACACAAGACTGGTTGTTCTTTGAGCACTGGTGTTGTTAAGAGCCCTACAACTTTTCTTTTGAGGGTCCCAAACCGTTGGGTATTCACCTGTGCAGTGCCCACAGTGACTGTGGACCTAGAGGATCTGACCAGTGCTCAGCCCAGCATTGAGTTCTTCTCCATATGCAGTGTCCCTCTACTACCTCGTCCTTAGGGAAGGAACAGCGTGGTTGAGCTGTGAGTGCGCTATGATGCGGTGTGATTCAGGCGCAAGGATTGATTTCAAGCAGCAGCAATGTCTTGTCTTTCTAACTGAAACAGGAAAAGTAAATGTGAACAAAGTTATTACAGCAGATGCTTGCCCTGACACTCAGTGCATAGTGCTCCAGACAATGATGGTTATGCTTTCTTTTAGAAGTAGTGTCTCCTCACCATGAGCAGCTTTCATGTTCGCTGTGTTCCATGTTCAGTGGTTTCCCTTCCTGCTGTGTGGCCACATGCTGCCAGAGGCCTTTCAACACTGTTCTGGAGAAAGCGTGAGAGGCACAGCACAAAAATCTGAGGCTTTGTGCTGCTTGTTGTGGAAAATCCAGGGCTGTGCTGCTCTGCTTCCAGGTACCCCAGCTGCAAGTAGTTGAATAGTCACACAGGGCCAGGAGAGGTGGTTGCATGGAGTCTTGTGGCTGGGAAAGAGGTAAAATGGTGCTTATAGGTGCTAAAGAGAGAAATGGCCCGTGAGGTGCTGTGGGGGAGAGGCAGGGCAGCTGTCTGCAGCCCAAAGCACCAACTGCAGGAGGCCGCACTTTTTGCTGTGGAGGCTTTGGTTACCTTGGAAACCTGTTTTTCTCTGGATCTCTGCTCCAGCGGAGAGCCCGTCTGTACCTGCTACTTCTTTGTTTTCAAATGGTTGTTTTGCAGCACAATACCTGACAGGAGCAGCTCCAGATCCGGGTTGCTGTGCGATCCAGGCTCTGCCTTTGGTCCCAGGCATTTGAGCCCAATGATAGGGTGATGATGGCATTGTGTGGTCTGTGCCAGGGCTCAAAAGTTACCAGTATTCTTGTTCCCTGGACTTCACCTACTCCTATTCCATAGCCTTTAGCTTTGGGCTCAGTTGACGGCTCTGCTCTCTTATCTGCAGCAGGATTCTCCCAGACTATGGTTGGTTTTCTTGCAGTAGTCAGTAGTGTGTAATAGTTGGGTAAACAATGATAGTGTAGTCACTACCACCTTCAAACATATATTGCCTAGAAATTGGATGTCATGTTTAAACTTCATAAATCTATGGTCAGTTTCTTTTGCCGGCTCAAATGACGTATCTCAAATCTGCTCCTTGCTGTGTCTCACTGACCAGTCAGTTTTCTTTTTCAGCATCCAAAATTTGCAGAATGTGCTTTCTATCACTCATCTATTTCTTGAGTCTCACAAACCATAGTGAATTTTGTGGGTCCTATTAATTCTGGTTGTTTGATGGCTGGAGATAGACTCTAGATATATATCCCAAGCTCCTCCTCCTGGGGGTGCTGAACTTTTTGTCCCCTATATTGATGTTCTTTCCTGTCTGCCTCAAGCCATGAGCAGCAGAATGTTTTGTAGAAATGCTGCCACAAACTGGAAAAGGTAAAGGTTAACAAAATCATCTTTTAACTGTAAGAAATCAGTAGATGCTGCCCCAATTAGTAAGTAATCAAGAACATTTGAAGAAGTCTTTTTAGTGTTCCAGCTTGACTTTGCAGGTCATCTAATTCAGGTACTTCAGATCTTGAAACCTGTTGACTGCAGAGCAGAGAGTACATTACGAATCATCTTTCAGTCCTGAGCAGGTATCATGCAGAAGAGAGTAGCTTTCCTTTTTGAAATTTTAAAGAACGGGAAGCAACAAGATGAAGAAATTTCCATTTCACTCCAGTGTATAGAACACAGTTGTTCATTGTAAAGTCTGTGTGATTAAAGCTCTTTTAGCCAACCTTTTTGTTAATTCCCTCTATAACTAACTGATATTGGGTGGTTACAGCAGGAGCCTTTGTTTTCCTTCTCAAGACAAGTGTGAACCAGATCTGTAGCCTTCACGGCACAGCCCTAGATAGCTGACACAATAAAGTACTGTATCCGTCCTTGTACTGCTGCAGCAGCTTCAGAAAAGCAGTGCTGTGGGTTCTTCTTGTTATTTTTTTGTCACTTTAAAATCGCGTGTATCAACAGGAGTGACAGTTTGGGGCTGTCTGCATACATCATGTTGGTGATGTGTGAAGCAGAAAGGAGACGGTCGGATTCTCCAGCTCTAAGGCTCACTTGAAGATCTGGCAGGTAGAAAAAAAAAAGTGGACTGAGCTAACAAGTGACTTACCTTGAGCCTGAGCGAATTTGATTAGCAAGTCAGTGAAGGAAAATAAATGTGGGACACTAAAATAGCTGTCGCTTACCTGGCCAGCCCAGAATTTTAGCAAGAAAATACCCAACCAACTCCATGTGTAGGCTGATGAGTTTATGAAAAGTGAGCAGCTTGCATTTAGGTGAGTTGGTACTGGATAATGCAGATGCATCTGTATTTAAGTGACTTGCTGAGAATGAATTTGCTTTTAATTTTATTAAAAAAATATTTATTTCCTCCTAGCTTTGATCAACTTGTTGAAGTTCCTCATGTCTAATGAGACTGTGTTGCTGGCCAAACACAATATCTTCACCCTTGCTCTTATGGTGAGTACAGACAAAGCAAATCCCCTTCTTTTAAACAACTTAATTTTGAATGGATGTTAGGAAAGAATTTGAGATTTCTGCCGTGGCAAGGAGATATCAGAACAGGGCAACAGAGCTGAGGAGTATCACTGTGGTTGGTTTTGCCAGATATTTGGAAAGGGGAGCGCTTGGGGTCACCGTAGGGTCTTGTCACTGAAATCGACAAACTTGTGTGAGGGAAGAGTCTAATTTTCCAGATTTGCTAATGCTTTTTTCTTACTGCATGTCCCTTTGTATAAAAGATACTAGAGACCCGTTTTCCTGGCCCTACGTATGATAGTCTTAAAGCTTCTTGTCTGTTTCTTCTGTACTGTAAGGAAGATAATAGAGCAATGAACTAATGTAATACTGGCTAATGGAACCAAGAGCTGATTCTTTAAAGGTTTTGAAGATAGCCTGTATTGTTTATTCCTGTAGCAGTGTAGCTTTTGTGGAAACATTCCTGTTCACTTCTTTGTATAGGTTGTGAACCTGTTCAACATGTTCATCACCTACGGAGACACCTTCCTCCCCACTCCCAGCAGCTATGATGAGCTGTATTATGAAATCATTCGGATGCATCAGAACTTTGACAACCTTTATTCTATGGGTGAGTACCTCCTGGATGGTTGGGGATGTTACTGAGTCAAAATGAGAGTGAGTGAGGGGGTTGTTTGTCTGCTGTTTCCTGTCCACCTGCTGCTGATGCTTCTCTCCTTGAATGGATGTAATTTGTGTATTGGTGTGTTTGGTAAACTTAGAATTGAGAGGATGAACTTGTTAGAGGGATAAATATTTTTAGTCAGAAAAAAAATGGGTGCAGCCCCATTACCTTTCTAGCATCTACTTACTGTGATCCAAAAGAGCCAATCGAACCAATACATTTATATATGGTATTAGGTGTTTTGTGCATTTTTGTGTAGTTCAATCAACTTATAGTATGCATCTGTCACATCTGGCAGCTTCAAGTCAGAAGGTCAGTACGTGCTGCAGAACCAGCCAGCATAGTTAAGTACTTGATGCAAGCAAGAATTTGGAAAAGAGTTGGAGGAACTTATAACAGGATGCTTGCTGTGCTAGGCAAATCACATTTACTGCAGTCATTGCCAACACAAACCAAGAATACAGCCCTCACAAACCTGCTTGCAATGACAAGTAAATCACTGGACTGAGGAATGTGCCTGCTGGCTAAACAGGGAGAGGCTGCCATCCTTCAGAGGGGGAGAGACATGCTGGAATGCCACCAAGTGAAACCCAGCAGGGAAAAGAGGAACAAAGGAGAGCTAGGAATATGTGAAGACAAAACCAGGCAGTGTGTATACACAGAAGCCTGTAGCCCAGGGGTTGCTGCAGCAAGGCTGATGTAGTGCCTGCAGAAGCTGTGAAGAAAAAGATAAAGCTGTGTTCTTTGCTTGCTTTGTTCTAGAAGGACCTTTCTTCCATGCTGTCTCTGCTCCCTTCTCACTGTGGTCACCCATTCAGCAACGGGAGTTACTATGAGCATGTAAGGGAAGTTAAAGGACAGTGGGACAGAGGTAGTTAGCTGCAGCACTTTTCTGGCTTGGACAGTTGTCCACACCAAAATAAAAGGGGCCACATACTCCCTGCAATTTCAAGCAAAATGAACTGCCTTTTTGTATAAACTTCCTATCCCTTACAGAAGGGATCAGTTGGCTGTTTTTGTTCTCTGAGCACAAAAGATTTTTTGCTAACTTATTTCCTGCTCACTAAATTGCAGCTGGTAAGATGAGGTGATTTTACCAGCCAGTGGCATTTTCAAACCAGTCCTCCATGGAAGCTGAAGGAGAGCAGAATGGAAGAATAATGCACTCAAATACAATTGGGTTGTGCAGGCACATCCGACCTGTTTGGACATTTCACATGTCATGTGACTATTTTCCATCCTGATACATAGAACAAACTCCTTTGACTTAACATTCTAGATGTATGCAGAGTTTCCACTCAGGCATTACTTCAGGTATGCAAGTGCAGCACCTTCTGTTTGACCAAATCATTTTGTTCAGAGCTGACATCTTTTTTTTCTTTTTCTGCATATGGCACAAATTGCAGCAGAGGAAAGTGAGAAGATAGCACTGTCTAAGCTGGTGAAAGCCACAGGTTAGCCAGGTGCTCTAACAGCTTCCCTTAACTTTGTTAACCCTCTTACTGGGACTACAGTCACCCTTCTATCCCTTAGTCCTGGGACGTTTGTTAGCACAGATAAGCTTTATCCTTTAGTTTTTTTGTGAAAGTAGTTGAAATTTTGTAAATTGGGAATGGAGGTAGAATCTAGTTGTGTGTGTGCATTTATATATGCTTTTATATATATATAATTTATTTTTCTTTTTATGAATCTGAACTTTATCCAGATATGCAAAGACTGAAAGCTTCTTTTATGCAATAAGTATGAGTGTGCAGCCACTGTGCTTTCAGATTCACTTGTTGCACCTGTGTTTCTAGATGATCCTATATTTGAATGAAGTGCTATTCATTCACTTCTAACCCTAGAAAACATTGTGTATATAAATTCATAGTAAACTCACTTCTATTCAGGTAAACAGAAAAATGATCCACACTTGCTACTGTTCGGTTGTTTTGGTGCTTAACAAAAGATGTACAGGTAACTGCCACCACAGAAACACTACAGACTCCGACCTAAGTAAATATTTTGGGTGCTCTGGGAGCAAAAAAATGGATTCCCTTGAAGTTCTTCCTCCTACAGAATGTTTTCAGATCTGCTCCCAAGTCTGTCAGAGACCATCTGTGCAGCAGAGCAACACATTCATTCCTACAGGGAGAGTTTTTTCCCTAGGCTAGTGTGTAATTTCTCTCTATGATTCAAGATAAACAGGGAAGTAAAGAACCCACTGCTCTTGGGTTAGGTGTAAATTAAAGGGTGTAGCTCAGGTGAAACCTTGCATAAGTAGGAGCTGGAGGAGAATAGCAATGTGTGAAACAAAAGGTATCACAGGTTTGAGATGCTGTCCTATTTCTGAGTGAGAGCAACTTTAATATATGGTGATGAAATATGTTAGGAAGATGGAGTCTGTCCCCTCTGCTTCCTGCCTCCCAGGTGTCATGGCGTTCTGTATCTCTTCTGTGTTCCTTAATTTTCTTAGATAGGCTTTAAAGGAAACTTCTGCTTTGCTGTACAGATATGGTCACAAGGATGACCTTTGTTCTGATGTGATTTGTAGGTTGCCATCTCACCAAAGCAGATTTTAGGTGTTTTGGATTAGAAAACGGCCAGTTCTGTGCCAGCATTTTTAACTGTCTTTTCCTTTCAGTTCTCAGGATTTCTACCAATGCTGGTCAATGGAAAGAGCCTGCAAGCAAGGTGACCCATGCGTTAGTCAATATTAGGTAAGGAGTAGAAGTTAATAACCATTTTAGAGATTTTTGTCCTGTGTGACTACATTCTTATAATGACATTTGTTGTATCGAACCTGGTTTTGACTTTGTTTGCTTTGTTGGGCAGAATTGCTGCTCTGAGCAGGGCCCACTGGGATAAAAGAGGGTCACCAGACTTTGATTGTCCTTCTCCTAATGATTCTCTTCTGTAGACTGAATGCTTTCAGAGCGTACCACAAGCTGTAATGAATTAATCCTCACAGCATCCTTGGGAGAAGTTATGCAGTAGGGAATGGTGCTGTGCTGTCAGGACAATTGTGGTCCTAATGGATTTGTGTTGCGTGATTCTATTGCAATTCTATGAAGGTAAGAAGAGGGGACTATGAGGCAGCTCATAGTAATGAGCAGGTTCCAAGCCTCTCTTAGAATTACAGGATTTTTGTGCGTGTTTAGAACTGATTGTTCAGAGGCATTTTACTATTTGTTTAAAATCTTCTCATTCAAAGGCAGAAGTTATGCTCTACTTGTAATGCAAGGGAGCATCTGGGGTGTTCTTGTGCTCTGCTCCTCTGTAGCAGCATTAATTTTGTGCCGTCTTCTGAAGCCACTTGTACTGACAAAGCTGGAGCATGGATTGCTGGGCTCATAGATCTGATTGATTGGAAAATGGAAGAAAGATAGAAGAAATTTGCTTTTTGTGTCTGGCTTGTAAACAAACCGGAAAAGAAACGAGTATTTATACCAAAAAGCCCATCACTGCCTTCTCATTTCCTAGATGCTCTTTCCACGAGGTGTGGTGCCTTTCTATGTAACACCAGGTAGCTTAGTGCTGCTACATTGCTAACACTTGTCATTTTCCTCACTCTAAGAGAGGTTGTGTAGTGCAGGCTCTCTGAGGGCATCTTTCAAGTCAGTCGGTGTCTATAAACCACCTTAAAGGTTCCCCTAGTAAGTCTGTAAGCTTAATAACGTCAAGTATATTTCCAGATGATTTTTTTTCCTGTCTTTATTTTTTTTTGTAAACAGACATAAATGAGCGCTTGTGGGCAGATAATGCACCCTGAATGAAGCAGCAGAACAGATAGCTGTTGGCAAAGTAATGTCATTTAATGTGACACAGTATCTGCCTTGGGAATTCTGTGTACACGGGGAGAGAAGTCTAAACTGGGAAGAGATTTAAAAAATAAAATGATAAAAAACAACAAAAACAGCCTAGCAAGCAATCATGGAAGGTTTGCACTCACCTCTGCTTTGTGCAGCTAAGATTTTATGATTGCTCATTTACTGTCAGCTTCACAGCTGGTTGTGTAAGGATCGTCACGTAACTGAGAAGGGTTACGGCCCAAAAAGCTGGCCTTGTGACAGCCCTCCCTGGCCACCCTGCCTCAGACACGCTCAGTGCATGGTGCTGTCTGGAGCCAGCGGAGCCTCTAACATCTTTCTCTTGTAGGCTCCCTTGCTCTGCCTCGCCACTTATGGATGTTAAAATTTCATCTGGTCTTTCACTTGCCCTAGACATTTTCATAAATGACTAATTTTGTGAGGGAGATTAGGCAAGGTCTTCATTAGAGATAACTCGAGGCCTAGAGAGGAATCGGCTTTAGAGAAGTTAGCCCGTTTGACTTATCTCCTTTCCTACCTTCCTACCCCCTAAGAAAAAAAACCTGCTTGTTTTTTTCACTTCTCGTTTTAAATATTAATTAAAAATGTAAAGAGTTCTTTAACTGAGTATTTCAGAGCAACCAGTTCTTGGAAGATGAAGAAATTCAAAGGTGCTCTACTTGTGTGGGAGGGGAAAAAAAAGGAAAATATGTATGAAATCAGGGGCATGTGATGATGCAATATTTCTTTTTTGCCTGAAGACTGAATTCAGGTGTTTGAAAGCTGCAGATCATGCGGCAGAAAAAGAGAAGACAATTCCTCCAGGAATGCCTAAAGCCTTCCAAGGTCTGAAGCTTTCTGCACCCTGTTGGGAAAAGCATTTTGCCCTGCTCTGTTGGCTGCAGCAGTGTCCTTAGGCAGACTTTGTACCCAGGCCTTGTGCTTCTGCTACAGCTGGGCCAGGAGCACGCACTGGAGCCCTGTGCACACACACACTCTTAAGGCTCTGTGTTGCACACCAAGATGCTGCAAGCCCAAATCAGCCAAGAGAAACAGGGAGTGAGGATGCTTGAGAAGAATAAACCCTACAAGGCTGTCAGGCTGATGGATTTATGGGAGAAACAGCATGCTAACACATGACAATATTATCATAGATTTACTTATGTATTGTTAAGGATATGTAGGTTTGAACCTGATGTAGCTTCTCACTGAATGGCCAGTTGGCTATGCCCCTTTGGTTTCTCCTTAGGGTGGGATTAGCATACTGTTTCTTACTTGATGCCTTTACCACAAAGACAGTGACTTTAGAGAAATCCTCCTCGCGTTCCGTTGCTGTGGAAGGTTTTTATAAGCAATGATTACCTGTTGTTTGCTGCACCAGTGCAGTGCAGAGTCACGCTTTGGTTTGCTTACCTGAATTTTCTAGTCCTTACTCCAGTGAAAAGAACAATCATGACTGTTCTGTTTATTGAGCACTGAGAGCTGGCAGGCGGTATTCCTATGTCATCTCCATACGTCTTTCTAGATGTGCTTCATGATTTCTGTGCAACTTAAAGAAAATGGAAATGTGAAGAAGACAATAATAACCTCGTTTGGCTGAAATCTTGCATACCACGCTGGAATTAGTGATCTGTATTGCTGTCCTATACCATAATAGTGCTTAAACTTCTATCTGTTTCTGCTTTACATAAATAATTGAGATATGATGGACTGCAAGATATGGCTGCAGCACAGAGGGGGCTGAAATGAGAAGCTCTGGCAATTAGGGCTCTGAAAACTCACCTTCTCACCTCTGAGGAAGTAAGCAACTTTTGATATGAGTAATTTTTTTGAAGCTAATGAGCCTCTTTAAGATAACATTGTGCAGGTTTGCATTTAACGAGAATGTTATTAATGAGGAGTTCAAAGGGGCACCTTCTGACTGCTTACTCAGTGAGGAAGGTGGCAGCTGAAGCCTCGTGTACTTTTAATAGACTTTCTCCTGATCCATAATTTTGTCAAAGTGAATAAATAGATTAACTCAGTGCTTAATAGACTGAATTCCCCATTGTTTGAAATTTGGTCCTGTCATCATTTTTAAAGCAGTTTTATTTTCCTCGCTCAAAACGCTTTTAACAACCGGAGAGTACTTTTGTACTATGGAGTAGGTAATAGATTTCTTTTTTTCCCAAGCATGTTTTATGTGCTATTGTAGCATCCCTTGCAATCCTCACTTGGCTGCTTTCATTCACTTTCCCATCTTGCAGCTACTTCTGTTCCACACAAGCCACCTGGTGTGGTGTTCCCTTTGCACAGGAGGGGCTCTTTTCCCAGGGCTGCTTTCGGGGTCGTAAAAGAGGCTGGGGATTTGGAGGAGCACTTAAAGCATTGCATGGATGTATATGAAATGGTTATGCTTGCTGAAAGAACTCTGAAAGAGCATTTACGATTATACTTAGGTGAAAGAAGGCCAAATTGGGCTGTGCTCATTTGTTGTAGGCTACCTAGAATCCCTGCTGTAATGCTGTATCTCGTGTTAAATTACCTGCACTCCATAGATCTGCGCTAGTGAAAACCTGATAGAGGAGGCGGCTCCACTCAGAGATCTGTCAGACTGAGCAGCTGCAAGCAGTCTGTATCATACCTTCAGCATTGTCCTGCTCTACAGCAAGGAATTTATGGGGGGAGAGAGAGCTGAGCGCTGCTAACCTAGCTGTGTTGGAGTGGGTGGCTGTAGCATTTATGAGGATGCATGAACGATGACCTGCTGACAGAAGTGTGCTTCTATATAGAGTGGAGGCCTATGGATTACAGTCTCAGTGTGTTTTAAAAAAATATATACTTCTCCCCTTCTCTCTGTCGTTCTCTCTCTCTCCCACAGCCACACATTTCTCTGAGATACAGCCCAACCTTGGTTGAGGTGCTCAGTTGTTCTTCCCTTCAGCAGCGTTTGCCGGTGGCACCGTGCTGCTGCCTGAGCACCTGGAAGGCAGGCAGCAGAACTGCTGGGCTCGGACCCCTTGGTGCTGACAGCAGAGGGTGCTCCGGCCTCCAGGTTAGCTCAGCCTCGTCTGGAGTTTTTCTTAAACGCGAGTGTGAGAGCTGCCACTGGTGGAATAACAGCTCCATTAAATTGTTCACTGAGGTGTGCTTAATGGTAATGACCTCTGACATGCTGTCGGTGCTAATCAGTCGGGCTGAACTCAGATCGGGGGCTGGTACAAGACTGCTAACAAATGAGAAAAGTGAGAAAAAAAAGGCAATGAAAGCCAAAGAGAAACTCATAAACATATTTTATTGGTACTTTGAATCCTAATATAATTTTGCTGAGGTTAAGGATCAAATTGTTACTAAAAACTCCATAAGAGAAATTTCAAGATACTTGCACTTAATTGGAGAATTAATTCATCACATTTCTCAAGTGGTGGTCTGAAGAAATGATCCTAAATAAGGATTCTGGATTGATTTTAGATATTTATTTTTTTTAGTGATCTGTAATGACTCCTAATTGAAGGAGCAATGTTAGCAGACCCTTCTCGTTGTTTTCCAGGTTTGCTGTCACATGCTTCTCTTGCTGCACAGGGATGCTGGCGCAGCAGAGTGGTTCCTGGGATAGCACGGTGGCTGTGGAGGAGTGTTGGTTGCTCAGAGTTCAGCTGCTGCTTGTTTTTCACCTGACCTTGCAGTCTCTGGAAGGGGAAGTTTAATCTGGGAGCAACAGATTTTGACGTGGACAGGTTATGGCATTAGCTGGCGTCTTGACAAAGAACAGGAGTTGTTTCAAAGGCAAAGACCTCATTGGAAGACCAGTGTGATCAGTACTGCAGTAATGGGAGAACAAAAAAAGAAGCGTTGCTATCTCAGGGTGCATTGTTTCATCTTTGCATAGCAGTCTACCCATGCTGCCAGTATTTTCATTAACTTTAAGGGTTTTTCTCCAGTTGTGTAACTTGAATGTTTCATTGGTATTACAATATCCGATTTCTCGTCAAGGCAGTGGTGTTAGCTTTCAGCTATTGCTCTTTATTTACTCGCTGATTCATCTCGGTGTGCTTTGCTTACAGAGCTCTAGCCAATTTCATTCTGCTATAATTTTCCTTCATTCTTTCTCATTCATGCAGTGGCTTAATTAAATGTTGTCTCTGCCGCTGGCCCAAATCCAGAGAGCAAATCTGTTCATGGAGTGACACTGTATGGACCAATTCCACAGCACGGCAGCGCGGTTCTGTGAGCCAGGTGCATCCCAGGTCACCTTCCCCCTTTTTGCCATTAACTTCCATTGCAGTTTGAGAGGTGTCTCTTAGTGTCAAGCCTGTTTTCTCTTTTGGCTTAATACACCTTTTTCTGCAGTGGATTTTTGGGAGGATTAACTTTTCTCTTTGTGGTACTTGAAGGTTTCTAGAGCTGATGCACATTTGAGCAGAGCTGTTTGTATCGCCTTTACCTGAGATGCTATCTGAGATGCCACAGCTTGCTTTCTTCAATGCACTTGAAAGCTATGCTGCAGCATGGGGTAAACACGAAGTGAAAGTGGCTCCCAGGATGCAGCCTTGCTTCCCTGGCTTTCTCGGTCTTAATGTGTTGGCTGCTTTCATCACTGTTCTTCAGGTGTAGTCAATAGGTTACCCTTCTAAGAGGGAGCGTGCAAAGGATCTGCTTCTGTACTGCAGCTGCTGTGCAGGGACTGCCTGTAGCTGTGTCTGTGCAGTGGAGGGCTGTTTCTGGGCAGAAAGGAAGCCCTTCTGCACACAGAAGGTTTCAGACTGCATGGCAGTCTCTTCTGAAGATCAGCAGATATCTTAGTTGGTGTTATTCTCTTAAGGTGAACATCTCTCTGCAAAGTTTACCCACCTGTAAGCCTTCATCTTTCTGTCATTTCCTCAAAATCTGAACGTTCTGGAAACTTAAGCAGGGTCTGTAGGCTCCTTAGCTGAGTTTACTGGGAAATGTTATCTCCGTTATCTGCTCTGTATCAAATGCAGCTGCCTTGTGGATTGGGGAGATTTGTCTGCAGATCCTCTTTGCTGGATTCATGTGTGCAGAGTGCAAGCTTGTGAGATGGAATTAGTTAAGCTACCAGCAGATTTTTCTTCATGGCTTAGTATTAAAAATATTCATGTTTGGCATACAGTTTTCAGCTTTTGTGCTAGTGAATTCAGGGTCTGGAGCTCAGTGAGAGCAGTCATGAGAGGGAAGAAGTGAAAGGCACTTATCAGTGCAATTGTGATCTCCTGTTTGATTAAGGTGGGTTAATTTGCACTGTGTGGTGTGAAGCAGTGTGGCGCCACACAAGAAGCTCTGTCGTCTTTTGTTTACCAAATACATTTCTCTGAAGAAACATAAAAATACTGGGAAGCGTATGCTAGCATTGGCAGTGCTGCTGATTTATCTTGGAGGTGGACACAATATTGGTCAGAAGTTATTTCTCGCCTCATTTGTTTGCAGATACCTTGGTCTTGAATTCCCTTGCTGAGCACAGGCATGTTTTGTGTGAGCTCAATAATACGTTGAAGTGTATGCTGTGAGGCTAGGATGCATTTTTTTGTAAGCATCTAATTTTATTTATTTATTTTGCTGCAGTGCAAAATCTGAAAAGATCTGCAGGTTTCTCTCTTTAAATGGTTGTATTGTTTCATTCTGCTTATAAAAACAGCCTTTATTATTTCTCTGGTATTGTAGCTGGCCTGAGTTCAAATCCTAGCTGACAGATTTCAGCCTGACATCTTTGTTGGTAGCCCTCTTGCAGCCAAGAAGAAAGAAAAGAAAAGGTTTAGCAACCACCTTCTCTTGGCCCCCAGAATTGGCCCTACTGGAACATGACTGAAGCACGGTTTGAAACAGCTGCTTGTAGTTTGTCAGAACTTCACCCATGCTGTTCTTATTCTTCGGGTAAATATAAGGGGTGCTGATCCCCACTGGTCTCAAGTCTAGCTTTCTAGATTTGCTTTAATGGAAAGAGAACATTAAGCAGCTTTCTTCATAACCCAAACAATGTAAAATCATTGTGAGCTTAAATAACACCTCTATCCCTTGAAAAATGATGTAGAATAATGCTGCTTTGCTCTCTCTGTTTAAAAGAAATCTGTTGCTCACAGCGGCAGCCAGAATTATTATTCCCTCTGCAAGTCTGGGCTGTGGGATGTGTATTTAGAAGAAAAGCTTTTAAAAATCCAGTAACATGTATTTCTTGTTATCTTCTACTAGTGGGAGGCCTCAAATTTGTTGTTTTTTCTCTAGAAATGTAAACGTCCTATTGTCTTAATTCTTCCTTTAGGACTAAAGTGACAAAGTACCTGCTCACGGAGTACACCTGTTCGTTAGGGAAAGGCAGTTGTTAGCGTGACTGCAGAGCTGCGGTCTGTCTGAGGACTGCACCAGAACCTGGAGCTCCGTTCCCAGGGAACTGTGAGAGGAGGGCACCTTATTTAGAAGTCTTTGTTCGTTAAAAGAAACGTGCATCCTAGCATTCAAAGTTAAAACGCTCGTTAAGGAGCTCTTCCTACTGAAGGCAGAGAACATTGTCTCACCAGCACAGGAGCTTTGCAGCCATCAGTAAATACCAGTTGGTGTTGCAAGGGCTACGCCTATAGCAAGGTGAAAGTGCAATGCTACCTGGAGTGGAAAAAAGGGAGCTTGACTGAGTTGTGAGTTTTCCTCTAAAATGTAAAAAAAAAAAAAAAAAAAAAAAAAAAAAAAAAAAATTTGGACTCAGATGTGTATGTCCAGTCAGAGACCATAAGAAACATCCAGGGTTCAGGTGGTCTAAATTCCACTGGCTGAAGAGGCAGGATATTTGGGGGAGAGCCCCCGTTTGGGAGTGCAAGGTATTGCTATTTCTACTTTTTATTACTTTTTTTCATAACTCTTGTAGCTGGAAATATAATTCAGAAAATGATGGGGCAGTGCTTCTGAAGTAGCCGTGTCTTCCTCAGCTTTGAGGCAGGGCTTGAGGGAAGCTTGTCCCATTGCCTGTCTCAGGGGAAGCTAGCTGGGAAGGTTTGGCAGTCACAGTGCCCACGTGCCTGACAGTTCCTCTGCTGTCAAAGCCAAACAGATTAAGATAATGATGATCCAATGAAAATCACCTGTGATGGGCATCAGATTTTTGATATCTCATACTAACGAGGCTTTAGTTGAAGGATGTCACTCTGGGGGCAAAAACGGCCATGGTGTGCTTTGTCAGACTGTGTTCTGTGAAAGCTGGTATACACTGACCATGTGGCTGAATGGGAGGGTTCACCTGCCATTCATTGCTGCCAGCAATTATTGCAAACTGTGTTTTGCTAATAAGAGTTGCCACTGCCTTGAGTTTCAGTTGAAGTACTGGGCTTGAGACTTGGCAGTGTGTCTTAAGCAGAAGGTTGCTGATGTGTTGCAGGGGACCTTGCCACATTGAATCTCGGTTTGATAACATATAAAAACAATTTGTTTTGTATGTGCCTTATTTTGAGGATGGTCAAATATGGAATGACCTGAAAAGGCAGTTCTTTTGTCTGACTTTGCTAGATGACTTTGAAAGCCCAAAAGCTTTGTCATCTTGCTGCTTTAGTGATTAATTAGGTCGTCATTTTGTGTTAATTACAGTGACGTTTTTCTTTTCATTTTATGGATTATAGAGTAGAAAGCAATGCAACTTTTTGTGCCCAAGTGAGAGATGATTTCAAACTTCAGAACACTGAATTTCAACGGTGTCTTCGGGTACTGTAAAAAAAAAAAAAAAAAAAAAAAAAACTTCTATAGAAGATGTAGCTGGATGTGCTCTGAGGGCAGCAGAAATGCCTTTTATTCTAAAGAAGCTCGTGATGTTGCCAGGACTTTGGATGAGAAACTTTAAACTGGATCCTTTCTCCAAAAGGTTGTGCTGTGCTAATTAATGTACAACTCTTGCTGCTGACAGAGGAGGTGTGAATATGATGCGGCTTCCCCGGTGCCCTTCATGGGGTGCCTTGAGCAGGGTAGTGTAAGTACTCAAAGCCTAATTGCCTTTACTTTTTAAAAAGAAAATATTTAATGCTTTCCTTATAATTTTGCAGTGCTGCTTGCTTTGGAATTTGGAGCCATAAAACCAGGCAGCTCCAACATCTTAAGTTTGACCATGAAATAAAATAAATCAGAGTGTGGTCCTGGAGGTGCTTCCCAAACTCTTCACAAAATAGGCGATCTATAAGTGGAACAGGTTGAGCAGTTACCATCTTTTGGAGTTATTCATCTCTTGCCTGGACAAAGCTATGAGCAGCCTGGTGTTGGACCAGATAACATCCAGAGGTCCCTTCCAACCAACCCATTCTGTGGTTCTGCAGAGAGCAGCCTCTTTCCTGCTTGGACAGATGTGAGAGAAGGAAGAAAGCTAGTTTTGTTTGGCTTCTCAGTGCTATGTATTTACTCTGGATCCAGCAGTTAAAGATGCTGAATAGAGCAGTTCTTTAAATCAAGAGGAGCTTGTGGTGCTCAGCATCTACTTTCTATCTCTGTAAGGGGTAAAAGCCAGAGGACTCTGTGTGTTGCTGCAGATGCCCAGTGTTGTCTGCTGGCTGTGAACTTGTCAACCAACTGGGTCCTGCTGGTGAGGTCTGACTATGCAACTCAATCATTTGTGAGAAGGAGCTATTCCAGTATGATTAATGCTGTGGTTGATGATGAGGACAGAAAGCACTTCTTTGAATAATGCCTATAATGGCATATTCCCCTGTGTGTGTGCTTAAAGGAAGAGTCTCTGGTTATATGAAATTGAGGGCATTTAAGAGGCAGTTAATGACAAGTGAAAATGATAGCTAGGGTAGATTAATTGTTAAATGAATTGTGCCTGTGCTTGCTGTCATCTTAATGTGGTATCAGTCTAATTATAAGTATGATGTTATATAGCAGGAAGGCATCAGGAAACAATTCTATGTGTTTGTCTTCAGGCCAGAAGAATTTAAAGGCTTAGCCATAAGGAGGTGGGGTTTTTTTCTAGTGTAGCCATCTTTTGCTGTGTCTTTTTTATCATCTAGAGTAACCAAACCTGTATTTTGAATAATTTTGTACTAATAAATCCTTCCCCAGACCTTCCTGACAATGCAGTAAAGCGATCTTTACTCATAATCAGCTTAATATGGGTTTTGTTTGAGCTGCTTTCTGATTGAGACCATATCACTTGAATTTGGTCTGAAACACAGCTCATGGGTTTCTTTTTTATAATTTTCTCCACCATGCTTATCTCCACTACTTTTTATTGAGCTTTGATTTGGCATGGAGCTACTTTACATTCATGCCTGCAACCTGAGCTGGGCACGAAGGAAATTAGCAGGATGGAAGAGGGCTGAAGGCAGCCAGGCATAGGTCTCATCTCGTCATTAGGCTGCTGCTGGCAGCACAACTCCACAGACACAGGAAATCCGTCTTCTGGATGGACTCGGGGTGGCAGCGGGGCTGAAGCTGTATATCTCTAGCAGTGTTTTTCATGTACTGTCTTTAGTCACAGCAGAGCTGAGTGAATGCTGTGAGGTTTCCAGATCATGTGAAATGTTGCCATATATCTTTTGGTAGAGTTTAGGAGTCTCTGTAAGCTTGCTTATCTTCAGTATCCAAACTGCTCGCTTGAGATCAGTAATACTGCTACACAGGGAGACAGGAAAACTAGCAGAAGAGATCCTTTCCTGGGAAGAGAAGAGGCCTTCAAAATAGTGTCCTAAATTGAACTTGGATGAGTACAGGCACAGGCACAAGCAAGAAAAGCCATCGTTGTTCCCTTCAGAAGGACACTTAGGGTGTGCTTTGAACAGACCAGCAAAATAAAAACGAATGCTTACTAACGTATTGGGAAACAAGTGGAGCAGCTTCTGAAGCTAAAAAGTAGTTTGTCACATGGACAGACAGGCATGGAGTGTCATGAATAAATAAAAGTTGGAAGTCAAAGGATTTCTAACACTGAGAGCACTGAGGGTCTGGGGCGGTCTTGTGTTCAGTTAGAGCGATGCCATCCAAGCAGATCCATTTAGAATTAGTCAGGGAAGGATAATCTTGTAGCTGAGGATAGGAGAGGTCAGAGAGGCAGAGCATCCCGGCCGTGTGCCAGGGGACCCAGGTAGGAGAAGCATGCTGAGGTTCTCAGTGAGCAGGGCTGGAAGTTTCTTGTTCCCTACCCCCACGTT
Source organism: Pavo muticus (assembly GCA_016647715.1). NCBI lineage: Eukaryota > Metazoa > Chordata > Aves > Galliformes > Phasianidae > Pavo > Pavo muticus. The sequence goes on from JACDJE010000055.1 coordinate 339,904, forward strand.
ACTAACCATGTCAGCTCCAGGGCATTACTGAGATGGCTCAAACCCAAGGGGCTGGACAGTGAATTAAGACATGGTTCTAACAGCCAAGTAAATAGCATTGTAGATTTTTCTAAAGTATATAAGGGTTGTAAAAACTTGTTGCATCTTTCTGTAAGTTATTTTCTTCCTGAGTCAGTGACTCAGAGCTTATTAGTGCTAATAGGCTAGCTGCTTCGGAAAGACTGATGCCACTCCTTCCCGTCAGTCAGGGATCACTTCTCCACTAAAGGAAGCCAGCGAATGTCTTCTGTAAAATTCAGGGGCCAGTTAACAAATTGCAGTTTAGAATACATTACAGATGATGGATGTGATCTCCTTAAAGGGAAATCTATTCGTTTGACTTAGTGCTCTTACGATTAATTGCTTGCCAGATTAAATTGCTCCATAAAACGCACACTACTTTATTCGATCTCTTCATGATGAGATTAGCTAGGCCATGCTGGTTCTTTGTATGTTAATTACAATGGTGTTTTCTACTTCCATTTAATTATTAAATTGTTCAGCGCAGCATGCTTTCTCCTCGCCTCAGGAAAGATGTATTTTTCTTCTGACCATTGTTTTATAACCCTTCACCCCCTTTTACAGAAACAGCCTCAGATTCCTTTGTGGAGGTGTCGCACTGTAAGAAGATACATGCTGAGATTTTTCTGTTTTCTTTCCTGTGCTACACGGGAATGGTACTAACCCTGCATAGCTTCACCATGCAGCAATCTGGGGCAAGAAATCACAGAATCACAGAAATGTAGGGGTTGGAAGGGACCTCTAGAGATCATCTAGTCCAACCCCCCTGCAAAACAGGCTCCCTAGACCATGAATAAATGAAGAATATTGGAATGAAGATATCTGAAACATCTAAATGAAGAACATCTGAAATAAAGCTATGGAGGCCAACAGGAAATAATTTGAGGAGAACTTCAGAAAAAGCCATTTTGAGCTCTCTGTGTAGAACTTGCCCAGATCTCTGAGATATTAGTCTGTTCCTGGACTACACACGCAACTACCCCCATGTGCATGCACAAAATAACTCCTGTACTTCTACAACACTAAGCTTTTGGGAATTGCACATAAGTGTTCCCACAGCAATGTTTTTTCTTTTTTTCTTGTGTTTTTTTTTTCCCTTTTCTGCTTTTAAAATCATTCATGTCTCTCCATCTAAAGTGAGGGATTCTCTCTTACCAGCTACAACATCTATTTTTAGTTTTCTCTCAACTTCATATGCCACTCCCTATGTGCTGCTTCCTCCCAGCACCCACTGTCCCCAAGGAAGCAGTTTGTTATCTTCAACTGGGATTGATCCCCAAAGGCAAATTTTTGTATTAATTAATCTAGTTTTTTATTTGCTGTGTATTTGGAGCTGAGAAAATTCAAGAAAGGTGTAGCAGAACTAGGAAAGTTTCAGGAAGGGGCAGTGAAGAGTGACTGAAGGAATGGAACCAAATGTGTTACGAAGAGCGTTTGTATACATGACAATGCTTCAATCTGGAAGAGAGATGGCAGAGAATAAAAGACTTTATAAGGCAGCAAATATCATAGAGAAGAGCAGCTGTGAGAGGAGGGTGCATCAGAAGATCGAATAAGTTAAAACCAAAGAGATACTGTTTTATGTAAAACTTAGTCAAGCTGGGGAATAGCTAAAAGGTTGTGTGAATTTAAGGCAGTGATTATGTAAGCTAATGGAAGAAAGTTCCATCACTCGTTACTGATCATACAGATATCGCCCTGCCTCAGGTATCACCTTGAGCTGCTTGGGATTGGAAGCCAGAGTTCATTTTGAGGCAGCAGCACTTTATTCTTGTCTTGTTGTTAATACTGTTTCTTCAGCTCCTGTTTCTTTCAGACTCAGGGAAGTGAGCTGGCCTTTGCTACCTGGCTCAGTGTGGCAGATTTTAATGTTTGTGTAAATTTTATCTGTCAGCAACTTCTCAGGCATCAGCTGTTTACTTCAAAGCCTTTACCAAGGGTAAGGCAATGTGCCAGCATCCCTGTCCCACTACTTTCAGGATGAAGAACACTTCACTTGCGGTCACCTGTATGTATAACTCAGACAGTTTGTTAAATCTGCCGCTACCTTTGTGTTGAGGAGGCTGAAATCCCATGTAAATCCCATGGATGTCTTTTGGGGTTCATTGTTATGGAAAGGAGTCACTTGCTGTCATTTTCACTCACATCAGCTTTGCATAGGGAAAAGAGGACCTCCAAACCTTTCTGTGGCTTTCTGCTGCTGTTTGCGTGTGGTTGTCCTTGGTAATTTATGTAGAGGAGGGATGCCTAGGATGACTGTGATTTCCTTTGAGCTGGTCTCCAGTCCAGCAGCTGTTGGCAATGTTCTGGGGATGGCAGAGAAGTGTGTCAGTGTTGGAGCACTGGTGGAGAGGCAGGTAGAATGGTGAACCTTGGAAGGTTTTTCTTTCCTTGCGGTTTTACTTCAGAATTTCAATCATTATCCTTGTTTTTCCTTTCTTTTTTTTTCCTTCCTCCTTCCAGAAAGAGCTCAGGAGGAGCTGTCAGGATCATGAACTCATAAGTCTCATGAAAGTGAAAACCATGCCAGCTGAGCAAGGCATGATTTTAATTAAGACTAACAGGATTTTTTGCCTTTTTTCTTTCTTGCTAGCCCTGATTCAAATACAACTGATGAGAAGAAAGGTCTTCACCAGTTCAGTATCCTATAGTTTGTCAGCTAAAGAAGGATGAATTGTTGAGACCTTTAGATTTTAAAAATAAGAAAATAAAGGCCCTTAGTATTTTGTTTTGGTAAGGGGACAAATGTTTTCGCTCGAGCCTTTGCAGAGTGATGAATTGAACAGGGACGTAATCTAGTTTTTCTGTTGCAGGTTGCTGTTTAAAGGAAGTACATGATGGATAATTTATCACTCATTCATTTTTCTTTTTGAATACTGCAGATCCTCCTGCACTGCTCTATAAATAGAAATCTCTGAAGACAAACCTCAATTTCACTAAATCCAGAATCATCAGTTCTCATTCAGTGCACAAGTTAGATGGGTTAGGAAAACAAATGGATGAGGGTGAGACCTCTGCTGTGAGTGCCTCAAATAATGATCTGTACTTTGTGAAGAGCATTTATCTATGAAGACCAGCCACGGTGGATTAAAAGTGCAGTATCTGGAAAGAGGCAGATGTGAAGCAGCACATCGTACTGTCATCTGCCAGCCCCTGTTGGCCCAGCTGTGGGCACTGGCTGTGTCTGCGTGGAGGTGGTGACCTAAGGCTCTGTAGCTCCAGCTGATTTTCCTGCTCAGTGCTGGTCTTGCCAGGCTAGTTCTGCTCCTCTCTGCTTTGCCTGCTGCAGGTATTACACAGCAGAGGCTGCAAGTGCCTGCTTTGTGGTAAGCTGCTGGCCTAAGTGCCAGGCTGAATTTACCTCCCATCCATTTCCTCACTAATCCACAGTGCCTCTGACAGAGAAAGCCATCTGTGTTGCTGCCGCTTTATCGTGGCTCGGGGAGTGAAATAAAGCAGAGCTGTAGTCTTGCTTGCAGTCTGATGTTTTTGAAGCAGTTTAGGTGACCTGTCGCATGGAAACAGCCCTCACTGTTTAGTCTATAAGGGAGGCAAGTACAATGTTCCTTGCCATGCTGGGTGCTAAGGGTGTCTCTGGTTCACATCTTTCTAAGCAAACCTTTGCTTCTGCATTGTCAGCTATTCAGTTGAAAGAGTTTGCTCAGAGGGGAATCGTGCTGCTGTGGAACCCTACTAAGACCCCATCTGCTAAGAGCTTGTATTGATTTGTGTCTTAGTTTATAAAAGCCTTCAATTCTCCTTGTGTAAATGCCATAAATAATGCATATGTACTAGATAGAATGTGCTGTAGGAACATCGCAGATATCATTTTGGTCTGGGTTGAACTAAGCTAATTTAATCATGGCTAGGAGTTTCTCAATAGCTGCAAAGCAGAAAGTGTATTGTCTTATTCTATTTTAATGTATTAGTCAACACAGAGAGGTGGGAAGATAGGTATTTGAAAGTGGTAATCAACTTTATAAAACAACATCTTTTAATGTTAAAATATTATAAAACTTCATCTGAAACTCATTGTAAATCACATATAAACACACAGTGTAAGTACAGTGAAATCCAGTCCTGCGCCTGTGATTTGTCTGCATAATCCCCACATTTGTATGCCCCTTTGTCAGAAGGACTGCAGTTCGTCTCAGCCTGTACATATATACATACTAAATAAATCATTTTGCCCACTCATAGCGAACTGCCATTTTGTGCTAGCAACGTTGCAGAGTACATTTTAGTAGGGGGTGTTGATGAATAATTTGTTCCTTTGAGATTCCACGGGCTTAAGGGCACCAAAATGTATTTTGGGTTGGACTAGGTCCAAATGAAACTTCTTGGCAGTCTTCTGGAAAGTATATGGCAGTTTTAGAGGTGACCTGTTTATGGAAATTTAATTGGATTTTTGCTCTATTTTGTCTGTTATGCGTGAAGAAAGCAAATAGGAAGAGGGATGTGGTATTTGTTAGAGTGAGGATTTTTTCCTTGCACTATTAGAAATACCCAGCATATCGCGGGTGTGGAAGGAGAAAGATTTCACTTCAAAATGTTCTGTGGCCATGGGAGATTGGGTTCTCCTCTGTACTGGGGAGATCAACTCATGGACAGCGGTTCCTGCAGAGGAGAGAGAATGTATTTGCGTGCCCATAAATTCTTTCCGATCAATGTTTCCCTGGCAGTTACTTGATATCAGTTACCACAGTTTCAAAATGAAGAACGTGTTTGTGTGGTGTGAGCGTTGTTAATTGAGGAAATATGGATGCATCCTATTTTCAGAGCTGAGACTTGTCTTCCTGTCGCTGTTCTGGACTTGATGATGCCAAACCTGCTGATATGATCAAATGGCACACTGCAGGCTACAGCTACAAGCCAATTTTGGAACTCACTAGTTCTTCAAATTGTGTTAGCATCAGGTGCTTTGTCTTGGCTACAGCAAAAAAAACAGGCTGCCTTTTGGCAGGCAGTTTTTAGGAGTTTGGAATCATAGGTTAACGCTCACTTGAGAATAAGTGATGTGATAAAGCACTTATGGTGGCATCATCAGAAGGCTAAGACGTCTTGGATGGGCTTTCTTAGGTGATGGGTGTGAGCGTAGTGCCATGTGGTATATTTTCTGGTCATTAGGAAGGACATACAAATTTCTGATAAATTTAACAGTTATTGGAAGACTGGCAGAAGGTTAAATCAAGGGAAGGGATGAGGCAGAGTGATCTGAATTGCTTTTTAATGTATCAGACGGCGCTGTCAAAGATGGGCTGTATCTTGCGAAGTAGTGATATAAGAAGCACTGACTGACAGCTTTACTCTCGGTCTCTCATGAAATGTTCAGCTAAAGAGATTCATTTGACCCGTAAAACATTAGCAGGATCAGGAAAGTGACTTTTACAATCACATAGTTTTTGCAGTTTTATCTGGTGACTTTCAAAAAGTGTATTTAAAAAAGAAAAACACCAAACAAACAGAAAAAGGACAGAGAAGACTCGGTTGTCAGAGAGGTTAGTAAAAATGCTTCTTGAGATGTCAGCATCTTATACTCCTTAAAACTAAAGCTGGGATATTGTCTTTAGAGTGCTCAAGCACCTTTGAGAAGACAAAATGCCCAAACAGAACTCGAGGCTAGACCCTGAAACCAAATAGAAGCTGTAAATTAGGTACTCATTTTTGACAGATAATTAACCGTTGTGGTAAGCTATGGAATTGATTGGTCCTTTCTTCATATCCAAATAGGATTCCTTTATGAAAGATGCTCTACCTGCTGCTCTGGGAGTACACAGTGCGAGGGCAGTGCTGTAAAACACAGCCTGTGATACGTGGGAGTTCAAATAAGCTGATCTAGTGACTTGTAGTTACACGGATCGGCTAAAGACTTGATCAAAGGTCTCATTTTGCATTTGAAACTCAACAAATTAATTCTTGATCTCTGTGCTTCAGGCTTGTGTTTTTGCATTGAGAGAATTACCTCTGTACATCAGCCTTAATTCCACCGAAATTTCGGTGCAGCAATTAAACAGCCCTGAGACCTGTTCTGAGTTGTTGCTGCTATTGAGAGCCGGGGGCAGAGGAGAGATTCGAGGTGATGATGGGCTGCAACCTTTTCATCTTTCTGCAGCCACAGTCATGACCATGCTCCATGAGTGTGGGCCAGAGACGAGGAGTTCTGCTGCAAGGGAGTGTGGGGGGATCACTGCTGAGCTTGGACTGCTGCTCAAAATTTGTCGTTCATATCTTCACCCATACATACTTCAGTTTCCATATAGGAGCAGGGGTTTTCCCTGTTGTGTTTTAGAACTGCAGTGGCTTTATAGTAAGTTGTAATGGCAAAGAAAAGCTTGAGTGCCTTCAGAGAGGTTGTTGGTTTGTTTTTTTCCAGTCATATTTCTTGTTTAAAAAATGGTTTCTTCCTGAGTCGGTTTTGCTCAGCCTCCCTGTTTAGTTGTGGAGCTGATGGATGGGAGCACAAAATCCATGCTGGGAGGTGGCCTCAAACTTGGAGACGGATTCAATATGCTGTTTATTTCAGCAAAGGCTCTCTATTATGGTAACTAACATCAAGTACATACAGTTCAAGGAAGTATTGTTGTGGTGCTGGTGTTCCTGTATGCTGGCCTTGGGGATGCTGGAATCTTTAGCTCAGGGCATCAAGGCACACTTTAATGTCTGCTTACCTGCTTCCAGGGTCTGGCACCCTGCAATTTGAACACAGCAGCATTTTGCATGTGAAGGTGGGACATGAAATGACTCTTAGGGTACTCTCGGGGGGGGGGTAGCCCATCAAAGGAGCAGGGCTGTGCCCCAGCAGAGCAGCTGTGCTGAACCGCAGCTCCACCTCAAGCTGGAAGAAAACATCATGACCTTGAACAGCTAACTTCCATTTCTGAGAAATGGCTAAAATCACTTAGATGCAATGGTATGATTGATGATGCGTTAAAAGCCTTTTAATGAAACTAGGAAAGCTGTCAGTACTTGATGTGGCTCTGTTACTGGGTCAGGAAGAGCTGGTTTGGGGAAGGGTCTGCAAAAACACAGCGCATTCTGGAGCTCATAGCAGCAGCCCCATCACATAAGTGCAGAGCATCTACAGAAGCTTCAGTTCAATCGTAGCTCTTTTCACGCCAACTTTTAACTCTGCCTGTTGAATAATGGCAGAGGTGTTTTGGGTGCAGTAAGTCATTAAGGTTTGTTGACACTCAGGTTTGCTGTGTCAGGTTAAGCACCATGTTTACTCCTGCTCTCCTGGGCTGCTGCTGCTCAGGCAAGAACTTCAATGGGTTTATAGTAAAGATAGTTTGGAAAGAGCTTAGATAGAATCATTTTCCAGTGGCAGATTGCAATCAAAATACTTGGCAATATTTGCCAGTTTTTATTTTGAAATATCTCTTTTTTTACCAGTTGGAAGGTTTCAGTATGAACATGTGATTTGTTACAGTTTTCCTCCTGAATTCTTGTATGCCAGAGCTGGGCTTGAAATCTTGAGTTTTGTCCAAATGAAGTGTTTTCTCAAATTAGAGAAATATGCAATTTTCATGGAGGTTTAAGATCATAGTGTGTCACTTGGAATTTGAAACAAAGCCAGATTTATAAATCCTTCATAAGAAAACTTCAATTCTGCTCTAATTTTAATCATCTTGCTTGTTGAGTATTGCAGTGTGGCTTGTCTGCAAAGCCAAATATAGGTCTGCCCTTTAGAAAGCATTCCGGTTTCTTTAGTTGTTGGTTTTTTGTGGTTTGTTGTGTGCTTGTTTTTTTTTTTTTTGAGAGATGTTTATGCAGTTTTCTCTTTTTCATATAGTAAGTGTGGAGCCAGGCATTGGCTCTCTCAAACTGATAAGTGTCACTGCTCATTAGCGTTGAATGCCACAGCTCCTATCACTTTTATTGTGTCCCTCAGCTAGCACGTTAGCTGTTAAAACAGCAGTTAATCCCTTTGATATTGAATGGGTCCTGTAACCCTCTGACCTGGTATTTCAAATAATAATCAGAGTTCTCTAGTGTCTTGTATGGTTTAATTCCAGTAGGAGCCTTGCTACAGAAAAGGAAATTTTGCCATGCAAGCTAACTTACATAGAAAGCTGATGGTGAGGAGTGCTTTCTAAATACGCTTAGAAAAGTGGTGACTTAAGCAAGTGCAGTGTGGGTGAAGGGAAAGCACAGTTTGGTAGATGAGTAATGGGCAGCATGATTGTTTCACGTTGGGCTAACAGGCCTTCTGCAGCAGCTTCAGCTAGTACCCCTGTTTCAGCTGGCAGCGCTGCCTCAGTTAGGTTAGAGCAGTGTCTGACCTGGGTTAAAGGTGTCACAGGTTTCACAGCGTGAATCCATCAATGCTACTTTTGCATATACTCAGAATGAATGCAAGCCAACGTAACTGAAGCCATGCTGATCTATTTTTTCCTTTTTAAATGTGGGAAATCTGCCATATCGTTCACAGTACATACGGTAGTTACTGGCAGCTTTTAGCTTTGCAATAGTGACCTGTATGCATGCAGAATGCCTTCTTTTTTTCTCTTCCCCACTGTATGCCTCTCCTGCTCAATTTCCCAGAATGCCTAAATTGAAGAACTTCCCCTTCTTAATGTACAGCAGTGCTGTTACCTCAAACATTTCTAGCGCTGAGATGATATTGTGACAGCTGGTTCACAGCAACACAAAGGGAGAGATGTAGCTCCTTGCATTAATCTACATGGCAGTGGTGAAGTGGGGCAGGAAGAATGGGGATCTGCTGGCTGCAGTGAGTGGACCAGGTGGAAGGGTCACCTTCAGTCTCTGAAATTAAGACCTTAAGGGAATTGAGGAAAAGTATCTTAATGCAAGTAGCTAGCATTGTGGGGTTTTTTGCCAATGCAAGTGTAGTAGTAAAATGTCAGTTGAAGATTCCAACAGCCTTGTAATGCTTTGAAGGTTTAGATATTGGAGCGATTCTGAATCAGAGAGAGCTTAAAGAAACTAATGCAATCAAGTATGGTGATTCCCTTTTTGACTGGGGAGGCTGTTGGAACTGGTGTGCCTCCCCAGTGTGGTTGTAGGCCATTACAAAAGAAAAAAGCCAACGTTCAGCTCACGGAGGAAAGCCCAGGCCTCATGACTGCTTGCAGATCCTCTGCAGCCTGTTTGATATCACGTGTAACTGATGAAAAAACATGGCTTTTTTTTTTCTGCAGCCTTGAAGACCATGTTAAAACTTTCAAAGCATAAAAAGGCATCAGTAGTACAGTGCTGTAGGAGTTTGGGCTTTGTCTTATTTGATGGGAAAACATCAGCAATTAACTCTGAAACGCTTGATGCTCCATTGCTTCTTAGATTGGAGAACCCATTTGTAAACAGAAAATGCGCTCCACTGGCCTTGCCTGCAGTAACACCCATAAAAAGAACAGAGCTGAAAAAATAAATGTAGGTGTAAGTTACAAACCCAAAGCTTTGAGGGAGCAGCAAGCATAGGTATGTATGTCAGGTAAGATCGTGGGTGAGAGTGGGAATTTGACAAGAAAATAATTCTCTCATCCTTCATGTAGCACAAGAAAATGTGCTCCCAAAGCATAGTTTTGTCCTTCGGCTGCCAGTTCAGCTGAAAGGTTGTTGTCAGCATCCGACTGAAGCTTGAGGCAGCATAAAGGTGTGCAAAAAAATCAACGAACAAAAAAGAAGCCTCCAAAATCAAAACAATCCTACAGCACGTTCAGTGGCTCTGAAAACCCTTGCTGTAGGCAGGTGACTTAACAAGCTATCAATTATTGGCTGGGCTGTGATAAGTTGAGCCCCAGTTCTCTTCTTGTCCTCACTGTTGCAAAATGAACTATGAATGTAGGCAAGGTGGTTAGCTTAGAGTTTGGCATTACCCTCTGCAGTCACAACAGATTTAATACCCACACTTGCCTGTTGTCAGTAGGTCAACCGATAACTTGTTCAGCTGCAATAAATAACGTGCTTCTCATCATCACCCCTTAAATAGTCAGAGTAGATTTGTGAGATCCACTGAGGTCTGGCTGGAGGGAGCTGGGGCTTTCAGGGCAGCAGGTCTAGTTAAGGGAACTAAATAGATGGGTGCACATGAGGTCCACCATTGTAGTTACATACCTGTGATGAGATGAAGCTCTCCACTGGTCCATAAACCAGATACCCTGTCTTGGGAAAACAGAATCTTAATCAACTACAGATGTCCCAGGCTTTCAGAGAGGAAATAAATACCGTCACGAGAACATCGTGCATTCAGCTGCAGTGATGTGTGGCTGTACAGCTTACCTTGGCACTGAAAGCCACCTTACCCAACTGATGTATGTGGCATCTTACTGAGGACATGGCATTCACTCCGGGGCTGGCAGGGGTTGTCATCAGTCATCTTTTGGTCTTGGTCCTGGGTTTGGCACAGATGAGGAGAAAGACATTGCTGTGGTGGCTTCCATCGAGCATTTCCCAGCAGAGGTGATTCTCATTTGCACCTGTCTGACGAGGAAATACTGTGAGCTTTACAGCATCTTGTATTTTCAGAAGATTGGACTGTAAATAACAGGTTTTGTTCTATGTGGTAGCAGGTAGTATCTGAGCAGTTAAGGTTGTGAATTCTGTTTAGATGATTACAAGGCTGTGCAGGTGCAGCTATAGCAGACACTTACTGTAATTAAGTTAATTAAATATCATTGTGGGACTCAACTTCATTTCCTTCCTGAAGTAGGTTTGACTGCAGTTGATTCTTGCTTAGGCAGTGTTCCTTCCTCTCTTTCTCTCAGTGTGATTTGATATCACCACTGCTTCACAGCTCAGTTGCGTTGTTCTTCACTCAGTCACTCCAGACAAACATAGATGCCTCAGTGTCTTCTTTTCCCCCTGGGACTTCTGTCACAGGCGCAGGATTTGATTGCTGAACCTCTATCATCTTTGAGAGGTCTTGGAGAATGGGGGGAGGTGCCTGAAGACTGGAAGATAGCCAGTGTCACTCCGGTCTTCAAAAAGGGCAAGAAGGAAGATCCAGGTAATTACAGGCCAGTCAGCCTCACCTCTGTCCCTGGAAAGGTGGTGGAACAGCTTGTGCTGGATGCCATCTCCAGACAATTGGAGGAAAAGGAGGTTATCAGGAGTAGCCAGCATGGGTTCACCAGGGAGAGGTCGTGCTTGATCAACCTGGTAGCCTTCTAAGATGTTGTCACTGGCTGGGTGGATGGGTGGAGAGCAGTAGATGTAGTCTACTTTGATTTCAGCAAGGCGTTTGATACCGTCTCCCACGACATCCTTATAACAAAGCTGAGGAAGTGTGGGATAGATGAGTGGACAGTGAGGTGGGTTGAGAACTGGCTGACTGGCAGAGCACAGAGGGTTGTCGTTGGCGGTGCAGAGTCTGGTTGGAGACCTGTAACTAGCGGTGTTCCTCAGGGGTCGGTGCTGGGTCCGGTCTTGTTCAACATCTTCATCAATGACCTTGATGAGGGGATAGTGGCCACCCTCAGCAAGTTTGCTGATGATACGAAGTTGGGAGGATTGGCTGACACGCCTGAAGGCTGTGCTGCCATTCAGCGAGACCTGGACAGGCTGGAGAGCTGGGCGGTAAGAAACCAGATGAGGTTTAACAAAAGCAAGTGTAGAGTCTTGCACCTAGGGAGGAATAATTGCATGCAGCGGTACAGGTTGGGGGATGACCTGCTGGAGAGGAGCTCTGCAGAGAGGGACCTGGGTGTCCTGGTGGACGACAGGTTGGCCATGAGCCAGCAGTGTGCCCTTGTGGCCAAAAAGGCCAATGGCATTCTGGGCTGCATTAAAAAGAGCGTGGCCAGCAGGTCGAGGGAGGTGATCCTCCCCCTCTACTCTGCCCTGGTAAGGCCTCATCTGGAGTACTGTGTCCAGTTCTGGGCTCCCCAGTACAAAAAAGACAGGGATCTCTTGGAAAGAGTCCAGCGGAGGGCCACAAAGATGGTGAAGGGCCTGGAGCATCTCCCCTATGAAGAAAGGCTAAGTGAACTGGGTCTGTTTAGCCTTGAGAAAAGAAGACTGAGAGGGGACCTGATCCAGGTCTATAAATCTCTAAGGTGTGGGGGGCAAAGTGGCGAGGCCAGACTCTTTTCAGCAGTGTGTGGAGACAGGACGAGGGGAAACGGCCAGAAACTGGAGCGTAGGAAGTTCCGCACCAATGTGCGCAAGAACTTCTTTACGGTGAGGTGACGGAGCACTGGAACAGGCTGCCCAGGGGGTTGTGGAGTCTCCTTCTCTGGAGATATTCAAGACCTGCCTGGACGCCTGCCTGTGCGACCTGGTGTAGGGAACCTGCTTTGGCAGGGGGGTTGGACTCGATGATCTCTGGAGGTCCCTTCCAACCCCTACGATTCTGTGATTTTATGATTTATGGGGAGCCAGGAGAATAAGGATATAGTTTGTTATATAAAGAGAGATTTGCTTCCATAGCGTGCAATTAGGGTGCTCAGGGCCATGTGCAATACCTGCAGGCTCCCATCAAATGAGATGAGGGGAGTAAGAGTCATTTTCATGTTCTGTAGATAACGTGGGGCTGATGGCACGTGTTGACTATGTTAATCAGACTGGTAGCCATCCTCGTTGCCTTTCTCAAAGAACTTTAAAAGGTCCTGGTGGGGTGATCTATAGACTTAAATTTCACACTTAGGTATGTTTGGAAGCTGCTGCCTGCACTGCACGTGATATTCTGCACTGAACGCGGCATCCAATAAGCCAGATCTTCTGCTTTCCTTAAAGTTAAGCATCCTATGATAAAACACTAATTAAGTTACAAATGGGCATAAAACTAATTTAAAATATTGCAGTTTTTGATTGTTTGAGGTTTTGCAGTGCCTTGTGCCTCAGGAGGCTTGGATGGAAGTCTGTAACACAAACGATAAAACAGTGGGAAGATGCCGACCCACTTAGAGGGGCTGCTGAGAATAAACGTTTGCCAGAAGTTCTTCTGGTCCTCACAGTGAAGGTGGCTGTCTGATAAATGACTTTAAAACACTTCTTTTCTTGATTTCTCTTGTAAATTATACAATTGAGACAAGAAATTTATTCCTTACCAAGAGTAGCTTCATTGTAGAAGAGCAGTCCATGACAGACCAGTAGGCGAATGAGAAGAGAGATCCGGTTAGCGCCCTGTGCTTCCACAGATACTTCTGTCCCCAGTGCACAGGAAAAATTTTCTACTTTGTCATTCCTATTAGTTAAACTAGCAGTGCTGTTGGTTATATCTAATAAGAATTTTGATGCCTACTAATTGTGAAAAGGGAACAGAAATGCAGCTAGGCTATGACTGAGCTAATGAATACAACTGGGAGAGTCTCACAAGAGTGATTGCAGTGGTGCTTTGGCTGTGTGAAAACGTGAATTGATGTGATGCCACTGTCCCAAAAGAGTTAACTGCTCACCCTTGAAGACTTCCTTAGAAAAGAAGCCAAAGTTGAAGTGGTTTAGGCGTGAGGATGGAGGTATTTGATTTTCTTGGCTTAAGTGTGCAGACATGAACTCTGAGATCAGCATGTCCTACTAGGAAGATATCAGGTTAGTACCCAGCAAACAGTGGAAAGGTACACTGCAGAGCTGCGTGTGGGGTCACGAATCGCATCCTCTGCTTCTTTCCTTGCTGAACGGGGCTTGGTAAAACAGTGCAGGCAACTGCTGGAAGCTTTTGTCCCTCCTTATTAAATAAATAGACCACGTATCTCCCTCTGCCGTGCAGCCTGTCATCGCGATCAATAGGTTTCGGTGTGGCAGAACTGAGCAGGTGTAGCGGGCTTATTTCTTCTGTGAAATTACAGAAGGGATGACTCAGATGTTTTCTGTAAGCTGTAAAGCAAATGCTTTTGACTCAGATACCTTTTTGTCTTGGATTCTTCCCTGCAGTTTTTTTATTGTGTCTAGAAGATGCCTCCTCCTGTGAGTTGTGGTCTTTCAGCCTAATGTCAGTACTCATTAAAGTATAGGAGCAAGAGAAATTTAACAGACTAAAGTTAAACTGCAGCAGAAGGAAGAATTTAGTGAAACATTCCAGGGAGTTTGCTTGGGTTTAATTGGCTCTCGAAGCTTAGGTATGGCAGGTAGATATGCTTTACAGCAATGCCTCATGGACATGTGATAAAATAATCTAAACCCTCTCACCTCCTGCCAGGTGGAGCTGTACATACAGAGTAACTCAATCTAATTTTTGCAGGCACCGAACAGATGGGGTTTTACTGCCTCGAGTGCTGGGTGTGCATGAAAGAGCGATGCCAGCAGGATCCTTGCCCCAAACAAAAGCTTGCTGAGACACAGCTTGCTGCAGGAAGGCAGGCTGCTGGCTGGGAGCTTTTGCACAGGCCTCAGCAACCAGGAGTGTGATGGGGAAGAGGATAGGTGGTTTGTTCATTTTGGTCCCGGGGTGTAATTTACTTGCTGCCTTGTGCTTGAGTGGTTTGCAACATACTGCATAGTAAAACACTGAGCCTGCTTCATTTTGCTGCTTGAAAACACTGTAGAGGCAATTGTTCTGACTCCCATTTTGTAAAGAGAGAAGCTAGGGTGTGAAGGGGTCAATATCAGCCAGGTATTACCTTCTGTGTTCCACTCTAGCAGGATGTAGGAAGAAAAGAGCTTTTATGCTGTCCTGATTGTACAAGAAGTGTTTGGGTACACGTATGATTTATGTCAGGCTCTGCACGCTGGGCTGGCAGAGCGGGTGCAAAGACCAGCTTCATGCAGTGAGCGATAGCTCAGCACTCCTCTCTCCTTAATGAGTTTTGTAGCTCTTCTGTTCTTCCCTTAGCCTACTTTCAGCACCTCCCGAGTGCTTAATTTCACTTCTCAGGACAAGAGGACAGTGTGGTCTTCTGGGACTCTGGAAATGTAGCTGCCGTCAAGCAGGAGTGGGTATTAGACAGCTCATCTGCAACAGTGTGATGGGGAGACTTTGGAGGTCAGAGAAAACGTGCAGGAGTGCTGCCTGTCTGAGCAGGGTGATTTTGCTTTCCCTGCACGCTGGACCCAGACCACGAGGTTAGGGCGGGCAGGGTACACAGCTTGCTGCTGTGGGTGCACGTGGGCTAGAGGATGTTCTTTACAACTAGCTAAGATCTCTAATGACCCAGAGTAAATACAGCACCATTATGTTTTCTTTGCCAGTGCATTTTTTTTTTCCAGTTTCTGAGCTTTCCCTCTTCTCTTGTATTTGAGACCATCAGCTCTCCTGGGACAGAGGCTGCCTACCACTGTTTGTACAGCACCAGTTTCAGTGGGACCCACTTTCACTGTCTAATAACATGATTAATACAGCTAATACAAATAAATGCTTCTTTGGCACCCAGGTTCCTAAATCAGGGTGGAATACTTCAGTTTTTTTCCTGCAGTCATTCCCTTCTTCCCAAAGAAATATATGCAGAGAGTAAATGTGCAATATATGCATAAATAAATGCAAGTGTCCTGAAAAATACAGGTTCATATGCATCTTTTCATGCCTTCTGGCACCATGGCATCCAGGTAGCTTGCTCCCTAGGAGCTGCATGGAGCAATGAGAGAATGTGTTTTGCTGAGAGCACAGGCAAGGCTATTGTGCCACTGTTTTACCCCCTTCTTCCTGCTAAACTTCCTTCCTCGCCCAGTGATGGTCTCTTCTCTTGCTGGTAACTGAAGTGTGACTCTGTCAGAGGAGGCAGCGCTGTTGGAGTGACATCCCTCTGGAGCTGCTGAGTTCTCTGCTCCCTGTGGATCTGCGTCCCGAAAGCATTCTGCAGTTTGTCTGACAAATGGCAGGCAGATCCACCAGGAGCTGGGCTGTGCAAATAAGTGTGTGTGTTCACCAGCAGAGCCTGTGGGGCACGGCAATGTTCTGTCTTCCAGATGACGTTTGACCATTTCCTTGCTGTGTTGAAGATGCTAATGTTATCTGAATACCAAAGGTTTCCTTTCTTTTTTTTTCCATCATTGATACAAAAATCTGAGAGCATAACCTATCAGAAATCCTTTATAAGACATTTAACCACTCCTTTTCCCTCCCTGAAGGTACTGTGTACTGGCTGATAGCCCAACAATCAAGGCAGTCAGAGTGTAAAAATAAAGCACTGCCAAGGCTCAGCTGTTTGGCGCTGGTGTGCGAACTAATGATGGCAAAGCTGCTGTTCTATTGTCCATAAGGGGGAGACTGTGCCTGAAAGCTGTGCTCCCCTGTTGTCTCCATGAGCGTGTGCCTGGAGTGGCAGCTCTGCAAAGTGAAATTCCAGCTGTTTGCAGCAGCCCAGGAGACCAGTTGCCTAGAAGCACACCGCAGGGACAGCACAGCTTTCAGCAGATGGAGGAGTAGCAGAGGTGCATCAGATCAGTTTATGCAGGAGGGCTCCATTACTGCTGGGTATGGTTGGAATTTCTCATTACAGGCGTGAGAAGGAGCTGTGCCACATACAGAGCCAGGCCTCCATGGTGTGTGCTCGGCAGTGAGAACCTGGCTGCACGGAGCCAGCACTCAAAACAAACCCTTTGTGCTCCTCCTCCCCAGGCTGCCTGCGGGCTCAGGGAAACAGCTCTGCAAAAAGTCAAGTTGGGAAGGAATTCTTCATACTGAGAGAGTTCTTTGAACCAAATTAAATGGCTCAACTTCTAGTTGCTGAAGAGTTGTCCATATGCCTTCAGGGATAGGAGGAGGGAGGCTTGAATTCTTTCTCCTCTTTAATGTCTGTTGTTTCTCACTGCAGTGGCAGCTGGTTGCTGGGTTGGCTCTCCCTGGGTGAATCCCAGCTGTGCTTGCAGGTGCCGCTCCACTAGCTCAGATCAGAGCAGGGACTTGTGAGCAGGCGGCCCATGCTGAAGTGCTTCACAGCACTTGGATACAAATGAATGCTAAATCTGTTCCCTGGTAAATGTTGGAACCATATGAGTGCACTGAACCCCACTGAGCTGCCAAACCTTCTGTCAAGCCAGAAGTTAAGTTGTTGCAAGTCTGCATTCCTATTTTTTTTCAATAGCTTGTAGTGTGTCCTGTAGGAGTGTAAATACAACTCCAGCCAGGCATGGAACATGCAACTTGAAAGCCCTGGCGTTCAGGAGGCTGGGTAATGGAGAGTGTGATCGTGACTCACCGGAGCTGTTCTCTTGTTGGGTTGCAATGGGAAGAGGCCGGGCACGTCTCTGCCTGCGTATTCCCTTTGCTGTGGAGGGAGAGGGCATGCAGCAGCCTAGCAGGGGCCCTCCTGGGTTTGCTTTGCTGATGTAGCTGTCGAGTTGAGTGAGACTGCAGAGCCCCCTGTGCTGAGTATGTACTGATGGGTAGGGTAACCAAGGGAGGTGTCTGCCCCATGCACAGGCTGGGAATGGTGCAGTGAATCTGCAGGTTCTTTTTTTTTTTTTTTTCTCTCCTCATCCCCTTAAAGAGGTAAGGATGCTTCCAAGCTGGTTTTCTTTCCACCAGTTCTGATTATCCATGGAACATCACTTATTCCTGAACTCAGTCACTAGCTCTTAGCTGTGATGAGGTCATGAGAGAGCGGCTGAAAGCCTTTCTGGCAGGGGGAGGAGTGGAGAGGAGGAACACATTAGAGCGCAACAAAGGGAGCTGCAGTGAGTTTTTGTGCTGATAAACGTGAGAGCAAAAGCCCTGACGGCTGCTGCGATGGTAATTTGGGCTGGCAAGTGTTCTCCAGGCACTGTCAGCACACATCGGCGCCAGCACTGGTGTGGGCTGCTCCCATCGTGAGCCCAAACCTCGGCAGTGGGTCTCACCAGTGGGAGCCAGGCCAGTTGCATACAGCAGCCTGGAGAGCCCTTACTGTCTGGCCATTCGTCTGCTCAGTTGCACCTGGAAAGCACAGTAGAGGCTGAGGAAATATTCCAGATGCAGCTTTTGGGGTTTTTTTCCCAATTTTTGACTTGTCTGTAGATCCACCTGGAAGGGAGGGGGATATATGTTGTTGCAGTCAGAGACACAAAGCAGAGAAGTGCTGTTCCTGCTGCTGTGTTTGGGACATTGGCATATGCTATTGCTAGTGATGTAAATTGAGACTGAGAACTGAAGTCATTGCGGTTGTCAAAGGAGTGGCTGCAGTGATGGATGACCAGAGGGAAGAGCTGACTGCCATACTTCAGACCAGGGTGGACATCTACTGCAAAAAGCCACTAGCTTCAACTTATCAGGCAGTGAAGTTGCATAGAGCAAAATGTCAGGCAGTGCTGATTTTGGACAGGATCAGGTGGTACAGTTCCTGAGTGGGATGGGGCAGCACTCTCCAGTGTTGCTGTCCATGCTGGAACGGAGCAGTCTGCAGCCTGCTCTCAGCAGGGCAGTGACTCTGCCATTGCCGCAGGCACAGTCCTGAACCTTGTGGAACAAATGGACCCACGTGTGCCTGTGACTGCATTTTCCTTGATCAGCACAGGGCTCTCAGCCTGCAGTAAAGCAAGTGGTATAGTGCACTGAGGGAGAAGCTCTTCTTGGAGAGCTATGGCTCTACGTGCACTGACTGAGGGTGGCAGGGAGTTTATGCTGCATCCCTGAGCTGTTGTGGAGACCTGTGAAAATTTGCCCTCTTTGTTTCAGAGCCATCATCAATCACTTCAACCCGAAGATAGAGTCTTACGCTGCAGTGAATCACATATCTCAGCTCTCTGAGGATCAGGTAAGCCAGGCGTGTGACCAACTCTTCATTCTGCTCTCTGGAATACAGGTATTGTGGAGTGCCCTGTGCTCACTGTGACTGATGATGTGCAGCAGTATGAGGGCAAAGGTGGGGCTTTCTTGTTCCTTGTTCAGATGTGGGTGAGAGGAGGACAAACAAGGCCTTAGCCTAATTTACTATTGCATGCAGACATCTTGGTCCTGTAAATGCAGAAAAAAGGGTAAGAATGATAAAAATAAGCTGCACTGTCAGCAAGTGTGGTTAGAGACTGAGAATCCTGGTGTGTAGAAAAGGGACAGGAAGCTTTTGGCAGCAAATTTGCATGCTGGAGAGCTGTTGGATATCTACTGTGATATCAGGCATTTATAACTTAGGCAACAGTTGGTGGAAATTTTCTAGGGTAATTAAATTCCGTGTCCTGAACAGTTGTTGTAGATGGATTTTTGGAAGGAAAAAAAAAAAGAAGAGGTTTAACTAAAAGAAAAAAGGTGATATGGTTAGGTTTCCCTTCCTTAATTTGGCCTGCTCTCCTCTATTCATGTCCTGCTTGTATTGCATAGATGTGTAAATGTGGCTTCTTGAAAATAGGCTGCTGTGCAGGGTCTCACAAAGGGAAGAGATGGCCTATTTCCCAAAATAAAGTATCTGGATTATATGTTAATCACTCTTGAAGAAGTGAATGACTGCAGGAGCTTGTGGTAGACAAAATAAAAAGAGCTGCCATCAAACTGGCGGGAACCATCCAGAGACAGCTGTGTTGGGAGCTTGGGACCTCCTGGAGCAGAAGCAGTCCAGAACAGACCTCATTTGAGTCGCCCTGGATTGCTGCTTCCACCGATGTAGGGTCCTGTGCTCGTGTTTGTTAAAGGGCCTGACCACATCTTGCTCTACAACTCGTTTTTTCCCTCTCTCTTCCCTCACCCCCTGTCCGGAATACTTTTCATGTTACTTGATGATATCCTCCCATGCTTCCTGCTAACCTTTCCATTTATTATCCCACTTGATCTGTAATATATAACACTCCAAAGTCTCGCATTGAATGCTGTGCTAATGCAGTGGGAAAAAAAGAATGGACCCTACTGCTTTTTATTCTATTCTTAATATAGCTGGCTAGAAGAACATTGATTTTAATTTACTCAATTTTTGTGTATTGTTCTGCCCTTTTTAGTCACTGTACCTCCAGCTATGCTTTGCGAGGCTTGTGTTATAAATCCTCATTCATTGATGATCTACTGATTGCATCAACCCAGGCCTCTAAAAAAAGAAAAGCCTTTGATAGCCCAATTTAAAAGGAGGCTCGGATAGAAGGGAATTTTGCATAGTGTTTAGGTTAGACTGAGAAAGGAAACGAGCTTTTCACTGTCAGTTCTGCATAGTTTTCATCCTCCAGCAGTTCAGGGAGGTCAAGTTATATCCTTTCTTCCCTGTGTTACTCTTTAAATAAAATCTGTAGCAGCAGGCAGATAATGAAATCAGTGCTGATGCATGGAGCATTTTGAGGTAGATGATTAGGAAGTTGAAAGGCATATTTCTCCTTTTCTCTCCCTTCGTAGTTTCTCTCAGCGTAGGGAGAACATCAAACAAATCAGAACTGTAATAGGCCCCAGAGAACTGCAGAGGGATAATGGAGATGTCACTGTAGAGGGGCTGTGTGGTCTTGGTGAGGGTGTTTGGTCAGCTCTCCACAATTTGCTGCACGAGAAGCAGAAGGAGAGGACTCACCTCTACTTCTCAGGAGCCAGTGAGCTCAGGTCTGTGCTTTGGAGTGTGGGTTCCCCTCTGTCAGTAGCCATCCCATACATTGAGAACGTGGGAGGTGGTGGTAGATGGCTGAGGCCAAGGCCGGAGTCTGGCTTGTTGTGGTACAACTGAATTTGTTGTTTTCAAGAAGTGTTAGTGGTTCAGCTTGGGGTGGGGACATCAAGCTTGCCTCTTGGCCACTGCAGTCCTTTTTTTCCCTTCCAGCTGTACCTCTTTATTCACTTAATTCTCCTTCCCTCTTCTCTGCATAAGTATTTTCTACACAAAATTGATCCTTCTTTCCAGTCCTGTCTTCTGAGTTGTACAGCACAGAAACATTTAGTGGTAACATTTAAAATGTAATTGTTAACTTGTGTATCCACATGCAGGTACTGCGTTTGGGATTGCTGGCTTTCTCTGTTATTCATGTAGTTTCAGGAGACTGACTCTTCTCTCTCTGAGGGCACTCCTTTTTTACAGTTTTGAGGACCAAACTCTTATTTTAGTGAAGTTTTCCTTCCCAGAAGCTGACCTTTGGCAGATTTTCATATGGCTGCTCCTACTCCTCTGTGGTATCTGAGAATCTCCTATTAATCAGGCAGGCATGTCTTTGACATACATCCATCTGAGGGGGGGGTTTCTGAGTTGCTTCCAGTTCACTGGAACCTACACAACTTGCAGATTTGTGCTTGAACCTGTATGAAACTCGCTGTGCTGTTCCCTGACTGTTCTGGCACCCTGTTCACGTGTTAGATTAACTTCTTAATTTTATTTTTAATGTCCTTAAGAGTAGCTAAGTAATCAGCTGAAAGAGGTTTTGTTCTATCTTGTTCTTTTCCTAATCCTATTGAAGGTTTTATTACCTTGTTAATCACTAATGTCCATTTATTACTGTTCTCAGTCTGTCATTTAAGTGCTTTCTCCTTTTTTATTTGTAAGCATTAATGTTAATGTTATTTCATGCTGTGAAGATTCATAGACCCTTGAAAAAGTTGGGCATGAGGCTATTCTAAAGATAGACTGCTAATGAGCCCCTACTGCTATACATTTTCAGTCCTGTAGATCTTCAGGAATCATGGTTTGAACACACTGGTTTGTGACAAGTAGATTGACAAGACCTCATGGCACTGCTTTGCTGGCTGGCTTGTGCTTTATTCAGCAGTTGCATTGGAAGTACTGGTAAGAGATTCAAGGAGTGAGCCCATGCCAGGATTTTGGTGATGAGCCACCTCAAGCTATAAACAGTATGTTGGCTTTGCTAGTAGTGCCACTGTGCAGAGTCTGATCACCAAAGCAAAGTCATCATCCTCTTCCCTTCGCTTGCTAATTTGTTAAACCTGACTCCAGTGTTGATTTCTTGTTCATGTGGCATTCTCCCTCAGCACTTCTGGCTCCTGCCTGCTCCTTCTTTAAGGAGATGAAGGATGCTAGGATGCTGCACAGTCAAAAAGGCTGGCAGTTATGGTCAATCCTATGTAGTTTTAGCTCTTCCATGTAAGTGATTATTCCCAGGTCTTCAAAGACATTTAAGCCCCTTCTCAAGTCAAAGGGCAGAATAACCCTCTGTGCGGTGAACTCATGGGCTTATCTGTGCGCTCCAGATGACTGGGCTGCCTTGTACTTAGCACGTGAAAGGTGGTAGAGTTTTCTCCATGCTGCATCTGATCTGAAAAGCTCCTAACTTTTTCCAGCAGGAGCAGTTGAAGAGAAGTAGGTCAGTGTGGTGAGAAAACAGCAACACAATAAAGAATTGCTCTGGAAGAACAAGTGCAGACAAACAGGCTGAGGACACAGGACATGAAGAGCCTGAATTCGGGTCTCACATCTGCCTTTTCTGAATGTCTAACAATTATTCTAGAGAGGCTGAAGTGAAAGAGACCCAGTGCTATTTTATTTTATTTTTAGGTCAAGTCTTCTCAGAGCAGGGATATTTTGTGGTGCCTTGCATGCCAAGCAAGTCTTGTGCCAATTTACTGGAGAATGAGGTAGTGAAATTGCTCACAGAGGTCTCATTTTCTCCTTGGCGCTTTTTCTCACTGTGATTTCCACTATAAGGGTCCTATGTTTGAGAGGGCAGGTATAGAGGACTGCTGATACTTACTACTCAGAAATATGTCAGTGCTTTTTCTGACCGAAGATCCTCTCTCTTCACAGCCACAGCAGGGGCACGAGGTACCTCAGGGTTGGAGGTGGCATCAAGTTTAGTGTGAAAGGCTGTTGTGAACACCTGTACTGTGTATATTTGTGTGGTAACTGCAGATGGAAAATGCTGGGAGCCAGAACAGATTGCGATGGAAAAACAGAACGGCTGTATTGGTTTTGAAATTGTGACAAATGAGTATAACAGTCGGGTCATTCCGTATTGTAGTACGTTTATAACTCAGGTAGCTGCAATCTGGTTTGATTAGAGAAAGAGGCATTTTGTTTTTGAGGTCGCACTCCAGTGTTGGATGGTCTCTCTGCCTTCTCCCCCCTCCCAACCCCCAATCCACATGGCTTTTAGTTCCCAGGTGGGGCTGCAAGGCACCGATCCAAGCGCAGCTCAGGCAGCCTCAGCCGCGTCAGTGCCTTGCACAGAAAGCCACAAAGCGGCACAATTGGTTTTAGATGCCCCAAGGTATTCTCACTCAGAGCCATTGACGTCACGGTTTGTTCAACTTGCTCTGTTTTCCATAACTAGCAGTAAAAGCACTACCTGATACAAAATGCTTTGTTCTTTCTTAGTGCTGCTGGCACAGCGGGGTTAGGAGTTAAAACCTTTTGGCGTGTGTGTGCTTGATATTTTTAAAATGCTGAGTACCATCAGTGCAAAGTACTACTACAGTAATTCCTCCTAATCTCTTACGTTAATACAACATGTTGTGAGGGCTCCAGAAGTACTTCAGAATGATTTGGACATAATGCTACCTTAGTTCTGAAATGCAGTCAGCTTTGGGGTCGAAAGTATGCAGCTTGCTAGTGCTGTGTTGTACTCAGCAGTAGGTATGTGAAACTCCAGCCAGAGGGTCACCAAGGCAAAGCCTTAATTTAAGGTCTTCACATCTTTGCCAATCAGGCAGAGGTGCTGGCCTTCATGGTCTGTTACAGAGACCTAATTAAGATTAGTGGCTTGAAGCAGATTTTATTGTTTAAATAGAAAGATCTGAGCTGTACCAGGTGAAATTTGAATCACAGCTATTTTTGAAGGGTTCTGTATAGGATTTCTTCTGGAGTTGGCAAATAACCAGCCTGCCTGGCTGATGGGGGCTCTTTGCTTTAGGTATCTTTCTCTTTGGGTTACCAGGGAAATATCCTCACAGTTTGCTAATGCCTCAGATTGTTTTATGCAGTGTGCCAGACTGAATGGCTCTGAAGAGGCTTCAAGAACTGACCAGCTTTGCTACAAGATTTGAAGCTGGAGGTGAGCCTTGGAGCAGTGACTTAGCGCTGTGCAGTGCCTTTTATTAACATGCAGAATGCAGTAAAGTGTGTGTCATTGGAGTGGGGGGGACAAGCGTGGTAGGCTGTAAGAGGGACAAAGGAAGGGCTTTATTTTTTAAGAAAACACCTGCTGTTGGACGGTTGTAACCGTATTCCTAACGCAGGCTCAGGAATCTGAACTAAGAAATGGGAGAAGCCCTCCAGTTTTCTTCTGCAGGCTCACATAGACTGCTCCAGCATCCTGGCTGCACCTGTAGCAGAGGCAGCACGACGCTGCCTCACCTCGGCTGCTCCCAGAGCTGTCTTTCTGCCCTCCGTGCACTGCAAATGCTACGGCTCGTCTTGCTTCCTGTGATTTTTGAGCTGTCCTCTGGGGCGGATTAGGGACTGCATCAGAGTACAAACTGGTAACAAAATAAGCCCACTGAACTTTGAAGCAAGACTCTCCTTTGATTCTCATGGCTGTTTTCACATCCTTGCCTGCCTTTCATTAGAACCAATGGGACTGATAAGGGCCTGGAGGCTGCTGTAGCCATATAATCACTACATGCTGGGGGCTTGTCCTTCCTAAGCAGCTCTTCCAGCAGTCCTGCATGCCTACTAGGTTGGTCTTACAGGTACTTACCCACAGCCCCTTTTTCTGGCTCAGTTAGCTAGAGGATGGGGCTGCAGGCTGCGGTCTGAACTGCTTCCTGGCTGCTCATGCTGCCTTGAGCCCATCTCTTCCTGCAGCGCATGGGGAGCCAGGCAGCATTCACGGCACGCTGTGCTAAGTGGAAGGTGATGTTAGGGATTGCTGCTGAGTGCCTGTGTGGGGCAGGGAGAGCTCCACAGAGCATTGCAACAGAGTGATCAAAACAGTCTGCATTTATAAAGATTAAATTACAACTTTCCACATCTGCGATTAAAGGAGGAGCTGTCAGCGGCTGGCTTGTGAGAATGCGCAATTCAATTTGCATTTTGTAAAACTTCAGATTGAGGAGAGTTTTTAATCCCTGGTGAAATCGGGAACAATAGGCACTGGCTGTTGCCAGGTGCATAATGCCTAAGTTACCATGCAAACTTCTCTTTCATCGTTCTCCGCAAAGCTGGATTTGTAGCACTGTACTTTGTTACTCCAGTCCCAGGCTCCACCCTAAGCTTCCTTCCACTCAATCACCCCTCTGCTTGAGAGCCCTAACAGAGGCAGGCTGTAGCCTGCTGTGCCAGTTGCAGCCTCAGCACCCTCTGGCCTTTGCTGGAGTCAAATTGCCCTCTTCCAAAAGCAGACAGGCTTTGCAGTGACTCCCAGCAACACTCGCTCCAGGGCTTCTTTAGGATAAAGCCCTGCCTTCAGAGATTGCCAGCGTCCCTTCTCTCTGGTAGTATCCTGCTGTAACAGATGATGTTTTTCTGCCTTCTTCCTCTGGATCGTCTAGCTGGAGCTGCAGCTGTTTCCCTAAAGTGACAAATTGGGTCATTGCTATGATTTCTAAGTGGGAAGCAAATAGAGCTTTGCAGTCTCCGAGCCTCCCAGAGCAGGAGAGTAAATGCTGCTGAGCCAAATGGTGCTGCACCTGAACAGAGCTCGCTCAGCTGGAAGATTTGTTCCCTTGGCTCTCTAACACTTGGCATTTGAATGCTAAGACAGTAAGTTCAGACTCCTTGTCCACAGTAGGATGTTGAGGGGCAAATCTTTTAAAAGGGGAGAAAGAAGCATCTCTGATGTGTGTCACTATTCCAGCCTTCATGGGAGATGTGAGGCAAGCCGTGGGATTGCTCACGGAGCTGAGATACGTCATTCAAAGGCAACAAGAGAGTAAGGATGGATGTCCAGAGATGGAGCTGGGAAAGATGGTTCTGCATCTGCCAGGGGCTATAAATCAATTCCGCTGCCTTAGTCACAGGGCGCTTGGATTCCCCTATGGCTCAGTTAAGGCACAAATAAGCTCCTGGGGAGCTAAGTATTGCTAGCAGCACATGCTGCTTCAGCAGCAGCATCTGCCTCTTTGCTGGCATGAGAGCAAGCCTGTGGGAGGATATTAATTCTTAGCCTTGTGCTTGTGTTCACCGGGGCAGTTATTCATAGGAATTCTTCTTTCACTTTTTCCAACCCGTGGGTCTAAGGTCTCCATCTATTGCTTGACAGCAAGAACTGCTAACAGGGGAGTATTTTCCAGCCTCTCGGACAAGAAGCTGATGAAGCAGGCTGGACAATTGTCTGAAAATAACAAGGATTTCTGGAATAAGCTGATGCAACTCAGCAGCAATCAGCACTTACATTGTTAACTGTTGTCACAGTTGCATCAGTGTTAGTTGTAACGTAGGAAGCTTTTATCTTGCCTGAAAGCAGGGCTTAGTTAGAATGACTTCTGGCAGTAGGAGAAGCATGGACATTCTGTTGTTAAGTCCTTAGGGTTTGGAGTACAGGATAGTTTCTTGCAGAATGACATCTAAAAATGTTGTTTCCAGTAGCCCCTGCCACGCTCTAGTCTGCTGCTTGGAAACTTTGCTGCTGAGCCCAGCTGTGTGCAGAACCCACTAAGGAAGATCTGAGCTTAAGGCACAGAGGTGATGGACTGCTCCGTGCAGAGACATCTGATGTCAGCAAAGGAGGTGACATATTTCTGGTAATGTGATTCAGCACTGGGAGCAAGTCAAGCTGCTGGTGTGATATGGTTAGCCAGCTGTTTTGGGGGGGAGCTTTGGCTTTGGGAACACCTGCACAATCTTTTGCAGACCAAAATGAGCCATTCTGCCCATGTTCTGAGCTGTCTCGGAGCCCTGTGAGTGTGTTTAACACAGTGAAGTGCCAGAAGTAATATCATTGTAGTGCTACTGCAAGAATCTGTCCCTTTGGGCAGTGCTACCAGCTCCCCACTGGTTGTATTTCCTAAGCAGCATCTGGGAAGTGAAGGTACTCAAGGTAACCAAACCATTCTTCTAGCTACAACTAAGACACCAATATTTCTCTTTTTTAAATTTGTATTTCCAGACTTTCTTTGCTGGGAATTTTTGCACCAATAACTAATGCTCCTGAAAGCCAATGATTTGATGGAAGCGTCTCACTACAGACTCTTAATTCTTTCCTCATTTATAAGGATGTGCTTTTCTATTTTAAGTGATGGGTCTATTTAATTACAGTACCACCTACAAGCCGCTTTGTGGGCATAGAAAGAAAACAGGGCTGTCGCTGGGCTAAAACTCCTCTTTTTGGAATAAAAAGAGAGCTGCCGTGGTGCCTCATCTCAGCCTTCTTTGCAGACACCTGAGCATATGACACACTTTTTGCAGGAGAGAATATTAACATGATGTGAACTTAATTCCTTCAGCTGATGACAGCTTCACATCATCCAGTTCTTGCTGAGCTTTCCACTCTCAGTAGTGCCCAGAGGGATAATATTCCAGGGCTGCTTGAGGTGTGTCTGTCGTTATTTAATATGTTGATGTTTCAGAAGTAGGACTCTGCGATGCTGGGGCTGGGCAGTTCACGTCATAGCAAACATGAAGAAGTCAGTCATTATAACAGGGGCTGCTGAGCAGCCTGCCCCAGTTGCTCATCAGGAGCTCCGTTAAGTCAAACCAGCAGCCTGTGGTCTTGTCTCAGCTGTTTGCTGGCCGGAGGCATCGCCTGGCCCTTCATCCTCACCCAGAAGCCTTTCACCTGAGTGAAGTATAGCTTGAAGATGGAGGTAATGGTTCTCTTGGGATACTTGGATTGAAGTACCGTGCTCTTTGTACATAACTCAGTGTGACCTCAGCTTACAAATGTCAGGGAGAGCTTTTTTGGAAAAGGTCAGGTTGAGATGCTTGAAGGAAAACGACCGGTTGTTTCAGTCTTGCTCTTTGTTTAATAAGTGAACGATGCAAGAATTTCACAAGTCAAATCTGTTTGGGGAGTAGGAGGATTTTATTTTGATGGCATTCCTCTTTAAAAATGGGAGGAAAACCACATGCCTGTACTCTCACAGAAAGCCTGACATTCCAGCTCTCAGGAGGGCTGTGGCTTACAAAGCAAATCCCGACTGAGGTGTGCTTGCCTCATTGCCAGTGTTCTTACACGGCTGTGCCCAGCTGCTCGCCGCCTGCTGCAGCTTCTTCTGCCCCCTCTCTGGTTATAGATGGGAACACATGCTGCAGAAATGGTCTACAATGTGTTTGAGATCACACCTATCCTCTGTTGCTGGCTCATGGAAGAGGTGATCGGACCATTCCGATGCTGAGTGCTGATCTGACAGAGGCTTTAGTGCCTCCTGGGGCAGTGGTGAGTGGTGTTTCACCTCGCAGCCTTCTCATACTCTGCACAGCTCCTGCTGTTTGTTCTCTTCTCTCTGGGCATGGAATTACTGTTCTGCCACACTGTTTGGCCTGGATTTTCCTGTGTCCTTGTTTCTTCTGTGAGGGGCTGCATGCTATCATGGTGCTGACAGCACACACATTTGAGAGGATTCCTTTGCATGTGCCTCTTCCAGCATTTTACAGTCCTCGCTTCTTCAACATGAGATGGTAGAATATAAAAAGCTCACTTTCTTTCCTTTCTGTTTTTCTCAGTTCTGCAGCTCTTGTGATCTTTAAATTCTTTCTGAGTGTCAGACAGTTCTGGAGACTTATGTGACAGGGGGAGCTCAGTGGTCCCCTGAAGTCTCAGTAGTCACCTTCAGATTGGGCCTTAGCAGACCACTAGACCCTCTTTCTTCTTATCCTTAGCATACCTTTCAAATACCCTGTTAATTAGTGCCCTTGACGTGTTTTTGAGAGATGAGAGGGAAGAGCAGTGACAGCTTTCCCAAGCACAGCCATCGCTGGCTGCTGTGATGCATGCTGTGGCTGCTGCCAGGCCTGCCCTGCTGTTCAGACTGAGCTGATTGTAGCTGGCAGTTGTCGTCTAGAAGCAGTAAACCAAGTGAACAGCTCCACTTATTACCATTTATAAACATGCACCAAACAGAAGCTCTAGGCACAGCCACCAGTCAGTCCTTAAAAGGCATATGGAAGGAACTGGGTATTGCCAGGGTCAGACCGCTGCATGTTTACGACAAAATCCAACACTTTCTAGTACCTGAATTTTTCAGCTGGCCAGCTTGCTTGCATTTTTTTTCACACAGCTCAAGAGGACAGAAGCACTGGAGTTAAATTATAGCACCATTTCAGTGAAACTTGCTGTTGTGAGCTGTGCTCAGGACTGTGAGGTCAGGAGCCCATTAGATGCAGAGGTGTGCACCCCTTCAGCTTGTGTCCCTTGGCTCTCAGCAGGATAAACATGGCACTCGCTATCTTCTTTGTTAACCCAAGTTGCTAATAGACCCGTGTGCTTTATCTCACCTTAGAGGTGCAGACTCAGCTCTTGTAGAACTTTCCTGACATGCAAGATGGAGATGCAGAGGGATCTGCTCCAAAGCTTCCATACAAGCTGCCCCCGGTGATGCTGAGCCCCTCAGCTGCTCAGCAGACGTGCCTGGTTGGGCAGGAAAAATCACACTTGTATTAGCATAAGGTGCAATTTCTTAAGAAATTTGCAAAGCAAGCATGAAATCCTCTTTAAAAAGAGTCAAAACTTCATATGCAAGAATGATATCAAGAGGGTAACGCGGCAGCAATTTGGGAGGAGCAGGATTTAAGATTCCCATTAAAACAAAAATAGTTGTGCAGATAAAACCACGAGCTGATGCAGTACAAATTAGCAGTTTTAAAACCTGGAGAAAAAGCAGCTGAGTTATTAATCCCTGAACTGAAGCCCCTAAGTCCTTTCAGCGAGTGACTTCTGCTTGTCGTCTAATCCCTTTGAAACATGGAAAACAGTCCCAGAGTTGTTCTCTGCTGTGTAGTAAGAGGAAATTAACCAGCGAGCAAAAGAAATTGATTAGTTGGCAACAGAAAGGGGCTGTGTACGCACTGTATCTAATTGCTTTTTATTTTTGTGTCGTCTTCCAACTTGTTGGAAGACACAGGTTTGTGGGTTGCACATGCAAAAATATGCTTAAAAATAATTCACTGAGGCTTTGAACTTCCAGTTTCAAAGATCACTGCGAGTGTTGCCATATATTGCTTTGGACAGCCTCTAATGGGGACGTTGCTCAGCCAAGCTGAATTTTATGCAGTAGAAATTCAAGCTGAAATTGAACACACCTCAGAATCACGGAGTAAATCAAATCTCATTTCCTTGCTTGCAGAGAATGTGGGCTGTGTGGGCTTTCCTCCTCCTCCTCCTTCTCAGCAATTTTTATCCTGCCAGGTCAGAGCTACCTTTTCCTTATGAGAAATACTGAGTGAGTGGCTTCCCTGAGCCTTATTCAAAAACCCATCAGGGCTAATAGCTTTGAAAATGTTTGATGTCCAAGAGGCACTTGGGAGCGCTAAATCCTCACAGAGGGATTTTTAGGCCGTAGAACAATGATGTCCTCTGAGCACTGCAGAAATTACTGCGGAGCTGATATTTCTCTGTAACTGATCCTGGAGATACATATCCAGGTATATGGCAAAGGAGAAATTGAGAGAGAAGCCTTGGTGATCAACTCCTTGTCCCCAGGTGGGAGTAGCATCCTGGCTAAGCCTTCAGTAGTGCTGTACAAATACAGCCCGTCTTTGTGCTTTTTGATTGAGAGGACAGGTAGTTCTGCAGGTTGCCACTCTGTGTGCTGAACAGCTCAGCTTGAGGATTCTACAGCCAAAGGTGCTTTGCAAGGGAAGCATATGCTTTGTCCTCCTCATCCTTGGGAGAGAACGGCTTCAGTGCCAGCACAAGTCACCTTTGCCTTGAGCATCAAAGGTGGGCACAGAGCCAACACAATCATCTTATCTGGCTTATTAGCAATTAACCTTCTCTTTGTCGTATGTTCTTTCTGTCCACCCAACAGCCAAACCCCTGCAGAGGTAGCACGGTCACTCTCATAGAGGTGAGATGCCTCGTTTCAGCCTCTGCTCAGCCACGCCTTCTGAAGGCATTTGCTCTCTGTGGTGTCTTGGGGTGGCTGCTGGGAGCACCTGAATTGTGAGAGAGCTGGTGCTGGAGCACTGGTGGGTTTGATTGTGAGAACAAGCGTTCCAGGGATAAATGCAAAGTTCCCAGGCATGCAAGCCCTTCTGGTCCTCCAAATATCTTTGGATTGCAAGATGCCACTTTAGCATGGCAGGAATCCTTCTAGAGACATAGCTATTGCCTCTGGTTGCTTCTGTTAAGTATAAGGAGAAATGACTGGAAAGAACAGGGAGTCAGCAACTTTCAGTGCCTTTGTATTTATTTCAGAGAAAGCGCACAGGTTCCTGTCCCTGCGAAGGACAGTGGCAGGCAGCAGATGTTTCATTTCTGAAAAATCTGACCTGTTTTCTGTGTATGGTCCATGCCCAAATCTCTGCTCCCCCTCAGATTCAACTTGCTGACAACTGTCCTCCACCACATCTGTTTCAGTCAAGTGTCTCAGCCCACTAAGTTCAGCATCTCACAAGGCCTGCCCTTGCAAGTGATGCTCTTGGATAGCAGCCTCTCTGTTTCCAGCTGTCTCACGAGCCTTTCAAATGCTCTTTCCAAATTAACTCAGTAATCAACTTTAAGCAGCTCTGTGATTTTTTAATTATATTTTTTCTACAGGCAAAAGACCTTTTTTCTGGTGGCCATGGATGCTTCCAAGCGTAAACAGTCTCATTCTCTTTCAGCTCAGGTCATTGCCCGTATGGAGTTTGAGATGGATTACACATTCCAACAGCACAAAAGGGGATAATTTAACAAATTAAAATGTCAACAAGCTTTTCTCTTTAAGCACGTCATATCAGAAATGATTTGGTTCTCTTATTTCTGTTGTCATCAGAGATGTTCTTCTTTCCTTTTTTTTCCCAGCTGCACAATGGAGATTAGAGTAGGATCCAGGAGCGAGGAGTCAGTTGGGACTGATTTGATCCTGTCTCCTTTGTGGGAATCTCATTGCTCTCGTAATTATTACAAACTTGCACAGTTGCAATCTCAGTTCCTAGGGAGCAGCCACGTGGTCTGTTCTTCCTCGGCCCTTCTCAGCTACTCCTGGTATCATTAGTGCACCCCATCGTTCAACACCTTCAATGCTTGTGTCCCAAATGCACTTCTAAGTTGTGTATTAGGATGCCTTAATTTGGAAATGAGTTCGTTTGAAGGAAGAATTATAGGCTCTGTATTGCAGCTTGGGCAGCCTGCACTTAGATTGACTTAAACCAGTTTTGGAACTGCAGCCTTAGAGAGCATGTTGGCAATGACAGGATTTTCTGTTTATATGGATCATCCAGCAGTTTTACAGCTGTCTGTTCCAATTCCAGACCTGCAAAGACATCCATAGCTAAAACTTTCACATGGATTGAGTCACACACCAACTTCGGAGCGCTGCCCACCTTTCCCTATTAGCTAGCTTCCCTAGCATCCTGCTACAACAGTTTTTGTCCCTAGGGGCAAAGCTGCTATTTGTAGCTAACAACTGACTACAGTTCTGTTTCTTTTGGGCTATATCTTTGGTGGGAATTTTTTCAGATTGAGTTTATAAGGCTCTTGGAGCCTTGAAGCTGTAGGAAAGTCTGCTAGATGCTGCCATTCGGGGAAGGACTCTGGGAATCATTCTGCTAAGTCTGACAGCATTGGCTGAAGGCTCCACAGTCATCAGGAAGGCAAGCAGGGGATTAGAAAGTATTAGAGAAAAAGAATCAAAATAAAACAGTACTGTGTTGCCACCTTATAAGGCTTCGATAACCCGTGTTTTAAATGTTGAACACTGATTCAGGTGCCCTCGTTTCAGACAAGATGATGTAGAACTGCAAAACAGTCCAAGTACCGTAATGCTTTAACCCAGCACAGCACCACACAGCCATTTGCTCACTGCCCCCCGCATGGGATGAGGGAGAGAACTGAAAACAAAATAAAACTCATGGGTTGAGGTAAACGTGTGCTCATCTGATGTCTTGGCTGTCCACACTTCTTACTTGTTTTTAAAAGTTGTGGTTTTCCCCATCTTAAAATGCACTTGTTTGTTTACCGTTTGTGGTCAGCTCCCGACCCACGTCATTCTAAGTCCGCTTGCTTCTGTCTTTCAGGTTAAACTGAATGGCAAGGGTGGTGTTTCTTTTCTTGCACACCTTGTCTCCTGAGCCAGCCATCTTCTGGGAAATCTTAATTTCTGTACTAGGAACCAACTTCCTTATCTTCCTCTTTCCTCCTGCTGCACACCAGGCGTGCTGTAATACCTGACTAAGGCAATCTGAACCCAGATGTGTATTTCCATTTCAGAATTTGCCAGGATGCTTTCTGCCCGCTGTGCCTAGGAAGGCTTTATTTCTGACCTTTTCTTAAAATCTTTGGCTGCTGTTTTTTAGGTTCCTGTAGCTGTCTTTGATTTCTGTAACAGCTGCATGTGTCCTGGCTTCTCAGGTCGACTGGAGTGGCAGCCCACAGCTTACATCCTTAGGAACTGTTTTAAACTTTTATCTTGTTTTGACTAGCAGGGTTGCTGACCTTAATCGGTCAGTTAGCTGGTACATAGCAAAGCTGCTGCTGACTGTTTTCTCTGTATGTTCAGGGAGACAAAATCTTCCTCTAAAAGAAGAAGATAGCACCAGTGAATGTACACAAATCACAGCATTCATTTGCAGAATGCTGGCTGGCCAGGTAGGCTGAGCAGGTAGTGTGCACAGTGAGCATAAGGATGCTCTTCCTCTTGTTTTGGTGACAGCAGTTGATTTACTGCTGTGCTAGAATGCAGCTGGTGGATAAAAGCTTCTCCTGGAACAGCCCGTCACTTTTCAGCACTTAAGTTAATTGTGAGCTCAATGGGGAAATAAAAAAATTAACGGTCCAGTCCATAGCTATCTGCAGTGCATTTGGAGCCTTGGCAGAATTGCAAGTGCTTCGCATACGTAGCAGAGAGGAGTGTTTTCATAAATGCCACCAGCTGGAGAGAAGGGTTCACAACTTCAAAATGGGCTGTAACTCCAAAATAGCAGATCGATCTATCTCAGGGTTTTATGCTCCTGCCATCATCCTGTCTGCTGCCTGCCTTCCTCACAAAGCTTCCAACAGCTGGGAAGTTCGTGGGCTCCCCTTCCTCCACTTCCTGGCAGATGTCCCCATCTAGGTATGAAGGTCTACTGTGGGGGGTGTTTATTTTATTAACTGATCATTTTAAAGATAGTTGGTGTCATGATATTTTGATCTTTTCCTCTGCCTGGAATTTGGAAACGCCAGCGTTGTGCAGTACGTGATGGTCATTCTCATGGCAGAAATGCACCGTACCCATTTTCTTCCCTTGAACGACACAGTTGCCTCCTGGATTTCCTCTTGGTCTGTCCCACAGGAGCTTGGCAGGGGGACTTCCTGGTGCAGCTGGATGACGGTTTGGCTTTGGGTGTTCATGAGATCAGATCCTCCATAGATTTTATCCAACACTATTTAAGAGTGAGAAAAGACTCACTGACCCAACCAGTCTGGAAATGACACAGCTTTCAGAAATATCCCAGTGAAGTTGAATACCTTCTGGCTTCTGATAGATGGTGATTTGGAAGCCTTTGTGGAGCAGATCACTCTTGTCCGAAAGCAGGATGCAATTTCTGCTAGCAGCGCTGGGAGAACAGCAGTTGTTTCTGAGTCAGTGCATCAATTATTTATCCTTCAAAGAGGCGCCTGGTGGGCAGAGGAGGAAAGAATGCCACCGAACACTCCCACTCCACGGATGGAAACTGTCAACTTTTTAGGCTTGTGCCTTTACAGATTACAGATCTTTGTTTGATTGTTGAACAAAAGCGTGAGCTGCAGAAAATCTTAGACAGAATGGCTGAGTGCTGAGATACGAGCAGAAGGGGATGTGAAGTGTCCCTCCTTGATGTTGCTGGGTAAAATAAAAATCATCTCTTACCTACTATCAAAACCTTTTTCCTTGTGTAGGGAAGTGGCAAGGCCTGGATTTCAGTACTGCGAGTTCAGATGGATGAAAGCAGCTCTCAGGAAGGATCTGGGCCATGGGGAGTTGTGTTTGGCTGGGCCCAGTGTGGTGCAGCACACAGCAGAACTACCAGCAATGGCCAGGAGTGATCACCAGCAATGAAGGATCAAATCTGACACACAAAGACGTAACTCCCAGGCTCCTCGACACACAGTGTCCTTTTGGGCAGCTGAATACACCTCTGCAGACCTTTCCCCCTCCAGTGACCTGAGCAGACTTCTTGTGTCTTAGTCCTGCACTGGTGCAGCCCTTTTTCATACTTCAGAGGAGAAATTTGGCCGTGATTGCTCCTTTTTCATACTTAGAGGAGAAATTTGGCCGTGATTGCTGTCACTTAACCATTTGGGTTAGTGAATCTTTTTTTTTTACTCTTTCCAGGAATTTTTCCTGCCCTCAGGTTAGACAAGGCTGTTGCTCTCTCCTCTGAGAGCGAGGGCTGCGTGCGCTGCTGGGGGCTGTGTTCCACCTCTGTGCAGACCCAGGCTCTCAGGAGATGACTGGAGGTCCTTCCCTTGCATGTAGTGCAGGCAGCGGGTGCTTGGTGCAGGGGATGCGAGGCACAGGAATAGGAATGACAACGTGTTGTGTATCTTGTACGTGCATGGTGTGACAGCTTGCATCTCATGCCCAGATCTTCCTTTCCTACTGTGTTCATCAGACCTACTCTGCATCCGCAGATGTGTGCTGTACACAGGAATCTGAATTGTGACTGTCATAGCAACATCCTCCTCCTCTTCCTCTTAGCATTCAGGAACATGGGATTAAGAC
The DNA here is from genome assembly GCA_016647715.1 of Pavo muticus. NCBI lineage: Eukaryota > Metazoa > Chordata > Aves > Galliformes > Phasianidae > Pavo > Pavo muticus. The sequence goes on from JACDJE010000055.1 coordinate 375,380, forward strand.
TCATGGCTTGATTAGCTTGGGGGTGAAGGGTGATGTTGGAGCACCAGCACTGCGTTTAGCTCCAGAAACGCTGCAAAGGTAAGGTAGTGCTGGGGCAGAGAGAGCTCCGTGCTGCTGCCTGTCCCAGGACGGGTGAATGGGAGCTGCTTCCTGCACACCTGGGTAGCGCTGACAGCCTGAGAGGATCCTCTCTGAGCTTGGCTCAGGCAGAAGGGGAGAAGGAGCTGAGTGCGGCAGGGGTCTGGGCAGAGTCTGTTGGGAAATGTGGCAGCCGTGTGTTTGTTTTTATTTAACTTCTAATTATTTTGTTATCTGCTTTATCTTTGGCACTTCTGGGGATTAATTCTAGCAGAGACTCCAGCCTGCATCAGCAACTTTTAAGTTGCTCTGTGAGAAGTGTGATGCCATTTAGAAAAAAAAAAATAAAACCATTTTCTGTATTAATTAGAAGATACTATTGTAAAATTTATGTCAATTATCTAGCACTTTGTTACGGAGAGGCAATAGCCTCTTTGTAGCCCAGGTGGCAGCAGCCTTTTCATTACAACGAGGAATTTTGCTATTCACTTGGATTCACTACAGAGAAATGCTTGGGGACAGCGAGTTGTGTGTGCAGCTTAGTGTGGGGGGAAGGTTTGTACTAGATCTGGAGGAAAGAAACCAGTTGGAGGAGTCCGGTATAAAATGCACATCAGGCTTTTAATGGAATGGGAAACCCTAATGTCTCTTTTACCCTCCTTCCTGTGAGCTGAAGGGACAGCCTGCAGGGTGTGCTCATGGTGTTTTGGAGGTGGGACTGTGCTAATTCCCTCTGTGATGCTCACTCCATCACAGAGAGGACAGGAGGTTTGCTTGTTTTTACCCCTTTCCTTCATCCCTATGCTGTACCCACGCAGTAGCATTGCTGAGGGATGCTCCGTGCTCCAGCGTGGGACAGCTGGCACAGAAACACAGCTTCTCCGTCCTTGCTAGCCTGATGGGAAGAGGCTTGCCAAGCCCATCCTTTCTGGTCTTTCTTAATGCAAGGTCATTCAGTTGGTTCCTTTCCAACCAGGTTTGTGCCATGATAGCTAATGACCATCTTGCAGGTAGAGAGAGGCTCTAGCAAGGTGCTGGCGCCGCTGATTGCATTCTTGTCTCCTGTGCTGACTGCAAACACTGTGCAGAGACCTTGCTTTCTTCTTCCTTCTATTTTTACTCTGTTTTTCTGTCATTATTTGCTAACCAGAGCCTGCACACTGCCAGGTTTGCTGCTGGGTGGCACAAATTGGCGTTCCCTAATTTTACATTGTGCTAAGTCAGTACAGTTGCAGATGATGTAAGTTTCTGCAGGTTAAAAAGTTACTGATCAGTGAAGAGTGCTGTGCATCTGGCTTTGCTGCTGACTGTGTTCTCCTGGGCAGGATGGGGATGAGATGCTCTTTGGTTGTTTATACTTCACTGTCTTCTCCCAGGTATCTAGCAATAGGATGATAGGGAATGGCCTTAAGTTGTGCCAGGGGAGGTTCAGGTTGGATGTGGGGAAAAATTTCTTCTCAGACAGAGTGGGGAGGGATTGGCACAGGCTGCCCAGGGAGGCGGTGGGGTGTTCAGGTCCTAATCTCAGTAACAGCTCCTATCCATTACAGAGTATAAGTGAAATGATCTGTGAATGGGTTTATCTCAGATCCCACATAGCATTTTTTCTCTGCAGCAGCAAGAAAGGGAAATTATCAGGAAGTGAAGAGAAGCTGTTTATTTTTAACTTACCCTTTCTTTTTAAGTTCTATTTCATAATTAAAGAAAGATAAGACATGGAAACCAATGACTGTTCACAGCTAAAGGGATAAGCTGATCTCAGGTTCACTGCAGAGATCGTGATAAGGAATGAGTAACACAGCAGGGCTTAGGGTCTCTTACTCCTTCCCTGTCCTACTGGAGCAGCACACGGAGTGGCACGGGAGGGCTGATTTACAGGGTGCTGCTTACAAGGCTCACTGCTGCCTCCAGTGAACTACTCCTCACCTTTCAGATAGGGCTGCTCCCCTGTGTCTTACTAATCTTGGTCAATTTGGCTTCCTCCGAGTGACAGGAGGACAGCCCTCTGATTCATGCCAGCTGCTGGATGCTTTGTTGCTCAGAAGTGCATTACACTTCTGATCTCTATCCCTAGTGGATAGTCGTACCCTAAAGTAAATCATTCCTGTACCTAGCCTTCTGTCTTCCATCATTGCTCTTGGCTCTGTGTTTTTTCTCCCAACTTCTGCACACAACAATAAGAGGGCCAGACTGAGTTTGGAGATGGCTGTTACTGCAAAGAGTTCTTCCTTTGCCGGTGGAGCTGACAAACAGAATTAGGAAATGAGTCCTCCTGGAGAGGCGGCTGCATGCTCTTGCAGCAGCAGGACACTGACAGGCTATTCTGAAATAACCTCACAAAACACTGATTCCTTCCTCTGACTTGTCTCTGCAGTGCTGGAGGGCAGTTGAGCTGTGAAAAGAGTGCCATGGGACCATCTCACCAAGCAACCACTTCTGAGTCCCTTTTTTATGGCCAGTCCTCATCTGGGTGATGTCCTTTGAGCTCTGCCTTAGTGAGAACCTTGAACTTAGCCTGCATGGGACAGGGTACTCTTCTTTTGCACTTTACACCCTATGTCATGCTCGTGGTTGCATGTAAGCTACTGTAATGCAAACTTCAGACGTTGATATTCTATGCTTCTGTTTAGCTCTGAGATCAAATGGTAACAGCCTAGGAAGGAAATTCCTGTGTTTAAGAGAACTGTTTCAACCATACGTTTTACCCAGGAGTACTGAGCTATATCGTTCCTGTTAGGAAGATTATTGCCAATTACCATCTCACAAATGCTTTGAGGAATGCAATTGTCCAAGCAGTGCTTTGAAGCTAAAAAGTATTGTGGGAGTCCCTCTTGTCCCTGAGTTAGGAGAGCGAATAGTTCATTAGGGCAGAGATGTGTAACTACGAATTTGCAGTGCTGGGAGCAGAGTAAGGCAGCAGTGTAAGCAGAGTGATCTGGGCTGCAGCGACTGCAGGCAACAAAAAGGTATCTCCTGGGCAGGAAAACCTGGATGTGCAGCTTCACTTGTTCCTAGTTCCAGAATTCATTGCAGACTTGGTCTTAGTGTCTATTGAGTTTGTTCCCATCAGCAGAGAAGAGCAATGCTCAGTATGGAGGCTGACCTGAGCTACTGTAGAAGCCAACATTTAAGCAGATCGTGGACTGTAATTAGCAAGCAAGTGGTGTGCTGGCAAAACTAGCACTGTGAGGAGCCACGGGTCAGGCAAGACTGTGTTTGCATCGTGCCTACTGTGTTACGTTTGGGTGTGCGCATGGTAATTAGCTGCTTAACTTAATGAGATCATATCTGCATCTCCTGTGACATGATTCTATTTGGGAAACTGCTGCTGCCATAGTGAGAGGCTCGTCCACTATTCTTGTGGAAGCAGAAATTCTGTAAATTTGAGGGCTGTTCCTTACTGGCATTAGGAATATTTTTGTGCCCACCTCCATTTTATTAGTCATGTACCAAATATTGACTGTTAAAGCCATTTGTGTTGCAAAAACAGGTGCCAGAGATGTGATCTACCACAGCCTTGTTCCTCCTATGCTAAGGCAGCTGCAACTGCTGATTCTTCTGCTGTATTAGACTGTCTTTGGCAGGTTTTGGAAGTGGTACGCTCCAACTATGACACGCTGACCCTGAAGCTGCAGGATGGACTGGATCAGTATGAGCGCTACTCTGAGCAGCATAAGGAGGCTGCTTTCTTCAAAGAGCTGGTAAGCTGCAGAATCAAAGGCTCTGTTCTGAAGCTTCTGCTTATGGTCTGAGCAGGGGTGTTTGGGGTATAGCTGAGCAGCCCAATTACTCCATTGGGGGCTGCACCCAAAGGCAGGGCAAGGAGTTGAATCCAACAAATGCTGTGCGTCGGCTGATCTGAAACCGTGTAGCTCCCTGCCCTGCAGCATATGGCTAGGGAGGAACCACCAGGCTGCTCAGGCCAGCAGACAGTCTCTATTCCTTCTTTGTGTGGGGATCTAATGTGCTTCGTGGTGGTGAGTGTGCATATTGGGAGAGCTGACTGCTCCCACCTTGATTTTATTGCATAGAGCACACGAGTCTTTTTGCTGTTGTTAGTGAGGCTGCACACTGTGGGACTGGGCAGCGTGTGATGCTGATCACACACCTGCCTGCACAGGCTTTCCTCTGTTGCTCCCAAAGTCAGGTTCCCAGGGAAAGAAAGCAACAGCATTCTCTAGAAACATCTCCTCCTGCCAGAGAAGAGAACTAATGGTAGGAAGCGCCACAAAAAGCAATTCACTGAAGACAGAACAGCGTCTGTATAATCTGGGCTGGTGTTCTTCAGCAGGCCGGTTTGCTCACCCTGCTGCAGGGAGCTGCATTACGGTTGCTGGGTCAGGGCATTTTCCCATCCAGCGGAGCCAGTGTTTTTGTGGCGGCTGGTGGCCCTGAGGAAAGCCTGGTTCTTCCTCACTTTTAAATCGTTTCGACTCGAGCGACAGGAGCGGCCTCTGACTGGCAGCTCTTTCCACCAGTTTGAGGAGTGATTGTCTCTTCCAGCTCTGTCCGCTGATTGATGAGTAACTGAGGCCAGCCCACTCCATCACGAGCCTGCATGAGTCTGGGAGTGTTACGCCTCCTTCTGTCTACTGTGCTCCAGAGCAGGCCTGCCTGAGTCGCTTTTGATCCCTTGTGCAGCACACTGTTTAACCTTTTAATGTTTTTTAGGTCGTTTCAGTACTGACCACCAAGTTAGGATACGGGCAAAAGCCTTTTCTGACCACTTTCATGTTTTTCTTTGCTGCTTTGTGCCTGTTCCTTTCTCCTGCCCTGCTGTTTGATACCATATCCAGAATGCATGCAAGGAAATGTGACCGTAGCCTCCCTGTAACAGGCTGCTGTACCCTGGCAATAGAACACTTCCACGTTTCTGCTGTCACCTGCTCTGTCCCAGGGGTTCCTGCCCTCCTCAGCCAGCTTTTCCTTCCCCAGCCTCTTGGCCACGTGCTTCCTGCATGCCCCACTTTCCACTTGGCCTGGCAGGAGCTCTGGCTGATCATGCCGATTGATTAAAATGACACTTTCAGCTCTAAGATCGTCACAGCTACGAAACAGCGTGGCTGAATTTTTTTTTCCTTGCAGCCCCTTTTTTGTGTATGTATGATTCCTCCAAATTATGTATCATTTAAGAATCTGCTTAACGTAATCCAGACCCCCCTTCTGAAAATTACCAGCCCAGCCACCCCTGGGACCTTCTCCTCAAGCGCGAGTGATGCCTGAATAATTACTGTCTAAACGTGCTGATTGACCCAGTTGTGAAACAGTTTAATCCACACTTCTCTCGATGCCCTGAGAATTGGGACCCTATTAAAGGTTTTTTACTCACAGCTACAGAAAATCCCCTGCTTTCCATTAAGCTGTTCCCTCAGCACAGCAGGAAATCAACGTGATAGGTTATGATTTGTCTTCAGCAAACCTGGCTCTCCTCCTGCCCTCCACGCTGTTTTTCCTCTAGGAGCACAGAAACAGGATGGCTTTATTAATTGTTCTCACAGCTCATCGAAAAGGCCCTGCCTTGTCCTCCCCAAATCCTCCTCAGACTGGAGAGCTGGCTTCCTTTTACTTCAACTATGGTTGTTGTCGGTGTGATGCTGGATGACATCCCCATACCCGGTGTGCTGTGCTTAGCTGCTGAGATTGCAGGGCTTCACAAGAGGGGGAGAAGTGAAGTGAATTTGTTTTGTGGGCCCTCCTACCAAAGGAGCAGGGCTGCTGGTGAGCTGCTGGTTTCCAGTACGGTTTCCAAGCTCACGCTGGTATCATCCTGTCTTCCTAAACAAGATTTGTTTGCAGATAACTCTTCCCAGGTTCTGCCTGGCTTTCTTGTCCCTGTCTCTAACTGTGGGATTGCGTTAAAGCAAACCCTGCTCGGTGGGGAATGACATGCAGGAGCCATTTTCCTCTCCAGCCTTCTTTTCATCTCTCTTTGCTCCCATTAAGCGGGTGAGCAGAAACTTCCCCAGGCCATTCTCTTGGCTCCTTTATGCTTAGAAATCTTGTTCTCACTCCTTTGACGTGCTTTGCTAATGCACTGCTTCACTGCTCTGGCTTTGCCTCTGTGCTGCTCTTTCTCGCTAATCCCAAAGAAAAATCTGCTTTCTTCTCCCGTTCCCTTTTCAAAGAAGTTTTCAAAGGCTTGCAACGTTGTGGTGGAAGGTGATGTGCAGAGTGTTTGTATCAGCCCGCTTTTCTGGCCTGTTGTGCCGCCTTTGAGGACCCAGTGGAAGGAGGTTAGGAGGTTTTCTAACTTTTTTTCCTTCCTTTTCTTTGAAACACAGGGGATGACATTTGAGGTCCGTGCTGCTTTGATAGACTGAACGGTATGGATGCGGGCTTCTGGACCCTCACCTCGCAGCTGCAGAAATGCATAGAAAGACATTCAGTGTCTTTCCAAACGGCTCGCTGTCTGCAGCTGGATGGGTTTCAGCGGAGTCTCAAAATAGTCTGATTAGGGATTGACTTCTGCAGGGGAAATTACACTAATTTGACTTTTAATTAGGTATAGCAGTCAGTGTAAACCTTCCTCCCATTGTACAAATCTCTTAAGAGCTGCTTGTTGATTGGAAACAGGTTTAATTGATGGAACTTGCTACAAGATAGGAGTATCTGTACAGTGCTGCACAGATCCAGCTATGAGGACCCAAACTAGAACCGAATAATGTTTTCCCCTCATGGCTAATGCCTCCCATTCATTCATCCTTTCCTCTGCTCTTTGTTCTCCAAGCGATGCATTTCATACATTTCCCATTTCTCCAAAGTCTGTGGGTTAAATGAGATCCAAGCTACTAACAGAGAGAAAACAATTTTAAAAGCTCTTCGGTGTGCTCTATGCAGAAGCAGGAGGGGACACACGCACTGCTTTTATTTCCTTGCAGAACAAATGTTACAGCTCTGAGCTTACTTTCTGAGGCTTCTGTCAGCCCTCCCGAAGAGATCTGGCAGCTTCCACGCCAGCAGCCTGCTGCTGCTCCAGAAGTGCTCCTGGGAGTACCCTCATGGCTGGAGCAGCCTGCAGGAAGCTCCTGAAGTTCCTCCTTGCTGCAGGCAGACCCCTGGCTGCTGGCCGCTCTTCCAGCCCCAAAAGAGGAATAAGCTCCAGCTCCCTGTGCTGAGCCTTGGTGCTGGAGATGATTCGATTTAGCTTTAATTTGAGCTATTCTTACCTTTAGAGCCGGTCGGCTCAGAGCTGCTTGCTGTCTTGGAGCAGAAGAAATGCTGGGCAGAGATCTGCAGAGACGTCAGGGTCATTTTGTGTGCCGTTATCCTGCCCGCTCCTCTCCCAGATTTGTGCTAAAGCAGATCCAGGTCGAGATAAACCTGGACCTCGACCACTTTTGGCCAAAGTTGGAGTAAGCTTGTCCTGGAACCTGGAGCTATCCTCAAGTGAAAACCTCAGCTATCCATTCCCTTGCTTCACAACCCGCAGGGTTAAAAGTATTTCCTCTTTTCCAGTGTAAATCTTTTGTCTTGAATTAAGCTGAATATTTCTTGCCCCATCCCTGGGGAGCCAGGAAGGTATTACTCACTGTTCTCTTCCTGACCTCATTTTACATATTGGAGAGTGTTTGCTCTGTTCCTTCTAAAGCTTCTCTTTGCAGACTAAATAGGCTTAATTTCTTCTGCTCTGCCCCATAGCTACAATTTCTGCTAAGCCCTGTGCTCTCATCGTTTGTCACTCCAGCTTCTCTGCTGCCTTACCCTCCTTACAGACCTGTATGTGTATATGAATTCGGTGCCTCCTACAGCTGATGCCTGCCCCCAGCAGCAGACCCTGAAGCCAAGGGCTCGTTTCTGCTTGTTCCTTCTGTTGTTGGGACCCGCAGAAATGCTTCTGGCCAGAATAGGGATGCTGACTTACACTACTTGCAGCATCTTTCTGCCCTTCCTCTTCCCCCATCCCATCCCCCCAGGGCTGCAGGAGGGGCCCTCACCAGTATAAACTCCTCTTCCAGCCCCCGGTGTCAGATCCCTTATTCTGCTTCTATTTATTTCATTGCCCACTGCTTTTAAAAAGCACAAAGCATTAACCAGGTCAGCGACAACCTTAATATCACAGGCTCCAAGTCTCTGGGATCTGTAATCCCGTTGTTTGGATGAGCTCGTGTCAGTTTTGCTTTCTATCACTGCTGCACAGGCGCTGACACAGATGATGTTTGACTCTGTTTTCTCGTTGCCGAGTGCAGCTGAGACGGAGCCCAGTCTGGGGCAGGCACTCAGGGATGGGAGCTGCTGTGCCACGGGGCTGCCCACCTCTTCCTGCAGGCTGTGGGGGTGGCCACAAGTCAGACAGCGTTAAGGGGGGAAGATGCATCCTCAGAGACAGCTGGCCATTCGGCATCAAGTTCAGGGCACTCGGCACAGAATATGCAGAGAACTGGCTGCAGCAAGTCCTCTAGAGCTATCACAGTTTCATGCTGAGCTGTGTCAAAGTTGCTGTGCTTCCTGGGAGCCAGAAGGCATCCCTTGGCTAAAACATCTTGCTTTGTCTCCATCAGGTTCGGTCCATCAGCATCAACGTGAGGAAGAACCTTGCTTTCAACACGCTGAGCCAGGAGCTCCTGCTGAAGGAATTCTCCACCATCTCTTGAAGCAGAGGCGCAGCCGCTGCACAGGGCTGACTAGAGATGGGCCCGGCTGGGCAGGGACACCCATCTGCAGCCTTCCTCCTGCAGAACGGACTGCACTTCTTCCAGGGGAGAGCCTTGCTGCTGTGTGTTTGATCCCAAAGGCATGTGTTTCAATGGGACTGTGGCTGAGGAGAGGTGGTCGGCCTATGGAGGAGGAGGAAGCAATTCTGTACGGTGCCAGGGGGGTGGGCGGCTGTTTCTGTGAAGCAGCGATGGGAGATTACCTCCGCAGCCTCAGGGAGGGTGTACTGGAAGCCTTCGTAGCAGGGGTGGGGAGAGCTCACAACCAAAACAATAAAGTCACTCCGGCTGTGTGAGGCAGTGCTGGGTGGAGGTTGCTCGTCTGTTCTGCGGGAAAGTTCTCCGAGCCCTGAAAGCTCTCTGGATCAACCATCCCTCCTGCGCCATCGGTCACATCCACTGCCGTCCTGCTGGGAAATCTGGGGCCACGTAAAACGAATTCCCAGGAGAGTAGGCCCCGGTCACTGCTTGTTTCAGATGCCAGAAAGTGTTGCTTGAACCAAGCCATCAAATTACCGAAGAAGGAGAAATTTTGCCTCCAAGGTCTGGTTGAACCGGCGTGCAGGATATTGGCCGCCAAAGTGAGCGCTGTGTAACTGGAGGCCGGCTCTGGTTGGGGTCACTGCTGCTTCCAGCAGCCCTGCGCACCTCTGCTGTTTGTAGGTTTGAGGGAGATTTTTAGATATTCCACTTCCATGAGGCAGAGGACAGGCTGACTCCCTCCCCGCTCCCCTTGCTGCCCATCAGAGACTGCATTGTGACAATCCTCTTCCTCACAGGAACGTCTGCCTTGCCCATGTTTCCAAGTGCATGGTGAGCTTCCTGAGCTGACAAGTCTCCGGTTTTTCCTTGTGTGTAGCTTGCAGCTACTCAGTTAAAACGCAGCTGCAGAAGTAGTTAATTCACTTTCTAGCTTGTCCTTCTGTTTTCTCTAAGCAGCCTGCAGCAAACTTCCAGGCGAAGAGCTCCAGGACGGTGCTCAGGGGCACAGGGGGACCTTTCTGCTCAGCGTGTTGGAGGTGCCCAGGGAGGGCAGAACCTGTGCTGAGTGCCGTGTCAGGCTGCCAACTCAGGGATATGCAGCATAAACACCTTCCTCCCTGTTGGTGCGTTTTCAGCTCCCAGGAGCGATGTTAGGACCTGACCCTGTAGGTTGAACTAAAGAAGTTATTTGCATCCCAGATCCACTTTTTTTTCCTAGAAAATGAGAAGGAAAAGACAAGTGCCTCGCCCTGCTCTTAGCCTCACAGGTTGGAGTGCTGTGAGTGACATCACGCTCATTCTCTGCCAGTTTTAGGCAACGTTTCTTCATGTCAACATGTACCGATTACTTTAATGTTTCATCTTTACCTGCCATGAGCATGGGGACCTAAGGCTGTGTCCTTGGCTGCAGAGCCCGCTAGGCGCTGTGTTCCCCTTGGGAGCATCAGCTTCTCCCTGCAGAGGCCGCTTGCTGCAGCATGGAGCTGTCTGGCTTCTGTCAGCTGAGCCAGATCCCTACCTGCTGCTGTGCCGTGTAAGTGTGTGCGTGTCAGCAGGATGGTGCTGGGCCAGCAAGCAGGCTGTGGGAAACCACTCAGCTTGAGAGCAGGCTGGGGCACGTGGAAGGTGCTCGTTTCTCTGCTGGCAAAGGGGTAGGAATGATCTCTGTCTCCCCTGTGCTGTCCCCTTGCTCCGTGAGCGGGATCAGCTCCTCCCACCAGAGGCTGAGCTGGGGAAGACTGCCATGCACGTCCTCTTGTCACACTGTCACCACCCCAAGCACTGTAAATGGATGTACATACGTACCTAGAGCTCAATAAAGAGTGGAGCCCTGCCTGTGTGGCGTGTGCAGTGTTTGTCACCGCGGGGAGGAGAGCTGGGGGTGGCCCTGTGCCCAGCGGGTGGTGTGTTGGCAACCAGAGGGGTCGTGTTGGAGCCCCTCAGAGCTGAGCAGAAAGCCGTGGAGCTCCAACGTCCTGCCAAGGGCTGACTTGTGACCCCAGGCTTTCCTGTGTCCCATCTGCACCGTTGAGTGTATTTTATTATACCTAATTCATAACCCAGTCTATTATTGGAAGAGCTGTTTCTGAGGCTTGGCGAGTGTGGGGAGAAATCAGATTCATGCCTTTAAATTAGGCTGCTGCTGCAGGGAAACAAATAATTTACAAAATAATGACCAAATTCTGTAGGAGAAAAAATGGAGTTTGAGCTAAACTTTGGAGGGAGTTATTAAAAATTGATTTGCAAGTGCTAGTGTGATTTTTGGTATCACCCCTTCCTTCATGGCTCATACAGGTCCCATTTTTCAAGCTAAGCTGAGTGAGAGGCGGCTCTCGGGGGGGACCCTCCCCATCCTGCTCGGTGGGCTGCCTTTCACTAAGCTGCAAGGAAAGCAGTAATGTTAGGGAGCTTCAGGCTCCCAGGTGGGGCAGGGTGCGGCGGGCCTTCCCTCTGGACCACGTAGTGAGTGAGAATCATAGGTCGGGCTTACATCGCCCACTGCCCACCTGTGCTGCAGGACTTTGCCCGGCTCTGCGGCTGATGGAGCGCATGCTGGGCTCTCCTCGGCGGCCTCTGCTCTCCTGTGCTGTCCCTCCAGGGCTAATTGAATCACGGGGCTGGAAATTGAATCCAATTGAATAGATTAAATGAGCTGGGTTTGCCGTTCGCTCGCTGCGCCGCCGCTCCAAGCCCCGCCAGCCAGCTGCTGGATCCCGGAGCTCCTGGAGTCCCACAGAGGGACGGGGAGGCTGTGGGCCGTGGGCAGCCCTGGGCTGTGCTCGGCCTGGTGCTGCTGTGGCAGGAGAGCCTTCAGCCCTCACCGTGAGGTCAGCACAAGGCACCGTCACCAACTGGGATTAATGGCACGTGCTGAGAGGGGATGGCTGTTGATGACCGTGGCTTTAAAATACTGTTAACAGCGAAGCCTCGTGATTTAGAGCACTCGGCAATTACATCTCAGTTTGAAATTTCCTAAAGATAGGATCAGACTCAGCGCCCTGCTCTCTGCTTTTCCAATAGAATTAATGGGGATGGAGATACACAATTAGACAAGGCGAAGGCTGGGAGGGCAGATCGATGCTGCGTGGTTACCTAATGAAGTGTTAAACTGCGCCTTCCTCCCTCCCCGTGCCCCATAGCGGTGTGATGGGCTGATCCCAGTGGGCTGCTGAAGTGAGAGCTCCTGTGGCCTTCCGCCTGGGTTTGCTGTCAGGCTCTGTGCAGTGCATGTGGGAGCTGCTCAGGATGAGGGCTTGGTGTTGAGCCTGGGATTTTTGGTGGGGTGTGCAGGGAGGGAAGCTGCCAGCAGCTGCTGAGTGTCCCCAAGGGTCGCTGCTCCCAGCCCTGTGCTCATCTCCTCTTCCCCACTCCAGGGGAAGCTGTGCTGGCCGCACGCGGCACTGTCACAGCCATCCCAGTGGAGCACCGTGAACGCAGTGCTACTATCCCTTATCTAAGCAGTGCTGACAGGTTACTGATGGGCCACCGAGGGAATGCACCTTGTGCCTGGCCCAATGCCATCGGCTGATGTCCACCACTGTGAGTGCACATGGGTGGCGCTGGGGGGTACAACACCCCTAGTGCCCTGCAGCACTGAGCAGGGATGGATGGGGCAGGCAGGGTACAGCTGGCTCCTGAGGCTGGTCCTGGGAGACGTGCCCAGCAAGCAGGCTGTCCCCATTTCTACGCCGTGGGGCAGCGGGCTGTCCATGGGGCTGCTCCATGGCTCCCCGTGCCCCCCAACAAGCCCCCCGCCTTTCTCAGCCTGGCACAGCATCTCTGGCTGTGCTGCAGGAGCACTGAGCGGGGATAAAAATAGCCGCGTTCACCTCCCAAAGGACCGGGATGGCAGAAGGTGAACCGCTTCCCCACGCAGTGCTGCTGGGCCGGCCGTGCCCGCAGCACTAACCCGGGGCTGCTGGAGCCCATGGGGTGCAGCTGGCAGCGCTCCCTTCGTGGCACCCCCGGGGTGCAGCCGGTCCCCAGGGCCTGCCAGGTGCACAGGGTGGGGACACGATGCAGTGGCTGAGCGCAGCGGCGCAGGACCCGCAGGTGGATCGGGTGGAGGCGTCCCGGGGGTTCCTCTCCAGCTCTGTGGCCGCAGGGAGGGAGCGTGTTTCCCCAGCAGCTCTCCGAGCATTTCTCCGCCGCGTTTTCTTCGCTAAATGGCTCTTATTTTTAGATGCAGGCAGTTGCTAAGCATCGCTGCCTCGCTAAGGCGGCTGCTTTCGTGGCTTGACACCAAAGCACGCTGACAACACGCTGCCGCGTGAGCGCGGCCCTCCCTCCGCGCTGCACCGTGTTCCCTCTCTGCCCCGCCGTCCCCAAGGGCTGCGATGGGCGCGGGGATCGGGGAGGGATGCTCTGCCCTTCATCTCGCTGCAGGGAGCGGGGGTCGAGGGGTGGCACACGCTGGCAGATGCACCCAGGCCGCGCTCGTGGCACAGGGCACCGCTGTGCCGTGGGGTCTTTGCAGCTCTCTCAGCGTCCCCTGAACGGGTTCGGACACGAATGGCAGCAGATAACCGGGGGCAGCAGCAGAACCGAGGGTGGCCGTGGGGCCGTGGGACGCTCTCCCCGTGCCCCTGGGGGCCGCCTGTCCCCGTGCAGCTGCTTTGCTCCGTCTGTGGGGCTGCGGTGGGGGGGAATCTTAGGACAGATCGAGTCGGGGATGGGGACGGCGGAGGTCCTGGTGGGCTCGGGCCGCCCTCACTGAGCCTTTGCAGTGCGTTGGCCGTGCACAGCCCCGCTGCCCAGTTGCAGTCCAGCTTCTCCACCAGACAGTGCATCCCCCAGGGCTCCACCTTCCCTACTGGGGGTCCCAAGGAGGGGGCCGGGGGTGCCCACAGCGGCGTGCAGGGCTCTGTGCTCCCCCCGCTGCCCCATCCCCATCCCCGTGCAGTTCCCGATCCCAGGGTCTCCCGAATACCCTCAGCGCAGCGGCTCCTCCCGCAGCCCTCCCTCCCCGTGCCTCAGTTTCCCCGCGGCAGCGGGGCCGGGCCGGTGGCTCCAGGGAGAGGAGGCGGGGAACGACGGGAGGGAGGGGGCGGCCGTGCCCAGCCCCGGCGGCGGCGGCGGCGGCGGCGGCGGCGGCGGCGGCGGCGG